>OX276380.1:0-7500 GCA_946251855.1 Alsophila aescularia | reverse complement strand
CGACAGACGTTTGACACATGGCTGTTGAAGGTCAACTTACTGTCTATCGTAAGCCCCAGCAGCTTGATCTCCTCGACCATTTCAATGGCTTTCCCGCTCATGTGCAGGCGTGGGGAATCAAACTTTAGTTTTTTCGTTATTATAATTGCGTTGGTCTTATGTGCGGCAAATTTTAATTTATTTTTGATACCCCACTCGTGCACATGCGCGAGAGTGTGGTTAGCCTCTATCTGGATTGTTTCGGCTGTATTCCCGGAGAAGACCAGAACAACATCATCTGCGAACGCCTGAGTGTAGACACCTCGCGCGTCCAACTCGTCTAGCAATGGGTTTAGCAACAAATTCCAGAATGTGGGTCCTGCGATAGATCCCTGTACGCAGCCTTTGTCGGTTTCACGTTTGCAGGTTTCGCCGGCATAATGGAGAACCACCTTCCTGTTTTCGAAATAGTTGTCTATTAATCGACGTAAATTTAGTGGGCATTTCGATTGGATGAGCTGGCACCTGATAGCAGGCCACCAGGCACTATCAAAAGCGCCTTCAATATCGAGTGACACTAAGACGGTAATTTTCTTTTGTTCCAGGTTACCTCTGATGTGCTGCATAAGGTCATACAAGGCGTCCTCCGTGCTGCGCTGAGGAACAAATCCGTACTGCCTGGGGTTAGTGTTCGGCAATAGGTGCCATCTGACTCTTCTGACCATCATTTTCTCGAGAACCTTTCCCAGTACTGACAAAAGACCTATCGGTCGGTAAGATTTCGCTTGGCTATAGTCGGACTTTCCTGGTTTCCTCAGCACCACCACAGCGGCTTCCTTCCATGGCGAAGGAAAGCACGACAAAGTAAGGCACATATTTGCTATCTCCATGAAGACATCTATTGCTGCGTATATTGCTCTGCAGCAAATATCCGCAGTGAATCCGTCTGGTCCGGGAGCCTTTCTGGGGTTGAAACTGTTCAGAGTCCGTTTGAGTTCAGCCACTGTAAAGGGAGGGTCATCGGTGTCTTCCGGTAACGCATCGTTGATTGTCCCCGCTTTTTCTCTAATAGATTCGTGGATTGCATTATCTTCGTCTCTATTATCACTCGGGAAAAATGTTTTCGCCAACAATGCCACCGACTTCTCTGGACTCAGCACAGTTCCATCCCCAATCAGGAGTTGGTCTTCGTGCCGCCTTGTCGCGCTTCTGATCACCCGGTATATCCCGTCCCAGAGACTTTCCCTGTCCTGTTTAGTGCAGAAGCTTTTCCAACCTTCCGTCTGTGCTTTATCCGCTTCTTGTTCATAATTACTTTTTGCTTTCAGGTAATCGTGCAAGACGTATTGCCTTCGGCGAGGAGCTGCGCAAGATATCCTTCGTCTCTTCGTGTTTACTTCCCTCTTCAATTGTTCCAGCTCGTTCGTCCACCAAGGTAAGTAGTTTTTCTTTTTGTTTGTTTTTATTAATGGGATGGTATTTTTGCATGCTGATTGTATACTTTCTATATATTTGTTAATTATAGTTTCTAGCTCTTCTTTAGATTTTAGTTTTCTAATATTATCCAAAGTTATACAATTTTGCTCTAATAAATTCCTTACTTCCTCAGTGAATTCACTCCACTTGGCCTTCCGGGTATTATAGAGGCGCGTAGAACTCCTAGGCCTTTCCTCAGAGGGCTTCTCTAGACACAGGTCGAATGTCATGGCATTGTGATCAGAAGTGGTGACCGACTTATCGACTTTCCAATTTTGGATGTTTTGTAAGAGCTCAGTAGTACAGACGGTTAAGTCTACGTTGCTTTTGAGAATACGTCCTCCTCGGATTGTGTCGAAAGTTGGGTCGGTCCCTTCGTTCAGAATATGCATGTCTATTTCATTCAAGAAACCCCTGAGTACTTCGCCTCTGCTGTCCTCTACTACGCTGCCCCACCACGTGCTCCACGCGTTAACGTCTCCTCCTATTAGGATTTTGTTAGTTTGCAATGATCCACACACGTCTTTCAGCTCATCCAGGTAGGGCTCGAGCGGCACACTGCCTTCAAAGTAGACCGAGACGACAGCTATTGACCATTTGTTCGTTTTCAAAATGGCCACTGCTATGTTTTCGGAACTCAATATAGGGTTGTTTAGTATTTGAATTTCATCGTCAAATATTATAATAGCCGCCTTTACTGGCTTTGTCCTGTTCGGTCCACATTGAATAACGCGAGTACCAGTATACCGTTTGAGCTCTCCTGTAGAACCTACGTAAGGTTCTTGGACCATTGCAAAGCTAAACTTCCTTTTCTGCGCTTCAAGCAAAAGCTCCTGAGTCGCTAGTCTTTTTCTTTGAAGGTTGGCCTGCACTATTTTGTATTTTATCATAACATCCGAAGTCATATTATCGACGTTATTTTTTGAGATGCCGTTATCGTTAACAATACGCCACACTTGACCTGGCTATCGTGTCCCATTTCCGGTGTACGGGACAGTCTTTGTCAAACGCATTATGGCCAGTTTCTTGGTACTTGGCCATGCTGCAGTTGCGACAAGTTGGTGAGTCGCCTACAATATATCTGGGGCAGTCTGCCCGTAAATGCGGTCCAGCGCAAAAGCTGCAAAGGTCAGCTGGTTCCTTGCACAGCCTGCGTCCGTGCCCGTACCCAAGGCATCTGGTACACTGCACCAGTGGGGATTGATCTTGTACCACCACGTACTGTAGGTCTATGTGTACTCTCTTGCCCGACGTCAACCTCTGCCACATCTTAGGGGACACCTGTAGCACCACGTGATTTTCGTGTGGGTTTCTGGCTCTTCTTCGGTATCTAACCGTGGGCTTGAGCTCGTCATCGGTCAGGTCCTTGAGTAAGTCTGCGTTTTGTGACTTAAGGGACGCGATAATGTCCTCGTCTGTATTGTAACTGAGGAGGTCTTTGATGATAACCAGTGGATCCTTGTTTTTGGCCTCCTCTACGTTGAGTTTTCCGCTCCTTAGTTTAGCGGTCATTTTTGCCATCTCGTCCTTGTTGTTGCAACTGAGAACTACTTTTTGGTTCCTTACTTTGCGGACTCTCTGCAGCTGGAATCCACTGGTTTTAGCGTCTAGAAATTGTCTGACTTTGCCGAGCACTTCGTCACTAGTGTCCTTTTCGACATCTGAAGACACGATAATAGAGTGATTAGGCAGGGTCTTGATTGGAGTTTGCCGACCTGGTCTCGAAAGGATGTCCGCAAAAGAAGGTGATCCCTCCTTAAGGGAAATAAACTGCCGTCCAGTTTCTTCTGTGCTCTGGCGCAGGTCACGAACTTCTTCGACGAGCTTGTTTAGGCTTTCGCTTTGCACTTTAACTTGTTCGGCTTCGTAAGAGTTTTTATTTAGTGTCGCCTGCAACAAACCTATCTTTTCCGTGTTTTCCTTCATGAGCTTAAAGTGCTCCTCAATCCTTTTAAGGAGCTCGTCATCGTTTCGAGGAACAGAATGAAGAGGTAATTGAGAAGCTATAAGCCCCTCCTCTCTCTCCTCATCCTGCAATTTGCTCTGACTCTTCCCTTTCTTTTCTTTTTGTATCTCCAACTCTTTTACCAGCTGGTATAAGCGGTCCAAAGCTGCTATAACCCCGTCTTTTATTTGAGTCTTTAGATTTCCGGAGCTGCTGAGTAGGAGCTTTGCCTTGTTCAGAGAGGCTCTTGCCTCTGCAGCCCTGGTAGGATACGTTGGTTTCGGCGGCGGGCTCCCCGTCGCCTCCGTAGATTTTATTCGGGTTGCGTCTCTACTATCTTGGGAGAGAATAATTTTTAATTTTGGCCTCGAGGGGCCAGCCGCCACTACCTTCTTCGGAGATGTTTGTAGATTTGGGGATTTCGATTTACCAGACTCTCCTATGCTCTGCCTTACGTTTGAAGTTTGAGCTGGTCCTGCCTGCTCGGCGCTGTCTAGGGAGAAGGTATCGTTGGAGGTCATTTTTTGGGGTGTGCGAAATATACTCATAGCGGGTTTAAATTTAACAAAGTTAAACACAAAATTTTGTATAAGTTGTAAATAGATTACATTTAAAAGTTCCTATCCTCAGTGTAAGTCGTATTCAAAAACCGAGGGTTAGAATAAAAACCTCAGCTAGTCAACGTACAACCCAGGTAGTTTATCAAGTTATTCAATATAAGTCAAAGTATAGTCTAAAGGTGGTTCCAAAACGAAGACCACCAGTCAACAAAATCGCAATCAGAACAATTCTGGAATGATTTGCGAACAGTAAATTATTATCCTCAATAGTCTAAATATCCTAATATTATAGCCTGATTTAGGAGAATCAAAAACAAATGTTTTCAAAATTTTTGTCTGATTTCAACCCGACCCTATGGAAAACTTCAAATTCTTACTATCGTAGACCTGGGTGGGAGGGTGGGCAAAATTTTGTCGAAATTAGCGTTTTCGCGTATGGGGCGCGGTGCGCGCTCACTCGCTGATTCCTAGAAAAATAAAAGAAAAATTCTAAAAAATGAAATGGCCAAAATATTGATGTAAATGTGTTATTTGTATTGAAAATTACGTTAATTTAATAAAATTTTTCGTTTTTCAGATGCAGACCGCGTGCGCGGCGTGCTCGCAAAGCTGAAAACGTGTATGCGGTGATTTGAAATTATATTCCAGAGATGTATGTGATAAAATAGGCAATTTAACAATAAAATGCTACTAAATAGCTTTAAAATTATGAAAATCTGTAAATTTTGAATATTTTTTCAGGAAACGATATCCTTTTTAGTAACGCTGTGTGAAACGCTCGTGATTACGCGTATTATGATATGCCACACTTGTATATCCAGTTATATTTGAGTTTGCAAAAAATCAGTTTGTACTGGGCTCGGTACTTGGGTATATCAACTTTTTAGTACTGACGAAATAAAATTTTGTCGAAATTAGCGTTTTCGAGTATGGGGCGCGGTGCGCGCTCACTCGCTGATTCCTAGAAAAATAATAGAAAAATTCTAAAAAATGAAATGGCCAAAATATTGATGTAAATGTGTTATTTGTATTGAAAATTACGTTAATTTAATAAAATTTTTCGTTTTTCAGATGCAGACCGCGTGCGCGGCGTGCTCGCAAAGCTGAAAACGTGTATGCGGTGATTTGAAATTATATTCCAGAGATGTATGTGATAAAATAGGCAATTTAACAATAAAATGCTACTAAATAGCTTTAAAATTATGAAAATCTGTAAATTTTGAATATTTTTTCAGGAAACGATATCCTTTTTAGTAACGCTGTGTGAAACGCTCGTGATTACGCGTATTATGATATGCCACACTTGTATATCCAGTTATATTTGAGTTTGCAAAAAATCAGTTTGTACTGGGCTCGGTACTTGGGTATATCAACTTTTTAGTACTGACGAAATAAAATTTTGTCGAAATTAGCGTTTTCGAGTATGGGGCGCGGTGCGCGCTCACTCGCTGATTCCTAGAAAAATAATAGAAAAATTCTAAAAAATGAAATGGCCAAAATATTGATGTAAATGTGTTATTTGTATTGAAAATTACGTTAATTTAATAAAATTTTTCGTTTTTCAGATGCAGACCGCGTGCGCGGCGTGCTCGCAAAGCTGAAAACGTGTATGCGGTGATTTGAAATTATATTCCAGAGATGTATGTGATAAAATAGGCAATTTAACAATAAAATGCTACTAAATAGCTTTAAAATTATGAAAATCTGTAAATTTTGAATATTTTTTCAGGAAACGATATCCTTTTTAGTAACGCTGTGTGAAACGCTCGTGATTACGCGTATTATGATATGCCACACTTGTATATCCAGTTATATTTGAGTTTGCAAAAAATCAGTTTGTACTGGGCTCGGTACTTGGGTATATCAACTTTTTAGTACTGACGAAATAAAATTTTGTCGAAATTAGCGTTTTCGAGTATGGGGCGCGGTGCGCGCTCACTCGCTGATTCCTAGAAAAATAATAGAAAAATTCTAAAAAATGAAATGGCCAAAATATTGATGTAAATGTGTTATTTGTATTGAAAATTACGTTAATTTAATAAAATTTTTCGTTTTTCAGATGCAGACCGCGTGCGCGGCGTGCTCGCAAAGCTGAAAACGTGTATGCGGTGATTTGAAATTATATTCCAGAGATGTATGTGATAAAATAGGCAATTTAACAATAAAATGCTACTAAATAGCTTTAAAATTATGAAAATCTGTAAATTTTGAATATTTTTTCAGGAAACGATATCCTTTTTAGTAACGCTGTGTGAAACGCTCGTGATTACGCGTATTATGATATGCCACACTTGTATATCCAGTTATATTTGAGTTTGCAAAAAATCAGTTTGTACTGGGCTCGGTACTTGGGTATATCAACTTTTTAGTACTGACGAAATAAAATTTTGTCGAAATTAGCGTTTTCGAGTATGGGGCGCGGTGCGCGCTCACTCGCTGATTCCTAGAAAAATAATAGAAAAATTCTAAAAAATGAAATGGCCAAAATATTGATGTAAATGTGTTATTTGTATTGAAAATTACGTTAATTTAATAAAATTTTTCGTTTTTCAGATGCAGACCGCGTGCGCGGCGTGCTCGCAAAGCTGAAAACGTGTATGCGGTGATTTGAAATTATATTCCAGAGATGTATGTGATAAAATAGGCAATTTAACAATAAAATGCTACTAAATAGCTTTAAAATTATGAAAATCTGTAAATTTTGAATATTTTTTCAGGAAACGATATCCTTTTTAGTAACGCTGTGTGAAACGCTCGTGATTACGCGTATTATGATATGCCACACTTGTATATCCAGTTATATTTGAGTTTGCAAAAAATCAGTTTGTACTGGGCTCGGTACTTGGGTATATCAACTTTTTAGTACTGACGAAATAAAATTTTGTCGAAATTAGCGTTTTCGAGTATGGGGCGCGGTGCGCGCTCACTCGCTGATTCCTAGAAAAATAATAGAAAAATTCTAAAAAATGAAATGGCCAAAATATTGATGTAAATGTGTTATTTGTATTGAAAATTACGTTAATTTAATAAAATTTTTCGTTTTTCAGATGCAGACCGCGTGCGCGGCGTGCTCGCAAAGCTGAAAACGTGTATGCGGTGATTTGAAATTATATTCCAGAGATGTATGTGATAAAATAGGCAATTTAACAATAAAATGCTACTAAATAGCTTTAAAATTATGAAAATCTGTAAATTTTGAATATTTTTTCAGGAAACGATATCCTTTTTAGTAACGCTGTGTGAAACGCTCGTGATTACGCGTATTATGATATGCCACACTTGTATATCCAGTTATATTTGAGTTTGCAAAAAATCAGTTTGTACTGGGCTCGGTACTTGGGTATATCAACTTTTTAGTACTGACGAAATAAAATTTTGTCGAAATTAGCGTTTTCGAGTATGGGGCGCGGTGCGCGCTCACTCGCTGATTCCTAGAAAAATAATAGAAAAATTCTAAAAAATGAAATGGCCAAAATATTGATGTAAATGTGTTATTTGTATTGAAAATTACGTTAATTTAATAAAATTTTTCGTTTTTCA
>OX276379.1:62191158-62716192 GCA_946251855.1 Alsophila aescularia | reverse complement strand
CACGAGCGTTTCACACTGCGTTACTAAAAAGGATATCGTTTCCTGAAAAAATATTCAAAATTTACAGATTTTCATAATTTTAAAGCTATTTAGTAGCATTTTATTGTTAAATTCAATATTTTATCACATACATCTCTGGAATATAATTTTAAATCACCGCATACACGTTTTCAGCTTTGCGAGCACGCCGCGCACGCGGTCTGCACCTGAAAAACGAAAAAAATAATTAAATTAACGTAATTTTCAATAATAATATAACAATATCATCAATAACTTCGCCAATTAATTTTTTGGAATTATTTTAATATTTTTCTAGGAATCAGCGAGTGAGCGCGCACCGCGTCCCATACTAGAAAACGCCAATTTCGACAAAATTTTATTTCGTCAGTACTTAAAAGTTGATATACCCAAGTACCGAGCCCAGTACAAACTGATTTTTTGCAAACTCAATTATAACTGGATATACAAGTGTGGCATATCATAATACGCGTAATCACGAGCGTTTCACACTGCGTTACTAAAAAGGATATCGTTTCCTGAAAAAATATTCAAAATTTACAGATTTTCATAATTTTAAAGCTATTTAGTAGCATTTTATTGTTAAATTCAATATTTTATCACATACATCTCTGGAATATAATTTTAAATCACCGCATACACGTTTTCAGCTTTGCGAGCACGCCGCGCACGCGGTCTGCACCTGAAAAACGAAAAAAATAATTAAATTAACGTAATTTTCAATAATAATATAACAATATCATCAATAACTTCGCCAATTAATTTTTTGGAATTATTTTAATATTTTTCTAGGAATCAGCGAGTGAGCGCGCACCGCGTCCCATACTAGAAAACGCCAATTTCGACAAAATTTTATTTCGTCAGTACTTAAAAGTTGATATACCCAAGTACCGAGCCCAGTACAAACTGATTTTTTGCAAACTCAATTATAACTGGATATACAAGTGTGGCATATCATAATACGCGTAATCACGAGCGTTTCACACTGCGTTACTAAAAAGGATATCGTTTCCTGAAAAAATATTCAAAATTTACAGATTTTCATAATTTTAAAGCTATTTAGTAGCATTTTATTGTTAAATTCAATATTTTATCACATACATCTCTGGAATATAATTTTAAATCACCGCATACACGTTTTCAGCTTTGCGAGCACGCCGCGCACGCGGTCTGCACCTGAAAAACGAAAAAAATAATTAAATTAACGTAATTTTCAATAATAATATAACAATATCATCAATAACTTCGCCAATTAATTTTTTGGAATTATTTTAATATTTTTCTAGGAATCAGCGAGTGAGCGCGCACCGCGTCCCATACTAGAAAACGCCAATTTCGACAAAATTTTATTTCGTCAGTACTTAAAAGTTGATATACCCAAGTACCGAGCCCAGTACAAACTGATTTTTTGCAAACTCAATTATAACTGCATATACAAGTGTGGCATATCATAATACGCGTAATCACGAGCGTTTCACACTGCGTTACTAAAAAGGATATCGTTTCCTGAAAAAATATTCAAAATTTACAGATTTTCATAATTTTAAAGCTATTTAGTAGCATTTTATTGTTAAATTCAATATTTTATCACATACATCTCTGGAATATAATTTTAAATCACCGCATACACGTTTTCAGCTTTGCGAGCACGCCGCGCACGCGGTCTGCACCTGAAAAACGAAAAAAATAATTAAATTAACGTAATTTTCAATAATAATATAACAATATCATCAATAACTTCGCCAATTAATTTTTTGGAATTATTTTAATATTTTTCTAGGAATCAGCGAGTGAGCGCGCACCGCGTCCCATACTAGAAAACGCCAATTTCGACAAAATTTTATTTCGTCAGTACTTAAAAGTTGATATACCCAAGTACCGAGCCCAGTACAAACTGATTTTTTGCAAACTCAATTATAACTGGATATACAAGTGTGGCATATCATAATACGCGTAATCACGAGCGTTTCACACTGCGTTACTAAAAAGGATATCGTTTCCTGAAAAAATATTCAAAATTTACAGATTTTCATAATTTTAAAGCTATTTAGTAGCATTTTATTGTTAAATTCAATATTTTATCACATACATCTCTGGAATATAATTTTAAATCACCGCATACACGTTTTCAGCTTTGCGAGCACGCCGCGCACGCGGTCTGCACCTGAAAAACGAAAAAAATAATTAAATTAACGTAATTTTCAATAATAATATAACAATATCATCAATAACTTCGCCAATTAATTTTTTGGAATTATTTTAATATTTTTCTAGGAATCAGCGAGTGAGCGCGCACCGCGTCCCATACTAGAAAACGCCAATTTCGACAAAATTTTATTTCGTCAGTACTTAAAAGTTGATATACCCAAGTACCGAGCCCAGTACAAACTGATTTTTTGCAAACTCAATTATAACTGCATATACAAGTGTGGCATATCATAATACGCGTAATCACGAGCGTTTCACACTGCGTTACTAAAAAGGATATCGTTTCCTGAAAAAATATTCAAAATTTACAGATTTTCATAATTTTAAAGCTATTTAGTAGCATTTTATTGTTAAATTCAATATTTTATCACATACATCTCTGGAATATAATTTTAAATCACCGCATACACGTTTTCAGCTTTGCGAGCACGCCGCGCACGCGGTCTGCACCTGAAAAACGAAAAAAATAATTAAATTAACGTAATTTTCAATAATAATATAACAATATCATCAATAACTTCGCCAATTAATTTTTTGGAATTATTTTAATATTTTTCTAGGAATCAGCGAGTGAGCGCGCACCGCGTCCCATACTAGAAAACGCCAATTTCGACAAAATTTTATTTCGTCAGTACTTAAAAGTTGATATACCCAAGTACCGAGCCCAGTACAAACTGATTTTTTGCAAACTCAATTATAACTGGATATACAAGTGTGGCATATCATAATACGCGTAATCACGAGCGTTTCACACTGCGTTACTAAAAAGGATATCGTTTCCTGAAAAAATATTCAAAATTTACAGATTTTCATAATTTTAAAGCTATTTAGTAGCATTTTATTGTTAAATTCAATATTTTATCACATACATCTCTGGAATATAATTTTAAATCACCGCATACACGTTTTCAGCTTTGCGAGCACGCCGCGCACGCGGTCTGCACCTGAAAAACGAAAAAAATAATTAAATTAACGTAATTTTCAATAATAATATAACAATATCATCAATAACTTCGCCAATTAATTTTTTGGAATTATTTTAATATTTTTCTAGGAATCAGCGAGTGAGCGCGCACCGCGTCCCATACTAGAAAACGCCAATTTCGACAAAATTTTATTTCGTCAGTACTTAAAAGTTGATATACCCAAGTACCGAGCCCAGTACAAACTGATTTTTTGCAAACTCAATTATAACTGCATATACAAGTGTGGCATATCATAATACGCGTAATCACGAGCGTTTCACACTGCGTTACTAAAAAGGATATCGTTTCCTGAAAAAATATTCAAAATTTACAGATTTTCATAATTTTAAAGCTATTTAGTAGCATTTTATTGTTAAATTCAATATTTTATCACATACATCTCTGGAATATAATTTTAAATCACCGCATACACGTTTTCAGCTTTGCGAGCACGCCGCGCACGCGGTCTGCACCTGAAAAACGAAAAAAATAATTAAATTAACGTAATTTTCAATAATAATATAACAATATCATCAATAACTTCGCCAATTAATTTTTTGGAATTATTTTAATATTTTTCTAGGAATCAGCGAGTGAGCGCGCACCGCGTCCCATACTAGAAAACGCCAATTTCGACAAAATTTTATTTCGTCAGTACTTAAAAGTTGATATACCCAAGTACCGAGCCCAGTACAAACTGATTTTTTGCAAACTCAATTATAACTGGATATACAAGTGTGGCATATCATAATACGCGTAATCACGAGCGTTTCACACTGCGTTACTAAAAAGGATATCGTTTCCTGAAAAAATATTCAAAATTTACAGATTTTCATAATTTTAAAGCTATTTAGTAGCATTTTATTGTTAAATTCAATATTTTATCACATACATCTCTGGAATATAATTTTAAATCACCGCATACACGTTTTCAGCTTTGCGAGCACGCCGCGCACGCGGTCTGCACCTGAAAAACGAAAAAAATAATTAAATTAACGTAATTTTCAATAATAATATAACAATATCATCAATAACTTCGCCAATTTTTTTTTTGGAATTATTTTAATATTTTTCTAGGAATCAGCGAGTGAGCGCGCACCGCGTCCCATACTAGAAAACGCCAATTTCGACAAAATTTTATTTCGTCAGTACTTAAAAGTTGATATACGCAAGTACCGAGCCCAGTACAAACTGATTTTTTGCAAACTCAATTATAACTGGATATACAAGTGTGGCATATCATAATACGCGTAATCACGAGCGTTTCACACTGCGTTACTAAAAAGGATATCGTTTCCTGAAAAAATATTCAAAATTTACAGATTTTCATAATTTTAAAGCTATTTAGTAGCATTTTATTGTTAAATTCAATATTTTATCACATACATCTCTGGAATATAATTTTAAATCACCGCATACACGTTTTCAGCTTTGCGAGCACGCCGCGCACGCGGTCTGCACCTGAAAAACGAAAAAAATAATTAAATTAACGTAATTTTCAATAATAATATAACAATATCATCAATAACTTCGCCAATTAATTTTTTGGAATTATTTTAATATTTTTCTAGGAATCAGCGAGTGAGCGCGCACCGCGTCCCATACTAGAAAACGCCAATTTCGACAAAATTTTATTTCGTCAGTACTTAAAAGTTGATATACCCAAGTACCGAGCCCAGTACAAACTGATTTTTTGCAAACTCAATTATAACTGGATATACAAGTGTGGCATATCATAATACGCGTAATCACGAGCGTTTCACACTGCGTTACTAAAAAGGATATCGTTTCCTGAAAAAATATTCAAAATTTACAGATTTTCATAATTTTAAAGCTATTTAGTAGCATTTTATTGTTAAATTCAATATTTTATCACATACATCTCTGGAATATAATTTTAAATCACCGCATACACGTTTTCAGCTTTGCGAGCACGCCGCGCACGCGGTCTGCACCTGAAAAACGAAAAAAATAATTAAATTAACGTAATTTTCAATAATAATATAACAATATCATCAATAACTTCGCCAATTAATTTTTTGGAATTATTTTAATATTTTTCTAGGAATCAGCGAGTGAGCGCGCACCGCGTCCCATACTAGAAAACGCCAATTTCGACAAAATTTTATTTCGTCAGTACTTAAAAGTTGATATACCCAAGTACCGAGCCCAGTACAAACTGATTTTTTGCAAACTCAATTATAACTGGATATACAAGTGTGGCATATCATAATACGCGTAATCACGAGCGTTTCACACTGCGTTACTAAAAAGGATATCGTTTCCTGAAAAAATATTCAAAATTTACAGATTTTCATAATTTTAAAGCTATTTAGTAGCATTTTATTGTTAAATTCAATATTTTATCACATACATCTCTGGAATATAATTTTAAATCACCGCATACACGTTTTCAGCTTTGCGAGCACGCCGCGCACGCGGTCTGCACCTGAAAAACGAAAAAAATAATTAAATTAACGTAATTTTCAATAATAATATAACAATATCATCAATAACTTCGCCAATTAATTTTTTGGAATTATTTTAATATTTTTCTAGGAATCAGCGAGTGAGCGCGCACCGCGTCCCATACTAGAAAACGCCAATTTCGACAAAATTTTATTTCGTCAGTACTTAAAAGTTGATATACCCAAGTACCGAGCCCAGTACAAACTGATTTTTTGCAAACTCAATTATAACTGGATATACAAGTGTGGCATATCATAATACGCGTAATCACGAGCGTTTCACACTGCGTTACTAAAAAGGATATCGTTTCCTGAAAAAATATTCAAAATTTACAGATTTTCATAATTTTAAAGCTATTTAGTAGCATTTTATTGTTAAATTCAATATTTTATCACATACATCTCTGGAATATAATTTTAAATCACCGCATACACGTTTTCAGCTTTGCGAGCACGCCGCGCACGCGGTCTGCACCTGAAAAACGAAAAAAATAATTAAATTAACGTAATTTTCAATAATAATATAACAATATCATCAATAACTTCGCCAATTAATTTTTTGGAATTATTTTAATATTTTTCTAGGAATCAGCGAGTGAGCGCGCACCGCGTCCCATACTAGAAAACGCCAATTTCGACAAAAATTTCCCACCCACCCTCCCTGAGTCGATGACAGTGAGAATTTGAACTGTACAGTATAAGAGGGGACAGAATACAATTTTTTGTGTTATTTGTTTTTTGTTTGGAATTGGTTGGTGTGGTTGTGTGGACCACGGGAATAGTTTGCTTGTATTATTTGGACGTTTGTGACCGAGGATATTTGGGTTTTGAAGCTTAATAGTATATTTTTGGCAGATTGTTTGCTCGTTTGGGGCTTGGAAAGCGTTATAATGAGTAGTAAGAAGCGAGGTGTTGCTGCGAAGATGTCTGTGTCTGTTGGACCGACCCGAAAGCGGGACCAAAAGAGTCAACCTGTAAAGTCACCTTTTGGAGGAGTGGTAGTTGGGGCTGTTTCACATGGGACGAGGAAAGCTCAGCATACTGCTGTTAGCACGGGTCATAGCAGTTTGGAGTTGCCACGTTCCTTGGTACCTGTAGTTCCAAAGTGTGCTTCTTTGGTGGAGGGATTGGTGGTTGCAGATATTGACTCGAAGGTATCTGGAAGTGATGGTCCTTCTGGGTTGTGTTCACAGCCGGTGGTGAGTGTCTTGGATTCGGTTGAGACGCCTATGCCCTTATCTTTGCAACAGTCGGTAGGTGCTCTTAGTGGTTCGGTGGGTTCCAGTATATTGAAGCGGTTGAGAACTGCGAGGGTTGCCAGGCAGGTTTCTAAAGTTACTATACAGGAACCTGACGAGACGTTGTTACCCAGTGGACTTTTGGAAAGTTCGGGTCTCATGGATGACCGGTTAGTGGCTGAATCTCCTTCTGATTTTGGGTCACGGATGGGGTTTACATCTACTCCTGCCCAGGGGTCTTTTTCTGATGATAGTGGCGATGAAGCGGTGGCTGAGGCACATCGCAGCCTGGCCAGTGTTTCCCAGGAGCTCCCTATACGAGAGATTCCGGCTCGGGCAAACCAACTCTTTGGTTCAGCGAAGAGGGCTGTTGAGAGCGCTCGAAATCTTAAGCGTGAGATTAGGGATGTTGCGGTCGCGTCTCTCCAGGAGATGTATAACATGATATTACGTTTAGCAGATTCGCGGTCGCGACATGAGACGGCAACGGAGAGATTGAGGGCTGGTCGTGCTGAGGAGATTGCCCATCTTGAGGTCAGGCATTCGGTTGCCATGGAGGCTCAGAGGCAGGTTTTGGGGGATCTTGTGAGTCAAAATGGTAAAATACAACAGGATATTGAAGCCCTCAAAGGTGTCATGGGCCAGAGTGGTAATCACTTGGATAATTTGGGTCCTTTGCTGAAGGATGAGGTAATGCCGGCGCTCAAAAGTTTCAGAAGCATGCCGGTTAATGCTCCAGTGGAGAACCTCATTGCTAAGGTGGGTACCCTCGTTCAGACGATGGAGGGCCGGACTTACACTGAGGTTGTACGTTCGGGAGTCTCTGCGCTGCCTCCGGCTCAGTCTCAGCCTCACACCTTGATTATTAGTTCCCGGGACAGTCAGAAGACTAGCCAGCAAGTTCTGGATAGTGTGACTAGCGGTGTTGATGCGAGGGGACTGGGTGTCGGTGTTGAGCGACTGAGGAAAGCGAGAAACCAAAAGGTGGTACTCAGTTGCTCCTCAAAGGATGGTGCGGAGACTTTAGGGCGTGCTATTTCACAGGTTTCCGATGACCTTGTGGTTACGGAAGCAGTAAGGAGGCTTCCACAAGTTATTATTAGGGATGTCATGGCAGTCTGTACTAATGACGAAATTATTGATTCGTTAAGGCGGCAGAACGTACGAGTATATGCAGACCTTGCTGAACATGAAAAAGTGCAGGTCAAGTATCGCTTGAGAGCTCGGAACGCCTTGCAGTGCCATGTAGTCTTGGAGGCTACGCCTGGTCTTTGGAAGCGTATGATGGAGGCGGGTAGGCTTTTTGTGGGTTGGCAGCGTTGTCGGGTTGAGGAGCGTTCACCTTTGTTGCAGTGTGGAAGGTGTTTGGGTTTTGCGCATACTCGCAGTACTTGCAGGGCGGAGCCTGCTGCTGAGGTGTGTGCATACTGCTCTCGGCCTGGCCACGTTGCTTGGGATTGCCCGGAGATAAGTGCGGCCCCGCAAAGGCCAGCCACATGCGCAAATTGTGTCAGGGAGAGACTTCCTAATATCAGCCATTCTGCGTTTAGTGGTGATTGTCCGGTACGAGCTAGATGGTTAGCTATAGCTAGAGCAGCTGTGATATATTGTTAAGGGCGCCACGGGGACCAATGTTATTGCGGGCTTATCGCAGGAGACCTTGCGGTCTTTGAGTTTTATTCAGTCCAATTTGCGAAGGTCTCGTAATGCGACTGATGGTGTGTTTGGGGTTGCTGCGCAGCGTAAGTGTGATGTTCTCTTGTTACAAGAACCATATATTGGCAGTGCAGGAGAAATGTCACACCGGCGTGGTGCAAGGACTATTCAGTCGTGTGGAGTTCGCACAAAGGAAGTTAAGGCTGCCGTGGTTGTTTTGAACAATGGGTTGTTGGTTAGGACTAATCCGCTATTTATTACCGAGAACATTGTGGTTGTGACCATTGCTTATCCTGGGGGAGGAAACTTGACGGTGTTTTCGGTATATTTTGAGGGTACTGAGCCAATTGAACCTTATTTGGATAAGCTGAGGGATTGTCTCCGGGACTGTGATGGTGATGTAGTGATAGGTGGAGATTTTAATGCAAAAAGTGTCTGGTGGGGGGGTACGGTGAATGATAGTAGAGGGGAAAGTTTGATGGCTTTTGTTTTATCTATGGGTTTAGAGGTAGTTAATGAAGGTAGTGTCCCTACTTTTGAGGTATATCGGGCTGGCCGGTGTTATACTAGTCGTGTTGACGTAACCCTGGTTACGGAGGGCTTGATAGACAAGACTGTCGGGTGGAAGGTGGATTTGTCAATGGTCCTGCTTTCGGATCATAATCCAATTACCTTTAGCTTGACACTCGGGCCTTCCGGTGGTGTGCGTCCTGTGTCTGCTACTCGTAAGTTTAATACACGTGGGGCAAAATGGTCTCATTTCAGGGAGTTGTTGAGTGATAAGATACGTGGTTTGGGTGTGGGTGTTGATGGAGTTGCTCACATGGGAAGTGTGGAACTGGACGGCTTTGTCGTTGCCGTGATGAGTCTGGTTGATGAAGTTTGTCAGGTGATGTTTCCACCCTGTGGGTTGCAACCTTTTCGAACCAATCCATGGTGGACTCCTGATTTGACTGCAAAGAGAGCTGAGGTGGTGCGACGTAGGCGACGGATTCGGTGGGCGAATCCGAGACGGAAGCCCTTTGTTGTTCAGCGGTATCTTTCTGCCCTTGAGGAATTTAAAGAAGCTATGGATTTGGCGCGGATTGCTGGTTGGAAGGCTTATTGTGGTGACATGATGGCCGAGAATGTATGGGATGGGGCTTGGAGGATTATACGGCGTTCCAAGAAGATGGGTAGAGTGGATGTTGCTCTCCGTGGGCGGGATGGTATTCTTTTATCTCCCCGACAGTCTGCGCTGTGCATTGCACAGACCCTTTTTCCGGAGGACTGTCCACAGGATGATACTCCGGAGCAGGCTGTTCTTCGTCTGTCGGTACAGTCGGAGCCTCTGCAGGAGTGTCTGTCATCGCCTGGGCCGTCTTTTGGGATGGCTGAGTTGCGTGATGTGTTGGCTTCAATGAGTCCGAAGAAGGCACCTGGTGCGGACGGTTTTACTGTGGACATTTGTAGGGCGGCAATTGCTGCCGATGCTCAGATGTTTCTTGCGATTTTTTCGAGGTGTTTGGAGGTGAGTCTCTTCCCCACGATCTGGAAATCGGCGCGGATCTGTGTAATTCAGAAGCCTAATAGGGCAGATTACACAAATCCGAAGTCTTATCGTCCTATTGGGCTTCTTCCGGTCATGGGGAAGGTTCTTGAAAAATTATTTAATGGTAGGCTGCTTTGGCATCTTGAGTCGAGGGGGCATTTGAGCACTAGGCAGTATGGCTTTATGCCGCAGAGGGGCACAGAGGACGCCCTCTATGATCTTGTGGAACTAGTCAAGTATGAGCGTAATGATATGCGTCGGATTGTAGCATTGGTTTCACTGGATATAGAGGGCGCTTTTGATCATGCGTGGTGGCCCCTTATTCTTTGGCAGCTGCAGATGAAGAATTGCCCTGCAGATGTCTATGGTTTGGTCAAGAGCTACCTCACGAATAGGTCTGTTGTTGTCGAGTTTGCTGGTGAGGTGGTAACTAGGTCAACGACTAGAGGGTGTGTTCAAGGAAGTATAAGCGGGCCTTTAATGTGGAATGTTGTTCTGGACTCGCTTCTCGAGTTGTTAGAGGGCAGTGAGGTCCATGTTCAGGCTTTTGCCGATGATGTAGTTCTTGTGGCCTCGGCGGATACTGTTGGAGAGCTTGAGTCCATGCTTAATCCTGTTCTTGACATTGTTGCTAATTGGGGTGTGGAGCAGAAGTTAAAGTTTTCTCCTCAAAAGACTGCCTTTATGGTGTTAACGAGGAAGATGAACTCTCCTGTACCCCGGTTGTTTATGGCGGGTGTTGAACTGATACCAGTTGATAGTGTCAGGATTTTGGGTTTGACTATTGACAAGAATTTGACATTCCATGAGCATCTTCAGTTGGTCTGTTGTAAGGCTGCTGCTGTGTATAAGGGTTTGGTTAGAGCGGCTAAGGCTTCTTGGGGCTTGAAGTCTGGCATAATCAGGCACTTGTACGTTGGTGCAGTGGAGCCAATACTTTTGTATGCAGCGAATGCTTGGGGTTTTTGTGCGGATCGGAAGGGTGTTCAGCGACGTTTGCGGTCCATGCAGCGTCTTTTTGCCATTAAAATAGCGAAATCCTATCGCACGGTTTCCTACCCCTCGGCTGTGACTGTTGCACGACTTCTGCCGTTGGATTTTAGGGCTCTTGAGGTGGCCGAGGTTTATAGGGTGAAGCGGGGTAGGCCGTTATTTGATGCTGCGGATCGTAGGTTGGAGGGGAGGACGCCGTTTTTTAAGCTTCCTCATCCTGCTTTGCGGCCAGAAATTACTTATGCCACTCTGAATCAGTTCGATGATCCCTTGTGTGAGGAGAGACCTTCGGCTCCAATAAGTATTTATACCGATGGTAGTAAGTTGGAGGGGAAGGTTGGCTGTGCTTTTACCTGTTGGCGTGGCGGTGTTGAGGTGTTGTGCAGGAAGTTTCGTCTGGAGCCGTTTTGTTCGGTGTACCAGTCGGAGTTGTTGGCATTGAGGCAGGCAACAAATCTGGTGGTGGGTTGGGGATGCGGTGAGGAAGTTGATATCTTCAGCGATTCCCGCTCGTCACTGGAGGCGTTGGCTAATCCGCGGTCTGCTCACCCCCTTGTCAATGATATTCGTGGGAACCTGTCGCGGGCAGTGGAGTTGGGTAGCTGTGTTAAGCTGTGGTGGGTTCGTGCTCATGTTGGGATTGTCGGTAATGAGCGGGCTGACGAACTGGCTAAGTGTGCTGCCCTTTTTAGTAGAACTGCTGCAGACTACGACAGGTTTCCTTTGTCTTTTGCGAAGTCAGTTGTTCGCCGACGGACCCTGAACGCTTGGCAGAAGGAGTATTCTGAGTTTCGACAGGGTCGAATTACTCGGTTGTTTTTCCCGGATGTTTGTCAGGCGTTCCGTGTTATAGGGGAACTCGGTGTCGATTATTGGTTTACGCAAGCTTTGACAGGGCATGGGGGGAATGCAAGCTACCTTCATAGATTTAAGGTTAAGGATCATCCGTGGTGTCCATGTGGGGTAGATGTCGAACAGTCGTTGGAACATATAGTCAATGACTGCTCGATGTTTGCTGCTAGGAGGCTGCAGGTGGAGTTGGAGTTAGACTCGGTCATCTCCACCTCGGTGTGGAATAGTCTTCTGGCTGGAAGTGATTCTGGTCGTGTTTTTCGTGACTTCCTATGTTATGTGATGCGGCGGGTGGCCAATTTAAATAAGAGTTAATTTTCTGTTTTACTTTTAATTTTATTTGTTGTGTTGTGTGTGAATTATATTTATTTATCTGCGTGAGACTTAGAACTTCAGTTTTGCTGAAGTTTAGTAAGTTATCTAGGATTAATTATATTTGTATGTTGATTGAATTATTTTGATGTTTCGTGGAATATTATTTTATTAATTGTTTTCTTAATGGGGGGGAAAAATATATGATTTAATTTTTAATATTGTAAATGCTAAATGGGTAATTGAGTAATTTTGGTTTTTATTATGGTTTTAATTCAATGAATTTAATTTATTTTGTGTTTTTGTTATATGAATGGTATTTTGATAATGTATTTATTGTTTCTTGTTAATATTGTAAATGCTAAATGGGTAATTGATTCGTTTTTAGAGAGCTTTAATATTAACTAGAGTAATTTTAGTTTTTATTATGGTTTTAATTCAATGAATTTAATTTATTTTGTGTTTTTGTTATACGAATGGTATTTTGATAATGTCTTTATTGTTTCTTGTTTTCTTATAATTGTTATTTGCTAATATTTTACAATTCTTTTTCTCTAAGGACTCCGAATTTTTAATATCGGGGGTTTTCTGGCAAAAAATCTAAAAAAAAAAAAAAAAAAAAAAAAAAAAAAAAAACCTAACCTAACCTAACCTAACCTAACCTAACCTAACCTAACCTAACCTAACCTAACCTAACCTAACCTAACCTAACCTAACCTAACCTAACCTAACCTAACCTAACCTAACCTAACCTAACCTAACCTAACCTAACCTAACCTAACCTAACCTAACCTAACCTAACCTAACCTAACCTAACCTAACCTAACCTAACCTAACCTAACCTAACCTAACCTAACCTAACCTAACCTAACCTAACCTAACCTAACCTAACCTAACCTAACCTAACCTAACCTAACCTAACCTAACCTAACCTAACCTAACCTAACCCGATTTTTTGCAAACTCAATTATAACTGGATATACAAGTGTGGCATATCATAATACGCGTAATCACGAGCGTTTCACACTGCGTTACTAAAAAGGATATCGTTTCCTGAAAAAATATTCAAAATTTACAGATTTTCATAATTTTAAAGCTATTTAGTAGCATTTTATTGTTAAATTGTATATTTTATCACATACATCTCTGGAGTATAATTTTAAATCACCGCATACACGTTTTCAGCTTTGCGAGCACGCCGCGCACGCGGTCTGCATCTGAAAAACGAAAAAATTTATTAAATTAACGTAATTTTCAATACAAATAACACATTTTCATCAATATTTTGGCCATTTCATTTTTTAGAATTTTTCTATTATTTTTCTAGGAATCAGCGAGTGAGCGCGCACCGCGCCCCATACTCGAAAACGCAAATTTCGACAAAATTTTACCCACCATCCCACCCAGGTCTACGACAGTAAGAATTTGAAGTTTTCCATAGGGTCGGGTTGAAATCAGACAAAAATTTTGAAAACATTTGTTTTTGATTCTGCTAAATAAGGCTATAATAATAGGATATTTTGACTATTGAGGATAATAATTTACTGTTCGCAAATCATTCCAGAATTGTTCTGATTGCGATTTTGTTGACTGGTGGTCTTCGTTTTGGAACCACCTTTAGACTATACTTTGACTTATATTGAATAACTTGATAAACTACCGGGTTGTACGTTGACTAGCTGAGGTTTTTATTCTAACCCACGGTTTTTGAATACGACTTACACTGAGGATAGGAACTTTTAAATTTAATCTATTTACAACTTATACAAAATTTTGTGTTTAACTTTGTTAAATTTAAACCCGCTATGAGTATATTTCGCACACCCCAAAAAATGACCTCCAACGATACCTTCTCCCTAGACAGCGCCGAGCAGGCAGGACCAGCTCAAACTTCAAACGTAAGGCAGAGCATAGGAGAGTCTGGTAAATCGAAATCCCCAAATCCACAAACATCTCCGAAGAAGGTAGTGGCGGCTGGCCCCTCGAGGCAAAAATTAAAAATTATTCTCTCCCAAGATAGTAGAGACGCAACCCGAATAAAATCTACGGAGGCGTCGGGGAGCCCGCCGCCGAAACCAACGTATCCTACCAGGGCTGCAGAGGCAAGAGCCTCTCTGAACAAGGCAAAGCTCCTACTCAGCAGCTCCGGAAATCTAAAGACTCAAATAAAAGACGGGGTTATAGCAGCTTTGGACCGCTTATACCAGCTGGTAAAAGAGTTGGAGATACAAAAAGAAAAGAAAGGGAAGAGTCAGAGCAAATTGCAGGATGAGGAGAGAGAGGAGGGGCTCATAGCTTCTCAATTACCTCTTCATCCTGTTCCTCGAAACGATGACGAGCTCCTTAAAAGGATTGAGGAGCACTTTAAGCTCATGAAGGAAAACACGGAAAAGATAGGTTTGTTGCAGGCGACACTAAATAAAAACTCTTACGAAGCCGAACAAGTTAAAGTGCAAAGCGAAAGCCTAAACAAGCTCGTCGAAGAAGTTCGTGACCTGCGCCAGAGCACAGAAGAAACTGGACGGCAGTTTATTTCCCTTAAGGAGGGATCACCTTCTTTTGCGGACATCCTTTCGAGACCAGGTCGGCAAACTCCAATCAAGACCCTGCCTAATCACTCTATTATCGTGTCTTCAGATGTCGAAAAGGACACTAGTGACGAAGTGCTCGGCAAAGTCAGACAATTTCTAGACGCTAAAACCAGTGGATTCCAGCTGCAGAGAGTCCGCAAAGTAAGGAACCAAAAAGTAGTTCTCAGTTGCAACAACAAGGACGAGATGGCAAAAATGACCGCTAAACTAAGGAGCGGAAAACTCAACGTAGAGGAGGCCAAAAACAAGGATCCACTGGTTATCATCAAAGACCTCCTCAGTTACAATACAGACGAGGACATTATCGCGTCCCTTAAGTCACAAAACGCAGACTTACTCAAGGACCTGACCGATGACGAGCTCAAGCCCACGGTTAGATACCGAAGAAGAGCCAGAAACCCACACGAAAATCACGTGGTGCTACAGGTGTCCCCTAAGATGTGGCAGAGGTTGACGTCGGGCAAGAGAGTACACATAGACCTACAGTACGTGGTGGTACAAGATCAATCCCCACTGGTGCAGTGTACCAGATGCCTTGGGTACGGGCACGGACGCAGGCTGTGCAAGGAACCAGCTGACCTTTGCAGCTTTTGCGCTGGACCGCATTTACGGGCAGACTGCCCCAGATATATTGTAGGCGACTCACCAACTTGTCGCAACTGCAGCATGGCCAAGTACCAAGAAACTGGCCATAATGCGTTTGACAAAGACTGTCCCGTACACCGGAAATGGGACACGATAGCCAGGTCAAGTGTGGCGTATTGTTAACGATAACGGCATCTCAAAAAATAACGTCGATAATATGACTTCGGATGTTATGATAAAATACAAAATAGTGCAGGCCAACCTTCAAAGAAAAAGACTAGCGACTCAGGAGCTTTTGCTTGAAGCGCAGAAAAGGAAGTTTAGCTTTGCAATGGTCCAAGAACCTTACGTAGGTTCTACAGGAGAGCTCAAACGGTATACTGGTACTCGCGTTATTCAATGTGGACCGAACAGGACAAAGCCAGTAAAGGCGGCTATTATAATATTTGACGATGAAATTCAAATACTAAACAACCCTATATTGAGTTCCGAAAACATAGCAGTGGCCATTTTGAAAACGAACAAATGGTCAATAGCTGTCGTCTCGGTCTACTTTGAAGGCAGTGTGCCGCTCGAGCCCTACCTGGATGAGCTGAAAGACGTGTGTGGATCATTGCAAACTAACAAAATCCTAATAGGAGGAGACGTTAACGCGTGGAGCACGTGGTGGGGCAGCGTAGTAGAGGACAGCAGAGGCGAAGTACTCAGGGGTTTCTTGAATGAAATAGACATGCATATTCTGAACGAAGGGACCGACCCAACTTTCGACACAATCCGAGGAGGACGTATTCTCAAAAGCAACGTAGACTTAACCGTCTGTACTACTGAGCTCTTACAAAACATCCAAAATTGGAAAGTCGATAAGTCGGTCACCACTTCTGATCACAATGCCATGACATTCGACCTGTGTCTAGAGAAGCCCTCTGAGGAAAGGCCTAGGAGTTCTACGCGCCTCTATAATACCCGGAAGGCCAAGTGGAGTGAATTCACTGAGGAAGTAAGGAATTTATTAGAGCAAAATTGTATAACTTCGGATAATATTAGAAAACTAAAATCTAAAGAAGAGCTAGAAACTATAATTAACAAATATATAGAAAGTATACAATCAGCATGCAAAAATACCATCCCATTAATAAAAACAAACAAAAAGAAAAACTACTTACCTTGGTGGACGAACGAGCTGGAACAATTGAAGAGGGAAGTAAACACGAAGAGACGAAGGATATCTTGCGCAGCTCCTCGCCGAAGGCAATACGTCTTGCACGATTACCTGAAAGCAAAAAGTAATTATGAACAAGAAGCGGATAAAGCACAGACGGAAGGTTGGAAAAGCTTCTGCACTAAACAGGACAGGGAAAGTCTCTGGGACGGGATATACCGTGTGATCAGAAGCGCGACAAGGCGGCAC
The DNA here is from genome assembly GCA_946251855.1 of Alsophila aescularia. Taxonomy (NCBI): domain Eukaryota; kingdom Metazoa; phylum Arthropoda; class Insecta; order Lepidoptera; family Geometridae; genus Alsophila; species Alsophila aescularia. The sequence continues at coordinate 62,699,367 of OX276379.1, read as the reverse complement.
GAAGACCAACTCCTGATTGGGGATGGAACTGTGCTGAGTCCAGAGAAGTCGGTGGCATTGTTGGCGAAAACATTTTTCCCGAGTGATAATAGAGACGAAGATAATGCAATCCACGAATCTATTAGAGAAAAAGCGGGGACAATCAACGATGCGTTACCGGAAGACACCGATGACCCTCCCTTTACAGTGGCTGAACTCAAACGGACTCTGAACAGTTTCAACCCCAGAAAGGCTCCCGGACCAGACGGATTCACTGCGGATATTTGCTGCAGAGCAATATACGCAGCAATAGATGTCTTCATGGAGATAGCAAATATGTGCCTTACTTTGTCGTGCTTTCCTTCGCCATGGAAGGAAGCCGCTGTGGTGGTGCTGAGGAAACCAGGAAAGTCCGACTATAGCCAAGCGAAATCTTACCGACCGATAGGTCTTTTGTCAGTACTGGGAAAGGTTCTCGAGAAAATGATGGTCAGAAGAGTCAGATGGCACCTATTGCCGAACACTAACCCCAGGCAGTACGGATTTGTTCCTCAGCGCAGCACGGAGGACGCCTTGTATGACCTTATGCAGCACATCAGAGGTAACCTGGAACAAAAGAAAATTACCGTCTTAGTGTCACTCGATATTGAAGGCGCTTTTGATAGTGCCTGGTGGCCTGCTATCAGGTGCCAGCTCATCCAATCGAAATGCCCACTAAATTTACGTCGATTAATAGACAACTATTTCGAAAACAGGAAGGTGGTTCTCCATTATGCCGGCGAAACCTGCAAACGTGAAACCGACAAAGGCTGCGTACAGGGATCTATCGCAGGACCCACATTCTGGAATTTGTTGCTAAACCCATTGCTAGACGAGTTGGACGCGCGAGGTGTCTACACTCAGGCGTTCGCAGATGATGTTGTTCTGGTCTTCTCCGGGAATACAGCCGAAACAATCCAGATAGAGGCTAACCACACTCTCGCGCATGTGCACGAGTGGGGTATCAAAAATAAATTAAAATTTGCCGCACATAAGACCAACGCAATTATAATAACGAAAAAACTAAAGTTTGATTCCCCACGCCTGCACATGAGCGGGAAAGCCATTGAAATGGTCGAGGAGATCAAGCTGCTGGGGCTTACGATAGACAGTAAGTTGACCTTCAACAGCCATGTGTCAAACGTCTGTCGTAAAGCCGCCAATATATACAAGCAGCTAGCAAGGACGGCTAAAATAGAATGGGGACTGAACCCGGAGGTGATCAGGACGATATATGTCTCTGTGATAGAGCCCATAATCATGTATGCATCGAGCGTATGGGCATCGGCTGCCGATAAAATTTTGGTACAAAAGCAATTAAATGCCATCCAAAGAGGATTCGCCCAAAAAATTTGCAAGTCCTACCGCACTGTATCTCTCAACGCAGCTCTCGTCCTATCTGGACTGCTCCCACTGGATCTCAGGATCCAAGAAGCAGCCCAGCTGTACGAGATCAAGAAGGGGAAACGAGCACTTGACACAGAGGACAGGCAAATCGAAGAGCGCGTGTGCTTTATCCATGCCCCACATCCAGCCAGAGAGGTGGACATCGACTTTGAGTGTCTGAACGATATGCAGCCCAAAACCGTTGAAAAACACCAACTCCCGGACACTTTGATATTCACTGACGGGAGCAAACTTGACGGAAAAGTCGGAGCTGCATACACTTACTGGATAAAGGGAACCGAGACGAGGACCAAAAAGATGAAACTCCAGTCATTCTGCACCGTTTTCCAGGCTGAACTCTATGCACTGCACCAAGCCACAGAGCTATTGTGTAGAGTAACGCCAGATACGGTCGGTATACTGAGTGACTCGAGGTCGGCTTTGGAACTTGTCCGGAACCCAGACACGTTCCACCCTCTGGCTTTTGCAATTCGGCAGAACATCGCAAAGCTGAAAGAAAGTGGGTGCACTATCCACCTTTACTGGATCAAGGCACACGTCGGGGTCCCTGGTAACGAAAGAGCAGACGATCTGGCAAAGCAGGCGGCCCTGTACACAAAAATAGCAGCTCACTATGACAGATGTCCCGTCTCTTACGAGAAATTTAGGATCCGGCAAGTATCTATTCTGAAATGGGGCCTAAGATATTCTGAAGGTGACACGGCAAGTGTCACTAAACTCTTCTTACCGGACGTATTAAGTGCACATAAAATTATTAAAAATATGACACTCACGCCTATAATGACACAAGTTATGACTGGACATGGCGGGTTCTCCGCGTACCTGAATAGATTCAGGTGCAAGGACAGCCCGTCATGTATATGTGATGACGAAAAACAGGAAACAATACAACATCTGCTACTGGAGTGCCCCAAATACGATGCAATCAGGTTCGACCTGGAATCTGCAACTAACATAAAGCTGACGATAGCAACATTGTGTGAGATGTTGGCTGGAAAGGATTCCAGGCCATACCTAGTATATTTCTGCACGAAAGTAGCAGAAGACGTAATTAAAAGGAATAAAACAAGGTAACACTTGGTGTTATCTTGTTGTATTTCGACAACCTTATATACAAAATTTATGTATTTCGTATATTCTTAAGAATATTACTTGTAATACATATCATAAATAAAATAGTCTCTCTAAATTAAAACTGATGTATTGTTAAAATATTTTTTTCTAATTAAATAAAAGCCCAAACAAAAATTATCCATTTAAAAGCAATTCAAATTTTAGTCACTGATTCATATTATTGCGTATCTAAACTTAAAAATATTAACCTGTCGTATGTAAAATCATCATTAAGCAAACAAAGGTCTCCTACAACGTAGGAGGATATACAGACGAAACAGGGAGGGGGTTTTAGTCGGTAGGTCGCCGCAAGGCGGAGTCCGACATAACCGGTTGCGGTATCCATGAGGATTTCCCCCTCCCTGAAAAAAAAAAAAAAAAAAAAAAAAAAAAAACCTAACCTAACCTAACCTAACCTAACCTAACCTAACCTAACCTAACCTAACCTACCCTAACCTAACCTAACCTAACCTAACCTAACCTAACCTAACCTAACCTAACCTAACCTAACCTAACCTAACCTAACCTAACCTAACCTAACCTAACCTAACCCGATTTTTTGCAAACTCAAATATAACTGGATATACAAGTGTGGCATATCATAATACGCGTAATCACGAGCGTTTCACACAGCGTTACTAAAAAGGATATCGTTTCCTGAAAAAATATTCAAAATTTACAGATTTTCATAATTTTAAAGCTATTTAGTAGCATTTTTTTGTTAAATTGTATATTTTATCACATACATCTCTGGAATATAATTTTAAATCACCGCATACACGTTTTCAGCTTTGCGAGCACGCCGCGCACGCGGTCTGCATCTGAAAAACGAAAAAAATTATTAAATTAACGTAATTTTCAATACAAATAACACATTTACATCAATATTTTGGCCATTTCATTTTTTAGAATTTTTCTAGTATTTTTCTAGGAATCAGCGAGTGAGCGCGCACCGCGCCCCATACTCGAAAACGCTAATTTCGACAAAATTTTATTTCGTCAGTACTAAAAAGTTGATATACCCAAGTACCGAGCCCAGTACAAACTGATTTTTTGCAAACTCAAAAATAACTGGATATACAAGTGTGGCATATCATAATACGCGTAATCACGAGCGTTTCACACAGCGTTACTAAAAAGGATATCGTTTCCTGAAAAAATATTCAAAATTTACAGATTTTCATAATTTTAAAGCTATTTAGTAGCATTTTTTTGTTAAATTGTATATTTTATCACATACATCTCTGGAATATAATTTTAAATCACCGCATACACGTTTTCAGCTTTGCGAGCACGCCGCGCACGCGGTCTGCATCTGAAAAACGAAAAAAATTATTAAATTAACGTAATTTTCAATACAAATAACACATTTACATCAATATTTTGGCCATTTCATTTTTTAGAATTTTTCTAGTATTTTTCTAGGAATCAGCGAGTGAGCGCGCACCGCGCCCCATACTCGAAAACGCTAATTTCGACAAAATTTTATTTCGTCAGTACTAAAAAGTTGATATACCCAAGTACCGAGCCCAGTACAAACTGATTTTTTGCAAACTCAAATATAACTGGATATACAAGTGTGGCATATCATAATACGCGTAATCACGAGCGTTTCACACAGCGTTACTAAAAAGGATATCGTTTCCTGAAAAAATATTCAAAATTTACAGATTTTCATAATTTTAAAGCTATTTAGTAGCATTTTTTTGTTAAATTGTATATTTTATCACATACATCTCTGGAATATAATTTTAAATCACCGCATACACGTTTTCAGCTTTGCGAGCACGCCGCGCACGCGGTCTGCATCTGAAAAACGAAAAAAAATATTAAATTAACGTAATTTTCAATACAAATAACACATTTACATCAATATTTTGGCCATTTCATTTTTTAGAATTTTTCTAGTATTTTTCTAGGAATCAGCGAGTGAGCGCGCACCGCGCCCCATACTCGAAAACGCTAATTTCGACAAAATTTTATTTCGTCAGTACTAAAAAGTTGATATACCCAAGTACCGAGCCCAGTACAAACTGATTTTTTGCAAACTCAAAAATAACTGGATATACAAGTGTGGCATATCATAATACGCGTAATCACGAGCGTTTCACACAGCGTTACTAAAAAGGATATCGTTTCCTGAAAAAATATTCAAAATTTACAGATTTTCATAATTTTAAAGCTATTTAGTAGCATTTTTTTGTTAAATTGTATATTTTATCACATACATCTCTGGAATATAATTTTAAATCACCGCATACACGTTTTCAGCTTTGCGAGCACGCCGCGCACGCGGTCTGCATCTGAAAAACGAAAAAAAATATTAAATTAACGTAATTTTCAATACAAATAACACATTTACATCAATATTTTGGCCATTTCATTTTTTAGAATTTTTCTAGTATTTTTCTAGGAATCAGCGAGTGAGCGCGCACCGCGCCCCATACTCGAAAACGCTAATTTCGACAAAATTTTATTTCGTCAGTACTAAAAAGTTGATATACCCAAGTACCGAGCCCAGTACAAACTGATTTTTTGCAAACTCAAAAATAACTGGATATACAAGTGTGGCATATCATAATACGCGTAATCACGAGCGTTTCACACAGCGTTACTAAAAAGGATATCGTTTCCTGAAAAAATATTCAAAATTTACAGATTTTCATAATTTTAAAGCTATTTAGTAGCATTTTTTTGTTAAATTGTATATTTTATCACATACATCTCTGGAATATAATTTTAAATCACCGCATACACGTTTTCAGCTTTGCGAGCACGCCGCGCACGCGGTCTGCATCTGAAAAACGAAAAAAATTATTAAATTAACGTAATTTTCAATACAAATAACACATTTACATCAATATTTTGGCCATTTCATTTTTTAGAATTTTTCTAGTATTTTTCTAGGAATCAGCGAGTGAGCGCGCACCGCGCCCCATACTCGAAAACGCTAATTTCGACAAAATTTTATTTCGTCAGTACTAAAAAGTTGATATACCCAAGTACCGAGCCCAGTACAAACTGATTTTTTGCAAACTCAAATATAACTGGATATACAAGTGTGGCATATCATAATACGCGTAATCACGAGCGTTTCACACAGCGTTACTAAAAAGGATATCGTTTCCTGAAAAAATATTCAAAATTTACAGATTTTCATAATTTTAAAGCTATTTAGTAGCATTTTTTTGTTAAATTGTATATTTTATCACATACATCTCTGGAATATAATTTTAAATCACCGCATACACGTTTTCAGCTTTGCGAGCACGCCGCGCACGCGGTCTGCATCTGAAAAACGAAAAAAAATATTAAATTAACGTAATTTTCAATACAAATAACACATTTACATCAATATTTTGGCCATTTCATTTTTTAGAATTTTTCTAGTATTTTTCTAGGAATCAGCGAGTGAGCGCGCACCGCGCCCCATACTCGAAAACGCTAATTTCGACAAAATTTTATTTCGTCAGTACTAAAAAGTTGATATACCCAAGTACCGAGCCCAGTACAAACTGATTTTTTGCAAACTCAAAAATAACTGGATATACAAGTGTGGCATATCATAATACGCGTAATCACGAGCGTTTCACACAGCGTTACTAAAAAGGATATCGTTTCCTGAAAAAATATTCAAAATTTACAGATTTTCATAATTTTAAAGCTATTTAGTAGCATTTTTTTGTTAAATTGTATATTTTATCACATACATCTCTGGAATATAATTTTAAATCACCGCATACACGTTTTCAGCTTTGCGAGCACGCCGCGCACGCGGTCTGCATCTGAAAAACGAAAAAAAATATTAAATTAACGTAATTTTCAATACAAATAACACATTTACATCAATATTTTGGCCATTTCATTTTTTAGAATTTTTCTAGTATTTTTCTAGGAATCAGCGAGTGAGCGCGCACCGCGCCCCATACTCGAAAACGCTAATTTCGACAAAATTTTCCCCACCCACCCTCCTTGAGTCGATGACAGTAAAAATTTGAACTGTACAGTATAAGAGGGGACAGAATACAATTTTTTTTGTGTTATTTGTTTTTTGTTTGGAATTGGTTGGTGTGGTTGTGTGGACCACGGAAATAGTTTGCTTGTGTTATTTGGACGTTTGTGATCGGGGATATTTGGGTTTTAGTTTATTTATTTAGAATTTGACATCACTTTTGTGATTTAATTGACAATTGTACAGGCGCAGCCTGATGACATAAGTATAAAATACTTATAATTATATATTGATAGCAACGACTCTGTGCTATTTACATTACTGACGTTGGCAATAACAGTTGAACCCGTGGAGTCAACCAATATGTTTGGACACCGAACGCCAATAAAGGGAAAACCCACTTCGGTTGGACCGAAATCACCCAGAGAGGACGAAATTTTGATGGAGAAGGCCGGCCCTTCCAACGACACTAACCCCACCTCGGTTAGACTTAGTGTGGGTGAGATTGAGTCCAAAACGAGATCTTCAGTTTCCCCTAGAACCGTTAAGGCAGCACCAAAATCGACCATTGGACTGCAAAGGAAGCCCGGGGTTCCGGTTGTTGAGGATTTGCAGAAGGGACCAGCTCATATAAGCCGATACGTAGAGGCGAAATCATGGGCAATGAAAGCCAGGCTGCAGATCAATAACAGCAGGAATCTAAAGAGTGAGATTAAGACGGAGGTTCTGGAGGCTGTGGACAGATTGAGTCGTTTGGTTAGAGACGCTGAAGAAGGGAAACCGTATAATGGTAAAGAGAGTTCGAAGACAAAGGACAAGGAGAGGACAGAAGAAAGTAGTAAAAAATTAGAATATAATAGTAATACAGAGCTACAACAAGAAATGATAGATAAGATTGTAGAGCACAGTAAGTTACTCCAAAAAAACACGGAAGAAATGGAAAAGCTAAAGGAATCTTTAAGGAAACATCAGGAGGTGTCCGAGGAGAAGGGAACGTATGCCAGAGTGGCAGCAGGGCCAACCCGACAGCAGGAGGTCACCCACTCTGTTGTTATAACGTCAACGGATGAGAGTGATACCGGCGAACAGGTGATTCAACGAATCAGGACGGCGGTAAACGCAAAGGAAGCTGGGCTGAGGATTGAAAATGTCAGGAAGGCTAAGGATGGGAAAGTGATTCTGGGATGTAGAACGCGGGAAGAGTTGGGTAAAGTCAAGGACAAACTTAAAAAATCGAGGGAAGTGCTTCAATTTGAAGATATTAAAAACAAGGACCCGCTTGTTATCCTGCGCGACGTCCTGCAGTGCCACTCAGACGATGACATTATGAAGGCGCTGAGAGCCCAAAATAAACACCTTTTTAGAGGATTAAGCGAGGAGGATGATAGGATGGCGGTAAAATTCCGACGGAAATCCAGGAATGATCTATTGAACAGCGTTATCCTTGTGGTGTCACCGCCGCTCTGGAACCGTATGACGCAGGAGGGCACAGTGTGTGTAGACCTTCAGACGGTCAGAGTGGCGGACCAGTCCCCCCTTGTACAGTGTTCGCGCTGCCTCGGGTACGGACATGGTAAAAGATTCTGCCGTGAAACCACGGATCTGTGCAGTCACTGCGGGGGCCCTCACCTTAAAAGCGAATGTGCTGACTGGCTGGCTAGAGCACTCCCGATGTGCTGTAATTGCCAGAAAGCTAATTACGCGGAAACTGCCCACAACGCATTCAGCAGAGACTGCCCCGTGCGAAGGAGATGGGAGACCCTGGCGAGGTCGGCCGTAGCGTACTGCTAAAGGCACCCCAGGCGTGAACATACCAGGTGGAATTCATCCGTATCGAGTGGTGCAAGCGAACCTCCAAAGAAGCAAGCAGGCAACCGCTGATATATTTATTGAAGCGGCCAAAAGAAAACTTGCCTTTGCACTGGTGCAGGAACCCTATACCGGCAACACTGGTGAGTTGAGAACCTACTCCGGGGTCACGGTAATTCAAAACCAACAAAAAACGGACAAACCTAATAAGGCCGCAATTTTACTGTTCGACAATACAATCGACATCATGCAGTGCCCAACACTAACAACTCACAATATAGCAGTTGCAATATTGAAAACCAGTGCGTGGGAATTTGGCGTGGTGTCGATCTATTTAGAAGGCGACAAGGACATCGAATTAGACGTGGACCGGATCAAACACATAGTTGCCGGTATGGGGACCCGCAACGTGATTTTGGGGGGTGACGCTAACGCATGGAGTACGTGGTGGGGTAGTAGGGAGACAAACATTCGAGGCGAAGCTTTTGCTGGAATGTTGGACGACCTTAACTTCCAGATCCTTAACTGTGGGACGGAACCTACGTTTGATACCTACCGGGGGACAAAAAGATATACGAGCCGCGTCGACGTGACCACTTGTTCTTTGGACATGCTTAGTAGAATCAACGATTGGAAAGTAGCAAGTGGTCTCACGTGCTCTGATCACAATGCAATCCTTTTTGAGATAAATTTTGATAAGGCTTTGGGAACAAATATAAAAGGTACAACTAGAATATATAACACGAAAAAAGCAAACTGGCATCAGTTTCGTGAGAAACTGACCCAAGTTTGGATAGAAAATAATATTAATAAAGAAGAAATAAGCAAAATTAATAGCAAGAGCAAATTAGACCAAACAATTGACAAATACACGGAATCATTAACAAAAACTTGCATAGAAACTATTCCCAAAATTAAAAACAAAACTTTTAAAGGATTGCCTTGGTGGAGTCATGAGCTTGAAGCCTTGAAACGTGACATGACAACAAAAAAACGTCGAATACGCTGTGCCTCGGCTGTCCGTAGGAAATACGTAGTAAAAGATTACCTCACGGCGAAGGATACGTACTTGCTGGAGGCAGCAAGAGCTCAGGTTGTTAGCTGGAAGGCCTTCTGTGAAAAACAGGATAGGGAAAGCGTGTGGGATGGAGTGTACAGGGTCTTAAGACGCACTACCGTCAGAAAGGAGGACGTTCCGCTCGTGCTGAACGGCGAGGAGCTCAATGGCGAGGAGTCCGCGAAATTGCTGGCTGAAACTTTTTACCCCGTTGATGTAGTCGAAAATGATAACACGTACCACCAGTCGACGCGAGAATTAGCCAGTAAAATAAACGGGGAGTTGCATGTTGGAACATGCGACCCCCCATTTACGGCAGAAGAGTTGAGGTGGGCTGCTGCAAGTTTCAGTGCTAAAAAGGCACCAGGCCATGACGGATTCACGGCCGAAATATGTAGAGCGGCAATTACCTTGGGACCTGACATCTTTCTTGACCTTCTGAACAAGTGCCTTCAACTGTCATGCTTTCCCAAATCCTGGAAGGAAGCAACAGTAGTAGTACTCCGGAAGAATGGGAAAGATGACTACTCACACCCGAAATCTTATAGGCCGATCGGTCTTTTGCCTATTCTGGGCAAAATCTTGGAAAAGATGGTCGTGAGAAGAATCAGATGGTACACACTTCCGGACATGAGCCCGAATCAATATGGCTTCACACCGCAGCGTAGTACCGGGGACTCCCTCTATGTCATGATCCAGTATATACGAGAACATTTGAAGAAGCAAAAAATAATTACAGTAGTTTCTCTTGACATAGAGGGAGCCTTCGACAACGCGTGGTGGCCAGCCATAAGATGCAGACTGGCTGAGACTGGATGCCCAACCAACCTGAAGCGCCTCATTGATAGTTACCTGAGCGACAGAAAGGTAAAGGTGAGATATGCTGGAGCGGAGTGGGCTCGAGAAATGACAAAAGGGTGTGTCCAGGGTTCGATAGGAGGCCCAACTTTTTGGAACCTCCTCTTGGACCCTCTACTTAAAGGGTTAACGATGAAGGGGCATTACTGTCAGGCGTTTGCGGACGACGTGGTCCTGATTTTCTCCGGTGATACAGCAACGGAAATCCAAGGTTCGGCAGATGCTGCTCTCGCACATGTTCAGGATTGGGGAGTCCAAAACAAGTTAAAATTTGCACCTAGCAAGACTAAAGCTATGACAATAACTAATAAGCTAAAATATGACTCGCCAATACTGAGCATGGGTGGGGTCAGCATAGAAATGTCGCGCGACATAAAGATTTTGGGACTTACCATTGACGATCGGCTGACATTTAACTCGCACGTGTCAAACGTATGCCGGAAAGCCCTAAATTTTTATAAGCAGATGTCGAGAGCTGCGAAAATATCCTGGGGGTTGCAGCCGGAGATCATCAGGACCATGTATGTAGCAGTGGTGGAGCCCACTATTATGTACGCAGCAAGTGCGTGGGCACCCGCAGCATGTAAGCTGTCCGTTCGGAAGCAGTTTGACGCGGTGCAACGAGGATTTGTGCAAAAGATGGTAAAGTCATATAGGACGGTATCCCTAAACTCGGCTCTCACTCTCGCCGGGATGCTTCCATTGGACTTGAGAGTTCAGGAAGCAGCCCGTCTTTATGAATTAAGAAAAGGTTTTTCCCGGCGGGGGATAGGGGACTGGGAGGTTGAAAAACCAGTCAACTTTACCGATTTGCCTCATCCTGCAAAACAAGTGGTGCTTAAGTTTGGAAGTATCGCTGATCGTGCAGAATGGAACCAACATAACTGCAATGGGCAAAAAATTTATACAGACGGAAGCAAAATCGAGGGTAAGGTCGGAGCGGCACTGTCCTTATGGGACGGTGAGGCCGAGACCAAATTCCGGAAATTTAGGTTGGAACCATTCTGCACGGTCTATCAGGCCGAGCTTTTAGCGCTACAAAAAGCCGTGGAGTTGGCTCTCGCCTCAGAAGCGAATGAGTGCAGCATCTATTGTGACTCGCGGTCGGCTCTCGAAACAGTTACCGACAGCGTTTCCCTCCATCCCCTTGCATTCAAAATTAAAGCAGCTTTCACAAGCAACCAAAAGCGCGGCAAAATAATAAATCTATTTTGGATTAAGGCACATGCGGGGTTGGAGGGTAATGAAAGAGCTGATGAACTGGCCAGGGATGCTGCACTTAAACGTAAAACTGTAGCCAACTACAAGCTGTGTCCGGTTTCATTCGTTAGGCGTCAGATCCGCATCGAGACGCTTGACGAGTGGAACCGTCGTTACGAACAAGGAAACACTGCATCCACCACCAAGCTTTTCTTCCCGAATGCTGTCGGGGCCTACTCCGTCTTGAAGAAGATAAGGCTTACTCCAATATTGGTGCAAGTGTTTACTGGGCATGGCGGGTTCTCTGAGTACTTGAACCGGTTCAAGTGCAAGGAGAGCCCGGCTTGCCCCTGTGACCCGATAAATGAAGAAAGTGTAAGTCACGTATTGACGGAGTGCCCCATGTATGGTGCTGATAGAATCAATTTAGAAATAGAGTTAGGTATAGAGATAAGAAAAGAACATTTTGCAATATTAATAAAACATAACGACTATAGAGAAAGCTTCTTAAAATACTGTGAAAAATTAGCTACAAAGGTAATAAAAAGAAATAAACAGAAATAAATGCTAAACTTTAGTATATAATAATTATATACTAAGAGTTACCAAAATTAAAGTGATAAAAATTAAGAAAAATTAAAAGTTTGAAGAAATATAATGAAGATAAAATAGAAATGAAAATAATAATATAATAAGTAATTAAACGTAAAAATAAAACATACATGATATACTTCCACATAGAAATCTTAGGACCCCATGAATTTCACGAGCATATATTAAAAAAAATATTGCTCAGTACTTTAAAATACATTGAAATACAATAATAATGTTGTTGTCCAACGTCTCCGACCAATGTCGGAGGAACATGCAACCAGGGAGGGGGTTTTAGTCGGTAGTTCGCCGCAAGGCGGAGTCCGACATAACCGCTTGCGGTATCCATGAGGATTTCCCCCTCCCTGACAAAAAAAAAAAAAAAAAAAAAAAAAAAAAAAAAAAACGAACGGGCGGACCAGTTAGCTAAGGACGCTGCGCTTTACAGCAAGAAAAGACCTGACTATGATTTGTGCCCGGTTTCATTCGTCAAGAGACAGATCCGTATGGAATCCCTTGACGAATGGAACCAGAGATACCAGTCAGGAAATACGGCAAAAATTACAAAAATCTTCTTTCCCGATGCAGTTAAATCCTTCAAAATAGTTAAGTCGTTAAAACCGTTCGGTATCCTCACACAAATATTAACAGGGCACGGTGGGTTCTCGGAATACTTGAGTCGCTTCAAGTGTAAAGAGAGCCCATCGTGCATCTGTGAACCAGATAGAGATGAAACAGTTGTCCACATTCTTCTCGAATGTCCTATCTTTGCCTATAAGAAATTTGATGTGGAACAATTGTTAGACACTAATCTCAGCGCAGACAACATAAACGTACTAATGATGGACAAAAATAGAAGAACTAAGTTTATAGATTATTGTATTAATGTAGCCAAAATTGTAGTAAATAGAAATAAATAGATATATAAATTATGTTATACTCATATTATTAGAATATGCCGTAAGAACATAAGTGAAAGTAGTAAATACCAGTAAAAGTAAATTAATTAATAGGTTATGTAACTAAAGTAAAGTAGAAAGAAAAATTATTGCATGTGAACAAAATTAAACTTCTACCTTAGTATGTTAGTAGTAAATCCACAATACTAGTTTATATTATATACAAGATAAAATTTCAAAATTATTATTTTTAAGCTTACCAATATAAAAAAATAAATAAATAAAAGAACATGTCGACAAAGACTCTGATCACGTCAGAGAGAGACACGAAGCAGGGAGGGGGTTTTAGTCGGTAGGTCGCCGTGAGGCGGAGTCCGACATAACCGTCCGCGGTATCCATGAGGATTTCCCCCTCCCTGACTAAAAAAAAAAAAAAAAAAAAAAAAAAAAAACCTAACCTAACCTAACCTAACCTAACCTAACCTAACCTAACCTAACCTAACCTAACCTAACCTAGAGAGCTGAGGTGGTGCGACGTAGGCGACGGATACGGTGGGCGAATCCGAGACGGAAGCCCTTTGTTGTTCAGCGGTATCTTTCTGCCCTTGAGGAATTTAAAGAAGCCATGGATTTGGCGCGGATTGCTGGTTGGAAGGCTTATTGTGGTGACATGATGGCCGAGAATGTATGGGATGGGGCTTGGAGGATTATACGGCGTTCCAAGAAGATGGGTAGAGTGGATGTTGCTCTCCGTGGGCGGGATGGTATTCTTTTATCTCCCCGACAGTCTGCGCTGTGCATTGTACAGACCCTTTTTCCGGAGGACTGTCCACAGGATGATACTCCGGAGCAGGCTGTTCTTCGTCTGTCGGTACAGTCGGAGCCTCTGCAGGAGTGTCTGTCATCGCCTGGGCCGTCTTTTGGGATGGCTGAGTTGCGTGATGTGTTGGCTTCAATGAGTCCGAAGAAGGCACCTGGTGCGGACGGTTTTACTGTGGACATTTGTAGGGCGGCAATTGCTGCCGATGCTCAGATGTTTCTTGCGATTTTTTCGAGGTGTTTGGAGGTGGGTCTCTTCCCCACGATCTGGAAATCGGCGCGGATCTGTGTAATTCAGAAGCCTAATAGGGCAGATTACACAAATCCGAAGTCTTATCGTCCTATTGGGCTTCTTCCGGTCATGGGGAAGGTTCTTGAAAAGTTATTTAATGGTAGGCTGCTTTGGCATCTTGAGTCGAGGGGGCATTTGAGCACTAGGCAGTATGGCTTTATGCCGCAGAGGGGCACAGAGGACGCCCTCTATGATCTTGTGGAACTAGTCAAGTATGAGCGTAATGATATGCGTCGGATTGTAGCATTGGTTTCACTGGATATAGAGGGCGCTTTTGATCATGCGTGGTGGCCCCTTATTCTTTGGCAGCTGCAGATGAAGAATTGCCCTGCAGATGTCTATGGTTTGGTCAAGAGCTACCTCACGAATAGGTCTGTTGTTGTCGAGTTTGCTGGTGAGGTGGTAACTAGGTCAACGACTAGAGGGTGTGTTCAAGGAAGTATAAGCGGGCCTTTAATGTGGAATGTTGTTCTGGACTCGCTTCTCGAGCTGTTAGAGGGCAGTGAGGTCCATGTTCAGGCTTTTGCCGATGATGTGGTTCTTGTGGCCTCGGCGGATACTGTTGGAGAGCTTGAGTCCATGCTTAATCCTGTTCTTGACATTGTTGCTAATTGGGGTGTGGAGCAGAAGTTAAAGTTCTCTCCTCAAAAGACTGCCTTTATGGTGTTAACGAGGAAGATGAACTCTCCTGTACCCCGGTTGTTTATGGCGGGTGTTGAACTGATACCAGTTGATAGTGTCAGGATTTTGGGTTTGACTATTGACAAGAATTTGACATTCCATGAGCATCTTCAGTTGGTCTGTTGTAAGGCTGCGGCTGTGTATAAGGGTTTGGTTAGAGCGGCTAAGGCTTCTTGGGGCTTGAAGTCTGGCATAATCAGGCACTTGTACATTGGTGCAGTGGAGCCAATACTTTTGTATGCAGCGAATGCTTGGGGTTTTTGTGCGGGTCGGAAGGGTGTTCAGCGACGTTTGCGGTCCATGCAGCGTCTTTTTGCCATTAAAATAGCGAAATCCTATCGCACGGTTTCCTACCCCTCAGCTGTGACTGTTGCACGACTTCTGCCGTTGGATTTTAGGGCTCTTGAGGTGGCCGAGGTTTATAGGGTGAAGCGGGGTAGGCCGTTATTTGAGGCTGCGGATCGTAGGTTGGAGGGAAGGACGCCGTTTTTTAAGCTTCCTCATCCTGCTTTGCGGCCAGAAATTACTTATGCCACTCTGAATCAGTTCGATGATCCCTTGTGTGAGGAGAGACCTTCGGCTCCAATAAGTATTTATACTGATGGTAGTAAGTTGGAGGGGAAGGTTGGCTGTGCTTTTACCTGTTGGCGTGGCGGTGTTGAGGTGTTGTGCAGGAAGTTTCGTCTGGAGCCGTTCTGTTCGGTGTACCAGTCGGAGTTGTTGGCATTGAGGCAGGCAACAAATCTGGTGGTGGGTTGGGGATGCAGTGAGGAAGTTGATATCTTCAGCGATTCCCGCTCGTCCCTGGAGGCGTTGGCTAATCCGCGGTCTGCTCACCCCCTTGTCAATGATATTCGTGGGAACCTGTCGCGGGCAGTGGAGTTGGGTAGCTGTGTTAAGCTGTGGTGGGTTCGTGCTCATGTTGGGATTGTCGGTAATGAGCGGGCTGACGAACTGGCTAAGCGTGCTGCCCTTTTTAGTAGAACTGCTGCAGACTACGACAGGTTTCCTTTGTCTTTTGCGAAGTCAGTTGTTCGCCGACGGACCTTGAACGCTTGGCAGAAGGAGTATTCTGAGTTTCGACAGGGTCGAATTACTCGGTTGTTTTTCCCGGATGTTTGTCAGGCGTTCCGTGTTATAGGGGAACTCGGTGTCGATTATTGGTTTACGCAAGTTTTGACAGGGCATGGGGGGAATGCAAGCTACCTTCATAGATTTAAGGTTAAGGATCATCCGTGGTGTCCATGTGGGGTAGATGTCGAGCAGTCGTTGGAACATATAGTCAATGACTGCTCGATGTTTGCTGCTAGGAGGTTGCAGGTGGAGTTGGAGTTAGACTCGGTCATCTCCACCTCGGTGTGGAATAGTCTTCTGGCTGGAAGTGATTCTGGTCGTGTTTTTCGTGACTTCCTATGTTATGTGATGCGGCGGGTGGCCAATTTAAATAAGAGTTAATTTTCTGTTTTACTTTTAATTTTATTTGTTGTGTTGTGTGTGAATTATATTTATTTATCTGCGTGAGACTTAGAACTTCAGTTATGCTGAAGTTTAGTAAGTTATCTAGGATTAATTATATTTGTATGTTGATTGAATTATTTTGATGTTTCGTGGAATATTATTTTATTAATTGTTTTCTTAATGGGGGGGAAAAATATATGATTTAATTTTTAATATTGTAAATGCTAAATGGGTAATTGATTCGTTTTTAGAGAGCTTTAATATTACTAGAGTAATTTTAGTTTTTATTATGGTTTTAATTCAATGAATTTAATTTATTTTGTGTTTTTGTTATATGAATGGTATTTTGATAATGTATTTATTGTTTCTTGTTAATATTGTAAATGCTAAATGGGTAATTGATTCGTTTTTAGAGAGCTTTAATATTAACTAGAGTAATTTTAGTTTTTATTATGGTTTTAATTCAATGAATTTAATTTATTTTGTGTTTTTGTTATATGAATGGTATTTTGATAATGTCTTTATTGTTTCTTGTTTTCTTATAATTGTTATTTGCTAATATTTTACAATTCTTTTTCTCTAAGGACTCCGAATTTTTAATATCGGGGGGTTTTCTGGCAAAAAATCTAAAAAAAAAAAAAAAAAAAAAAAAAAAAACCTAACCTAACCTAACCTAACCTAACCTAACCTAACCTAACCTAACCTAACCTAACCCGATTTTTTGCAAACTCAAATATAACTGGATATACAAGTGTGGCATATCATAATACGCGTAATCACGAGCGTTTCACACAGCGTTACTAAAAAGGATATCGTTTCCTGAAAAAATATTCAAAATTTACAGATTTTCATAATTTTAAAGCTATTTAGTAGCATTTTATTGTTAAATTGCATATTTTATCACATACATCTCTGGAATATAATTTTAAATCACCGCATACACGTTTTCAGCTTTGCGAGCAAGCCGCGCACGCGGTCTGCATCTGAAAAACGAAAAATTTTATTAAATTAACGTAATTTTCAATACAAATAACACATTTACATCAATATTTTGGCCATTTCATTTTTTAGAATTTTTCTAGTATTTTTCTAGGAATCAGCGAGTGAGCGCGCACCGCGCCCCATACTCGAAAACGCTAATTTCGACAAAATTTTATTTCGTCAGTACTAAAAAGTTGATATACCCAAGTACCGAGCCCAGTACAAACTGATTTTTTGCAAACTCAAATATAACTGGATATACAAGTGTGGCATATCATAATACGCGTAATCACGAGCGTTTCACACAGCGTTACTAAAAAGGATATCGTTTCCTGAAAAAATATTCAAAATTTACAGATTTTCATAATTTTAAAGCTATTTAGTAGCATTTTATTGTTAAATTGCATATTTTATCACATACATCTCTGGAATATAATTTTAAATCACCGCATACACGTTTTCAGCTTTGCGAGCAAGCCGCGCACGCGGTCTGCATCTGAAAAACGAAAATGTTTATTAAATTAACGTAATTTTCAATACAAATAACACATTTACATCAATATTTTGGCCATTTCATTTTTTAGAATTTTTCTAGGAATCAGCGAGTGAGCGCGCACCGCGCCCCATACTCGAAAACGCTAATTTCGACAAAATTTTATTTCGTCAGTACTAAAAAGTTGATATACCCAAGTACCGAGCCCAGTACAAACTGATTTTTTGCAAACTCAAATATAACTGGATATACAAGTGTGGCATATCATAATACGCGTAATCACGAGCGTTTCACACAGCGTTACTAAAAAGGATATCGTTTCCTGAAAAAATATTCAAAATTTACAGATTTTCATAATTTTAAAGCTATTTAGTAGCTTTTTATTGTTAAATTGCATATTTTATCGCATATAATTAAATTTTGCCCACCCTCCCACCCAGGTCTACGACAGTAAGAATTTGAAGTTTCCCATAGGGTCGGGTTGAAATCAGACAAAAATTTTGAAAACATTCGGTTATGATATTTTGACTATTTAAGGACACGGAACTATATATTAGAGCCAAAATTTGACAATTTCATTTAAGCAACAGGTATAAAATACCTACAAATATTATATTAAGAACAATTTATAACTTCTACAAACCTTCTTTACGTTTGTAACTGACTTTTATACATTCATTGTTACATTTATATTTATAATAACTTACACTTTTGACTCGTCCCTCTGACGACATGTTCGCAACACCCCCCGTCAAAAGGGCGAATGACGCCTGCACTGCATCGAAAATGTCTCCAAAACGAACAGAGAAGGCTGGTACTTCTGCGGATAACGACAAAGTCTCCAAAGTGAGACTTAGCATAGACGAGTGGGAGTCGGTAAGATCTACATCTCCTGGACATACCTCCTCCACGACGATATTGGCTGCAACGGTGGGCCCCTCTAAGCGAAGACCAAATGTCGCCTCCCTGCAGGAGGGTAAGACTGGTACAAAATCGACGGACGTCTCAGGGAGCCCGCCTGTGAGGCCGGTATATGCAAACAGAGTGGCGGAAGCCAGAGCTTGCCTAAACAAGGCCAAGTTGCACCTTAGTGCCTCCAGAAATTTAAAAACAGAGATTAAGGATGGTGTGGCTTCAGCAGTAGACAGGCTTTATCAGCTTGTCAGGGAGTCCGAGACCTCAAAGGGACTAAAAGGGACTAGCCAGAGTGGGGGGAGGGGTGGGGAGAGAGAGATGGAGCTTCCGGCCTCGCACCCCTCGCCTCATCTCGCCCCCAGAAGAGAAGATGACGAGCTCCTTTTACGCCTCGGGGAACATGACAGGCTGATTAAGGAAAATATGGAGAAAATGACAGAGCTAAAAACGACTTTAGAAAGCCACCAAAAATCTTTGGAGGATGCTACATACGCGAGTGTGGTCGCTGGGAGTAGTGGGAGGAAACCCCCGCAGCAGACCGCGCTGCACTCAGTAGTAGTCACCTCCAAGGACGACACAGAAACAGGAGAGGATGTTTTAAACCGAATAAGAAAGGCTGTTGACGCAAAGGAAGGAGGTATTATCATCGACAAAGTTCGAAAGGCCAAAGATAGGAAGGTCATAGTAGGATGCAGGAGCGATGAAGAAAGAAATAAGGTGAAGGAGAGACTGAAGAAGGCAGGTGACTATCTGAGCGTGGAGGATATAAAAAACAAAGATCCACTTTTAATCCTCAAAGACGTACTTACGTACAATACTGATGAGGATATTCTCCGCGCCCTCAAAAACCAAAACCATAAAATATTCCGAGGTTTGGATCAGAAAGAGAACCGAATTGAAATTAAATATAAAAAGAGGACCAAAAATCCCTTAACGGCTCATATAGTCGTGAAGGTGTCGCCCACAATATGGACTCGGGCTATGGATAGTGAAGCTGTGCAGATAGACTTGCAGAGAGTACGCGTTGCTGATCAGTCGCCCCTTGTTCAGTGCTCACTTTGCCTGGGGTACGGGCATGGCAGGCGCTTCTGCAAGGAAACCCTGGAGAAGTGCAGCCATTGCGCCGGCCCCCACAAGAAGGTCGACTGCCCAGACTGGCTCGCCGGTGCTCCTCCTGCATGTTGCAACTGTTCACATGCTAAATTAGACCAGATAGAGCACAATGCTTTTAGCATGGATTGTCCGATTAGGCGAAAATGGGACACATTAGCCAGAGCCACAATTTCTTATTATTGCTAAGGTGGTATCTGGCAGCAACATCGATGCAACGGGTGCCCCCACAAAAGGATATCTCACAGCTCAGGCAAACCTCCAGCGTAAAGAGCTCGCCACAAACGAGCTAATAATTGAAGCCAGCCAAAGAAAAATAGCCGTGGCACTGCTCCAGGAGCCATATGTGGGTGGGTCAAAAAGTATGAAGAGTTACAGAGGTGTAAGGATTTTTCAAAGCACAAGCCAGGGAAATGGGACTGTAAAAGCGGCCATAGCCGTCTTCAACCCCGATATGGACATCATACAGTACCCAGAACTCACCACCAATAATATCGTGGTGGTGAGGATCCGAACTGCTGCTTGGGAGATCACTGCTGTATCCTTTTACTTCGAGTCAGACCTGCCCATAGAGCCATACCTGGAGCATCTAAAGAAGATCAAAGTAGAGCTGGGATCTAGAAGAATTATCGTGGGAGGCGATGCAAATGCCAAAAGTCCCTGGTGGGGGAGCCACATTGTGGACCATAGGGGTGAGGATCTGTCCGGTGCCTTAGAGGAAATGGGTATGCAGATACTCAATCAGGGCGATATCCCGACCTTCGACACTATTAGAGGAGGTCGTCGATTTACCAGCCATGTCGACGTAACTGCTTGTTCGGAAGACTTGCTCGACTTAGTGATGGACTGGAGAGTCCAGGATGATCTAACGGGCGCGGACCACAACGGCATTACTTTTAGAATTAAACTCAAAAAATCAAAGGGACTTAGTATAAATAGAACTACAAGAATTTTTAACACAAAAAAGGTAAACTGGCACCAGTTTCATGCGAAACTGGATCAGTTAAAAACTGAAAGCAAAATAAACAAAATGGAAATAGATAAAATTCAAATTAAACAAAATTTAGATACGCTTATAGAAACACATACAGAGTTAATAACACAAACATGTCATCAAATAATAGCCAAAAAGAAAACAAAACAAACTCTTATCATGCCGTGGTGGACCGTAGAACTTGAGACAATGAAACGTGAAGTCGTCACTAGGAAACGCAGAATCCAATGCGCAGCGCCAGTCCGAAGAACTAAAGTGGTCGATGAGTACCTGCAAGCAAAAGAGAGATATGAGAATGCAGCAAAAAGGGCAACAATTGAAAGTTGGAAAAGTTTTTGCGGAAAGCAGGATAGGGAAGGGATGTGGGAGGGCATCTATCGAGTTATCGGCAGAACGAAAAAGCGACACGAAGACTTACCCTTAGTGAAGGATGGGGAACAAATGAGCCAGAAAGAGTCAGCCAAAGTATTGGCGGACGCATTTTACCCCGGGGACTTGAAATCGGAGGATAATGCAGATCATCAGCTTATTAGAGAAACGGCAGACCATGTAAACGACCGAGTCTATGATGAAGGAATACATGACCCGGAGTTTACATTGGGAGAACTCAGAACTGCTATGGAGAGTTTCAACCCGAAAAAGGCCCCCGGGGTCGATGGTTTTACTGCCGACATCTGCAGCCAGGTGGTATCCAGGGATATGGAACTGCACTTGGCGCTGATGAATAAATGTCTTGAGCTCGGTCATTTTCCAAAAATCTGGAAAGAAGCTACAGTGGTCGTATTGCGAAAGCCAGGCAAGGAAGACTATACCGTACCCAAGTCCTATAGACCCATTGGTCTTCTGCCGGTGATGGGGAAGATTTTAGAGAAAATGGTAGTAGGCCGGTTGAAGTGGCATCTGATACCAAGGATGAGCCCCCGCCAGTATGGCTTTATGCCCCAGAAGAGCACCGAGGACTCCCTCTATGATTTAGTAAATTACATACGCCGAAAACTTGATGGCAAGAAGTTGATAACTATGGTGTCGCTAGACATAGAGGGAGCCTTCGACAGCGCATGGTGGCCTGCAATTAGAGTCAGACTGGCCGAGGAAAAGTGTCCGGTCAATCTCCGGCGTATAATGGACAGTTATCTTCAAGACCGAAAGGTCCGTGTTAGATACGCTGGAGAAGAGTACATAAAGGACACTTACAAGGGGTGCGTCCAAGGATCGATTGGAGGGCCGATTCTCTGGAATCTTCTCCTTGACCCACTGCTGAAGGGCTTGGAACAGAGGGATGTTTACTGTCAGGCTTTTGCAGACGATGTCGTGTTGGTATTTGACGGGGACACAGCGCTTGAAGTGCAGGGACGTGCCAATGTTGCTCTTGCCTATGTTCGGACGTGGGGTGTTAAAAATAAGATGAAATTCGCGCCTCATAAAACCAACGCAATGGTTCTCACCAGAAAGCTAAAATTTGACACGCCACGGCTGAGCATGGGCGGGATCGACATTGAAATGTCGCATGAGATAAAAATCCTGGGGCTCACCATCGATCATAAGCTGACGTTTAATAGCCACACTGCGAACATCTGCAAGAAGGCTTTAAATATCTACAAACAGCTGTCTCGAGCCGCCAGGATAAGTTGGGGTCTCCACCCGGAAGTCATCCATCTCATATATACGGCGACGGTGGAGCCAATTATCTCATATGCCGCCAGCGCTTGGTCGCCGGCAACACTTAAATTAGGTGTACAACGACATCTTAACGCAGTCCAGAGAGCTTTTGCCCAAAAATTATGCGGAGCATATCGCACCGTCTCTCTTAACTCAGCGCTGGTGCTGGCTGGGATACTACCACTCGATATGAAAATACGCGAAGCAGCTAAATTGTATGAAGCCCGAAGAGGAGTACCCCAGCCAGTACTAGGGGATAGAGAGGTGGAGCAAAAGCAAGCCTTTACCGATACTCCACATCCGGCAGAACATTTGAGCCTCCAGTTCGTAAAACTGGAAAGCCGACAAGATATTGCTACTTATGCAAACCAAGCAGTTAAAATCTATACCGACGGCAGCAAGATTGAGGGCAAAGTCGGAGCGGCATTGTCTCTTTGGAGCAATGAAGCTGAGACTAAAGCCCTCAAGCTTAAGCTGCCGTCGTACTGCACGGTGTACCAGTCTGAACTGTTGGCCATATGCCAGGCCACAAGATTAATAAAACGGAGAAGTGAGGCAAGCTTTGCCATTCTTAGCGACTCGAGGTCCGCCTTGGAGACTATCATCAATCCAACTTCGCCCCACCCTCTGGCTGCTGAAACCAGGGAAAACATCCGCCTCGGTAAACTCCAGAACAAGGAAATTTCCTTGTTCTGGATTAAAGCACATGCAGGGCTAGAGGGCAACGAACGGGCGGACCAGTTAGCTAAGGACGCTGCGCTTTACAGCAAGAAAAGACCTGACTATGATTTGTGCCCGGTTTCATTCGTCAAGAGACAGATCCGTATGGAATCCCTTGACGAATGGAACCAGAGATACCAGTCAGGAAATACGGCAAAAATTACAAAAATCTTCTTTCCCGATGCAGTTAAATCCTTCAAAATAGTTAAGTCGTTAAAACCGTTCGGTATCCTCACACAAATATTAACAGGGCACGGTGGGTTCTCGGAATACTTGAGTCGCTTCAAGTGTAAAGAGAGCCCATCGTGCATCTGTGAACCAGATGAGAGAGAGAGATGAAACAGTTGTCCACATTCTTCTCGAATGTCCTATCTTTGCCTATAAGAAATTTGATGTGGAACAATTGTTAGACACTAATCTCAGCACAGACAACATAAACGTACTAATGATGGACAAAAATAGAAGAAATAAGTTTATAGATTATTGTATTAATGTAGCCAAAATTGTAGTAAATAGAAATAAATAGATATATAAATTATGTTATACTCATATTATTAGAATATGCCGTAAGAACATAAGTGAAAGTAGTAATAAAAATGAATGTAAATTTAAGAGGTATAGAAAATACAGAAAAGAACACAAAATAATAGTAAAAGTAAATTAATTAATAGGTTATGTAGCTAAAGTAAAGTAGAAAGAAAAATTATTTCATGTCAACAAAATTAAACTTCTACCTTAGTATGTTAGTAGTAAATCCACAATACTAGTTTATATTATATACAAGATAAAATTTCAAAATTATTATTTTTAAGCTTACCAATATAAAAAAATAAATAAATAAAAGAACATGTCGACAAAGACTCTGATTACGTCAGAGGGAGACACGAAGCAGGGAGGGGGTTTTAGTCGGTAGGTCGCCGCGAGGCGGAGTCCGACATAACCGTCCGCGGTATCCATGAGGATTTCCCCCTCCCTGACTAAAAAAAAAAAAAAAAAAAAAAAACCTAACCTAACCTAACCTAACCAAAAGAGTTGGAGATACAAAAAGAAAAGAAAGGGAAGAGTCAGAGCAAATTGCAGGATGAGGAGAGAGAGGAGGGGCTTATAGCTTCTCAATTACCTCTTCATCCTGTTCCTCGAAACGATGACGAGCTCCTTAAAAGGATTGAGGAGCACTTTAAGCTCATGAAGGAAAACACGGAAAAGATAGGTTTGTTGCAGGCGACACTAAATAAAAACTCTTACGAAGCCGAACAAGTTAAAGTGCAAAGCGAAAGCCTAAACAAGCTCGTCGAAGAAGTTCGTGACCTGCGCCAGAGCACAGAAGAAACTGGACGGCAGTTTATTTCCCTTAAGGAGGGATCACCTTCTTTTGCGGACATCCTTTCGAGACCAGGTCGGCAAACTCCAATCAAGACCCTGCCTAATCACTCTATTATCGTGTCTTCAGATGTCGAAAAGGACACTAGTGACGAAGTGCTCGGCAAAGTCAGGCAATTTCTAGACGCTAAAACCAGTGGATTCCAGCTGCAGAGAGTCCGCAAAGTAACGAACCAAAAAGTAGTTCTCAGTTGCAACAACAAGGACGAGATGGCAAAAATGACCGCTAAACTAAGGAGCGGAAAACTCAACGTAGAGGAGGCCAAAAACAAGGATCCACTGGTTATCATCAAAGACCTCCTCAGTTACAATACAGACGAGGACATTATCGCGTCCCTTAAGTCACAAAACGCAGACTTACTCAAGGACCTGACCGATGACGAGCTCAAGCCCACGGTTAGATACCGAAGAAGAGCCAGAAACCCACACGAAAATCACGTGGTGCTACAGGTGTCCCCTAAGATGTGGCAGAGGTTGACGTCGGGCAAGAGAGTACACATAGACCTACAGTACGTGGTGGTACAAGATCAATCCCCACTGGTGCAGTGTACCAGATGCCTTGGGTACGGGCACGGACGCAGGCTGTGCAAGGAACCAGCTGACCTTTGCAGCTTTTGCGCTGGACCGCATTTACGGGCAGACTGCCCCAGATATATTGTAGGCGACTCACCAACTTGTCGCAACTGCAGCATGGCCAAGTACCAAGAAACTGGCCATAATGCGTTTGACAAAGACTGTCCCGTACACCGGAAATGGGACACGATAGCCAGGTCAAGTGTGGCGTATTGTTAACGATAACGGCATCTCAAAAAATAACGTCGATAATATGACTTCGGATGTTATGATAAAATACAAAATAGTGCAGGCCAACCTTCAAAGAAAAAGACTAGCGACTCAGGAGCTTTTGCTTGAAGCGCAGAAAAGGAAGTTTAGCTTTGCAATGGTCCAAGAACCTTACGTAGGTTCTACAGGAGAGCTCAAACGGTATACTGGTACTCGCGTTATTCAATGTGGACCGAACAGGACAAAGCCAGTAAAGGCGGCTATTATAATATTTGACGATGAAATTCAAATACTAAACAACCCTATATTGAGTTCCGAAAACATAGCAGTGGCCATTTTGAAAACGAACAAATGGTCAATAGCTGTCGTCTCGGTCTACTTTGAAGGCAGTGTGCCGCTCGAGCCCTACCTGGATGAGCTGAAAGACGTGTGTGGATCATTGCAAACTAACAAAATCCTAATAGGAGGAGACGTTAACGCGTGGAGCACGTGGTGGGGCAGCGTAGTAGAGGACAGCAGAGGCGAAGTACTCAGGGGTTTCTTGAATGAAATAGACATGCATATTCTGAACGAAGGGACCGACCCAACTTTCGACACAATCCGAGGAGGACGTATTCTCAAAAGCAACGTAGACTTAACCGTCTGTACTACTGAGCTCTTACAAAACATCCAAAATTGGAAAGTCGATAAGTCGGTCACCACTTCTGATCACAATGCCATGACATTCGACCTGTGTCTAGAGAAGCCCTCTGAGGAAAGGCCTAGGAGTTCTACGCGCCTCTATAATACCCGGAAGGCCAAGTGGAGTGAATTCACTGAGGAAGTAAGGAATTTATTAGAGCAAAATTGTATAACTTCGGATAATATTAGAAAACTAAAATCTAAAGAAGAGCTAGAAACTATAATTAACAAATATATAGAAAGTATACAATCAGCATGCAAAAATACCATCCCATTAATAAAAACAAACAAAAAGAAAAACTACTTACCTTGGTGGACGAACAAGCTGGAACAATTGAAGAGGGAAGTAAACACGAAGAGACGAAGGATATCTTGCGCAGCTCCTCGCCGAAGGCAATACGTCTTGCACGATTACCTGAAAGCAAAAAGTAATTATGAACAAGAAGCGGATAAAGCACAGACGGAAGGTTGGAAAAGCTTCTGCACTAAACAGGACAGGGAAAGTCTCTGGGACGGGATATACCGTGTGATCAGAAGCGCGACAAGGCGGCACGAAGACCAACTCCTGATTGGGGATGGAACTGTGCTGAGTCCAGAGAAGTCGGTGGCATTGTTGGCGAAAACATTTTTCCCGAGTGATAATAGAGACGAAGATAATGCAATCCACGAATCTATTAGAGAAAAAGCGGGGACAATCAACGATGCGTTACCGGAAGACACCGATGACCCTCCCTTTACAGTGGCTGAACTCAAACGGACTCTGAACAGTTTCAACCCCAGAAAGGCTCCCGGACCAGACGGATTCACTGCGGATATTTGCTGCAGAGCAATATACGCAGCAATAGATGTCTTCATGGAGATAGCAAATATGTGCCTTACTTTGTCGTGCTTTCCTTCGCCATGGAAGGAAGCCGCTGTGGTGGTGCTGAGGAAACCAGGAAAGTCCGACTATAGCCAAGCGAAATCTTACCGACCGATAGGTCTTTTGTCAGTACTGGGAAAGGTTCTCGAGAAAATGATGGTCAGAAGAGTCAGATGGCACCTATTGCCGAACACTAACCCCAGGCAGTACGGATTTGTTCCTCAGCGCAGCACGGAGGACGCCTTGTATGACCTTATGCAGCACATCAGAGGTAACCTGGAACAAAAGAAAATTACCGTCTTAGTGTCACTCGATATTGAAGGCGCTTTTGATAGTGCCTGGTGGCCTGCTATCAGGTGCCAGCTCATCCAATCGAAATGCCCACTAAATTTACGTCGATTAATAGACAACTATTTCGAAAACAGGAAGGTGGTTCTCCATTATGCCGGCGAAACCTGCAAACGTGAAACCGACAAAGGCTGCGTACAGGGATCTATCGCAGGACCCACATTCTGGAATTTGTTGCTAAACCCATTGCTAGACGAGTTGGACGCGCGAGGTGTCTACACTCAGGCGTTCGCAGATGATGTTGTTCTGGTCTTCTCCGGGAATACAGCCGAAACAATCCAGATAGAGGCTAACCACACTCTCGCGCATGTGCACGAGTGGGGTATCAAAAATAAATTAAAATTTGCCGCACATAAGACCAACGCAATTATAATAACGAAAAAACTAAAGTTTGATTCCCCACGCCTGCACATGAGCGGGAAAGCCATTGAAATGGTCGAGGAGATCAAGCTGCTGGGGCTTACGATAGACAGTAAGTTGACCTTCAACAGCCATGTGTCAAACGTCTGTCGTAAAGCCGCCAATATATACAAGCAGCTAGCAAGGACGGCTAAAATAGAATGGGGACTGAACCCGGAGGTGATCAGGACGATATATGTCTCTGTGATAGAGCCCATAATCATGTATGCATCGAGCGTATGGGCATCGGCTGCCGATAAAATTTTGGTACAAAAGCAATTAAATGCCATCCAAAGAGGATTCGCCCAAAAAATTTGCAAGTCCTACCGCACTGTATCTCTCAACGCAGCTCTCGTCCTATCTGGACTGCTCCCACTGGATCTCAGGATCCAAGAAGCGGCCCAGCTGTACGAGATCAAGAAGGGGAAACGAGCACTTGACACAGAGGACAGGCAAATCGAAGAGCGCGTGTGCTTTATCCATGCCCCACATCCAGCCAGAGAGGTGGACATCGACTTTGAGTGTCTGAACGATATGCAGCCCGAAACCGTTGAAAAACACCAACTCCCGGACACTTTGATATTCACTGACGGGAGCAAACTTGACGGAAAAGTCGGAGCTGCATACACTTACTGGATAAAGGGAACCGAGACGAGGACCAAAAAGATGAAACTCCAGTCATTCTGCACCGTTTTCCAGGCTGAACTCTATGCACTGCACCAAGCCACAGAGCTATTGTATAGAGTAACGCCAGATACGGTCGGTATACTGAGTGACTCGAGGTCGGCTTTGGAACTTGTCCGGAACCCAGACACGTTCCACCCTCTGGCTTTTGCAATTCGGCAGAACATCGCAAAGCTGAAAGAAAGTGGGTGCACTATCCACCTTTACTGGATCAAGGCACACGTCGGGGTCCCTGGTAACGAAAGAGCAGACGATCTGGCAAAGCAGGCGGCCCTGTACACAAAAATAGCAGCTCACTATGACAGATGTCCCGTCTCTTACGAGAAATTTAGGATCCGGCAAGTATCTATTCTGAAATGGGGCCTAAGATATTCTGAAGGTGACACGGCAAGTGTCACTAAACTCTTCTTACCGGACGTATTAAGTGCACATAAAATTATTAAAAACATGACACTCACGCCTATAATGACACAAGTTATGACTGGACATGGCGGGTTCTCCGCGTACCTGAATAGATTCAGGTGCAAGGACAGCCCGTCATGTATATGTGATGACGAAAAACAGGAAACAATACAACATCTGCTACTGGAGTGCCCCAAATACGATGCAATCAGGTTCGACCTGGAATCTGCAACTAACATAAAGCTGACGATAGCAACATTGTGTGAGATGTTGGCTGGAAAGGATTCCAGGCCATACCTAGTATATTTCTGCACGAAAGTAGCAGAAGACGTAATTAAAAGGAATAAAACAAGGTAACACTTGGTGTTATCTTGTTGTATTTCGACAACCTTATATACAAAATTTATGTATTTCGTATATTCTTAAGAATATTACTTGTAATACATATCATAAATAAAATAGTCTCTCTAAATTAAAACTGATGTATTGTTAAAATATTTTTTTTCTAATTAAATAAAAGCCCAAACAAAAATTATCCATTTAAAAGCAATTCAAATTTTAGTCACTGATTCATATTATTGCGTATCTAAACTTAAAAATATTAACCTGTCGTATGTAAAATCATCATTAAGCAAACAAAGGTCTCCTACAACGTAGGAGGATATACAGACGAAACAGGGAGGGGGTTTTAGTCGGTAGGTCGCCGCAAGGCGGAGTCCGACATAACCGGTTGCGGTATCCATGAGGATTTCCCCCTCCCTGAAAAAAAAAAAAAAAAAAAAAACCTAACCTAACCTAACCTAACCTAACCTAACCTAACCTAAATGACAGAGCTAAAAACGACTTTAGAAAGCCACCAAAAATCCTTGGAGGATGCTACATACGCGGGTGTGGTCGCTGGGAGTAGTGGGAGGAAACCCCCGCAGCAGACCGCGCTGCACTCAGTAGTAGTCACCTCCAAGGACGAAACAGAAACAGGAGAGGATGTTTTAAACCGAATAAGAAAGGCTGTTGACGCAAAGGAAGGAGGTATTATCATCGACAAAGTTCGAAAGGCCAAAGATAGGAAGGTCATAGTAGGATGCAGGAGCGATGAAGAAAGAAATAAGGTGAAGGAGAGACTGAAGAAGGCAGGTGACTATCTGAGCGTGGAGGATATAAAAAACAAAGATCCACTTTTAATCCTCAAAGACGTACTTACGTACAATACTGATGAGGATATTCTCCGCGCCCTCAAAAACCAAAACCATAAAATATTCCGAGGTTTGGATCAGAAAGAGAACCGAATTGAAATTAAATATAAAAAGAGGACCAAAAATCCCTTAACGGCTCATATAGTCGTGAAGGTGTCGCCCACAATATGGACTCGGGCTATGGATAGTGAAGCTGTGCAGATAGACTTGCAGAGAGTACGCGTTGCTGATCAGTCGCCCCTTGTTCAGTGCTCACTTTGCCTGGGGTACGGGCATGGCAGGCGCTTCTGCAAGGAAACCCTGGAGAAGTGCAGCCATTGCGCCGGCCCCCACAAGAAGGTCGACTGCCCAGACTGGCTCGCCGGTGCTCCTCCTGCATGTTGCAACTGTTCACATGCTAAATTAGACCAGATAGAGCACAATGCTTTTAGCATGGATTGTCCGATTAGGCGAAAATGGGACACATTAGCCAGAGCCACAATTTCTTATTATTGCTAAGGTGGTATCTGGCAGCAACATCGATGCAACGGGTGCCCCCACAAAAGGATATCTCACAGCTCAGGCAAACCTCCAGCGTAAAGAGCTCGCCACAAACGAGCTAATAATTGAAGCCAGCCAAAGAAAAATAGCCGTGGCACTGCTCCAGGAGCCATATGTGGGTGGGTCAAAAAGTATGAAGAGTTACAGAGGTGTAAGGATTTTTCAAAGCACAAGCCAGGGAAATGGGACTGTAAAAGCGGCCATAGCCGTCTTCGACCCCGATATGGACATCATACAGTACCCAGAACTCACCACCAATAATATCGTGGTGGTGAGGATCCGAACTGCTGCTTGGGAGATCACTGCTGTATCCTTTTACTTCGAGTCAGACCTGCCCATAGAGCCATACCTGGAGCATCTAAAGAAGATCAAAGTAGAGCTGGGATCTAGAAGAATTATCGTGGGAGGCGATGCAAATGCCAAAAGTCCCTGGTGGGGGAGCCACATTGTGGACCATAGGGGTGAGGATCTGTCCGGTGCCTTAGAGGAAATGGGTATGCAGATACTCAATCAGGGCGATATCCCGACCTTCGACACTATTAGAGGAGGTCGTCGATTTACCAGCCATGTCGACGTAACTGCTTGTTCGGAAGACTTGCTCGACTTAGTGATGGACTGGAGAGTCCAGGATGATCTAACGGGCGCGGACCACAACGGCATTACTTTAAGAATTAAACTCAAAAAATCAAAGGGACTTAGTATAAATAGAACTACAAGAATTTTTAACACAAAAAAGGTAAACTGGCACCAGTTTCATGCGAAACTGGATCAGTTAAAAACTGAAAGCAAAATAAACAAAATGGAAATAGATAAAATTCAAATTAAACAAAATTTAGATACGCTTATAGAAACACATACAGAGTTAATAACACAAACATGTCATCAAATAATAGCCAAAAAGAAAACAAAACAAACTCTTATCATGCCGTGGTAGACCGTAGAACTTGAGACAATGAAACGTGAAGTCGTGACTAGGAAACGCAGAATCCAATGCGCAGCGCCAGTCCGAAGAACTAAAGTGGTCGATGAGTACCTGCAAGCAAAAGAGAGATATGAGTATGCAGCAAAAAGGGCAACAATTGAAAGTTGGAAAAGTTTTTGCGGAAAGCAGGATAGGGAAGGGATGTGGGAGGGCATCTATCGAGTTATCGGCAGAACGAAAAAGCGACACGAAGACTTACCCTTAGTGAAGGATGGGGAACAAATGAGCCAGAAAGAGTCAGCCAAAGTATTGGCGGACGCATTTTACCCCGGGGACTTGAAATCGGAGGATAATGCAGATCATCAGCTTATTAGAGAAACGGCAGACCATGTAAACGACCGAGTCTATGATGAAGGAATACATGACCCGGAGTTTACATTGGGAGAACTCAGAACTGCTATGGAGAGTTTCAACCCGAAAAAGGCCCCCGGGGTCGATGGTTTTACTGCCGACATCTGCAGCCAGGTGGTATCCAGGGATATGGAACTGCACTTGGCGCTGATGAATAAATGTCTTGAGCTCGGTCATTTTCCAAAAATCTGGAAAGAAGCTACAGTGGTCGTATTGCGAAAGCCAGGCAAGGAAGACTATACCGTACCCAAGTCCTATAGACCCATTGGTCTTCTGCCGGTGATGGGGAAGATTTTAGAGAAAATGGTAGTAGGCCGGTTGAAGTGGCATCTGATACCAAGGATGAGCCCCCGCCAGTATGGCTTTATGCCCCAGAAGAGCACCGAGGACTCCCTCTATGATTTAGTAAATTACATACGCCGAAAACTTGATGGCAAGAAGTTGATAACTATGGTGTCGCTAGACATAGAGGGAGCCTTCGACAGCGCATGGTGGCCTGCAATTAGAGTCAGACTGGCCGAGGAAAAGTGTCCGGTCAATCTCCGGCGTATAATGGACAGTTATCTTCAAGACCGAAAGGTCCGTGTTAGATACGCTGGAGAAGAGTACATAAAGGACACTTACAAGGGGTGCGTCCAAGGATCGATTGGAGGGCCGATTCTCTGGAATCTTCTCCTTGACCCACTGCTGAAGGGCTTGGAACAGAGGGATGTTTACTGTCAGGCTTTTGCAGACGATGTCGTGTTGGTATTTGACGGGGACACAGCGCTTGAAGTGCAGGGACGTGCCAATGTTGCTCTTGCCTATGTTCGGACGTGGGGTGTTAAAAATAAGATGAAATTCGCGCCTCATAAAACCAACGCAATGGTTCTCACCAGAAAGCTAAAATTTGACACGCCACGGCTGAGCATGGGCGGGATCGACATTGAAATGTCGCATGAGATAAAAATCCTGGGGCTCACCATCGATCATAAGCTGACGTTTAATAGCCACACTGCGAACATCTGCAAGAAGGCTTTAAATATCTACAAACAGCTGTCTCGAGCCGCCAGGATAAGTTGGGGTCTCCACCCGGAAGTCATCCATCTCATATATACGGCGACGGTGGAGCCAATTATCTCATATGCCGCCAGCGCTTGGTCGCCGGCAACACTTAAATTAGGTGTACAACGACATCTTAACGCAGTCCAGAGAGCTTTTGCCCAAAAATTATGCGGAGCATATCGCACCGTCTCTCTTAACTCAGCGCTGGTGCTGGCTGGGATACTACCACTCGATATGAAAATACGCGAAGCAGCTAAATTGTATGAAGCCCGAAGAGGAGTACCCCAGCCAGTACTAGGGGATAGAGAGGTGGAGCAAAAGCAAGCCTTTACCGATACTCCACATCCGGCAGAACATTTGAGCCTCCAGTTCGTAAAACTGGAAAGCCGACAAGATATTGCTACTTATGCAAACCAAGCAGTTAAAATCTATACCGACGGCAGCAAGATTGAGGGCAAAGTCGGAGCGGCATTGTCTCTTTGGAGCAATGAAGCTGAGACTAAAGCCCTCAAGCTTAAGCTGCCGTCGTACTGCACGGTGTACCAGTCTGAACTGTTGGCCATATGCCAGGCCACAAGATTAATAAAACGGAGAAGTGAGGCAAGCTTTGCCATTCTTAGCGACTCGAGGTCCGCCTTGGAGACTATCATCAATCCAACTTCGCCCCACCCTCTGGCTGCTGAAACCAGGGAAAACATCCGCCTCGGTAAACTCCAGAACAAGGAAATTTCCTTGTTCTGGATTAAAGCACATGCAGGGCTAGAGGGCAACGAACGGGCGGACCAGTTAGCTAAGGACGCTGCGCTTTACAGCAAGAAAAGACCTGACTATGATTTGTGCCCGGTTTCATTCGTCAAGAGACAGATCCGTATGGAATCCCTTGACGAATGGAACCAGAGATACCAGTCAGGAAATACGGCAAAAATTACAAAAATCTTCTTTCCCGATGCAGTTAAATCCTTCAAAATAGTTAAGTCGTTAAAACCGTTCGGTATCCTCACACAAATATTAACAGGGCACGGTGGGTTCTCGGAATACTTGAGTCGCTTCAAGTGTAAAGAGAGCCCATCGTGCATCTGTGAACCAGATAGAGATGAAACAGTTGTCCACATTCTTCTCGAATGTCCTATCTTTGCCTATAAGAAATTTGATGTGGAACAATTGTTAGACACTAATCTCAGCGCAGACAACATAAACGTACTAATGATGGACAAAAATAGAAGAACTAAGTTTATAGATTATTGTATTAATGTAGCCAAAATTGTAGTAAATAGAAATAAATAGATATATAAATTATGTTATACTCATATTATTAGAATATGCCGTAAGAACATAAGTGAAAGTAGTAAATACCAGTAAAAGTAAATTAATTAATAGGTTATGTAACTAAAGTAAAGTAGAAAGAAAAATTATTGCATGTCAACAAAATTAAACTTCTACCTTAGTATGTTAGTAGTAAATCCACAATACTAGTTTATATTATATACAAGATAAAATTTCAAAATTATTATTTTTAAGCTTACCAATATAAAAAAATAAATAAATAAAAGAACATGTCGACAAAGACTCTGATTACGTCAGAGGGAGACACGAAGCAGGGAGGGGGTTTTAGTCGGTAGGTCGCCGCGAGGCGGAGTCCGACATAACCGTCCGCGGTATCCATGAGGATTTCCCCCTCCCTGACTAAAAAAAAAAAAAAAAAAAAAAACCTAACCTAACCTAACCTAACCTAACCTAACCTAACCTATTTTTTGCAAACTCAAATATAACTGGATATACAAGTGTGGCATATCATAATACGCGTAATCACGAGCGTTTCACACAGCGTCACTAAAAAGGATATCGTTTCCTGAAAAAATATTCAAAATTTACAGATTTTCATAATTTTAAAGCTATTTAGTAGCATTTTATTGTTAAATTCAATATTTTATCACATACATCTCTGGAATATAATTTTAAATCACCGCATACACGTTTTCAGCTTTGCGAGCACGCCGCGCACGCGGTCTGCACCTGAAAAACGAAAAAAATAATTAAATTAACGTAATTTTCAATACAAATAACACATTTTCATCAATATTTTGGCCATTTCATTTTTTAGAATTTTTCTATTATTTTTCTAGGAATCAGCGAGTGAGCGCGCACCGCGCCCCATACTCGAAAACGCTAATTTCGACAAAATTTTATTTCGTCAGTACTAAAAAGTTGATATACCCAAGTACCGAGCCCAGTACAAACTGATTTTTTGCAAACTCAAATATAACTGGATATACAAGTGTGGCATATCATAATACGCGTAATCACGAGCGTTTCACACAGCGTCACTAAAAAGGATATCGTTTCCTGAAAAAATATTCAAAATTTACAGATTTTCATAATTTTAAAGCTATTTAGTAGCATTTTATTGTTAAATTCAATATTTTATCACATACATCTCTGGAATATAATTTCAAATCACCGCATACACTTTTTCAGCTTTGCGAGCACGCCGCGCACGCGGTCTGCATCTGAAAAACGAAAAAAAATATTAAATTAACGTAATTTTCAATACAAATAACACATTTTCATCAATATTTTGGCCATTTCATTTTTTAGAATTTTTCTATTATTTTTCTAGGAATCAGCGAGTGAGCGCGCACCGCGCCCCATACTCGAAAACGCTAATTTCGACAAAATTTTATTTCGTCAGTACTAAAAAGTTGATATACCCAAGTACCGAGCCCAGTACAAACTGATTTTTTGCAAACTCAAATATAACTGGATATACAAGTGTGGCATATCATAATACGCGTAATCACGAGCGTTTCACACAGCGTCACTAAAAAGGATATCGTTTCCTGAAAAAATATTCAAAATTTACAGATTTTCATAATTTTAAAGCTATTTAGTAGCATTTTATTGTTAAATTGCATATTTTATCACATACATCTCTGGAATATAATTTCAAATCACCGCATACACGTTTTCAGCTTTGCGAGCACGCCGCGCACGCGGTCTGCATCTGAAAAACGAAAAAACATATTAAATTAACGTAATTTTCAATACAAATAACACATTTTCATCAATATTTTGGCCATTTCATTTTTTAGAATTTTTCTAGTATTTTTCTAGGAATCAGCGAGTGAGCGCGCACCGCGCCCCATACTCGAAAACGCTAATTTCGACAAAAATTTATTTCGTCAGTACTAAAAAGTTGATATACCCAAGTACCGAGCCCAGTACAAACTGATTTTTTGCAAACTCAAATATAACTGGATATACAAGTGTGGCATATCATAATACGCGTAATCACGAGCGTTTCACACAGCGTTACTAAAAAGGATATCGTTTCCTGAAAAAATATTCAAAATTTACAGATTTTCATAATTTTAAAGCTATTTAGTAGCATTTTATTGTTAAATTGCATATTTTATCACATACATCTCTGGAATATAATTTCAAATCACCGCATACACGTTTTCAGCTTTGCGAGCACGCCGCGCACGCGGTCTGCATCTGAAAAACGAAAAAAAATATTAAATTAACGTAATTTTCAATACAAATAACACATTTTCATCAATATTTTGGCCATTTCATTTTTTAGAATTTTTCTAGTATTTTTCTAGGAATCAGCGAGTGAGCGCGCACCGCGCCCCATACTCGAAAACGCTAATTTCGACAAAATTTTATTTCGTCAGTACTAAAAAGTTGATATACCCAAGTACCGAGCCCAGTACAAACTGATTTTTTGCAAACTCAAATATAACTGGATATACAAGTGTGGCATATCATAATACGCGTAATCACGAGCGTTTCACACAGCGTTACTAAAAAGGATATCGTTTCCTGAAAAAAATATTCAAAATTTACAGATTTTCATAATTTTAAAGCTATTTAGTAGCATTTTATTGTTAAATTGCATATTTTATCACATACATCTCTGGAATATAATTTTAAATCACCGCATACACGTTTTCAGCTTTGCGAGCACGCCGCGCACGCGGTCTGCATCTGAAAAACGAAAAAATTTATTAAATTAACGTAATTTTCAATACAAATAACACATTTTCATCAATATTTTGGCCATTTCATTTTTTAGAATTTTTCTATTATTTTTCTAGGAATCAGCGAGTGAGCGCGCACCGCGCCCCATACTCGAAAACGCTAATTTCGACAAAATTTTATTTCGTCAGTACTAAAAAGTTGATATACCCAAGTACCGAGCCCAGTACAAACTGATTTTTTGCAAACTCAAATATAACTGGATATACAAGTGTGGCATATCATAATACGCGTAATCACGAGCGTTTCACACAGCGTTACTAAAAAGGATATCGTTTCCTGAAAAAAATATTCAAAATTTACAGATTTTCATAATTTTAAAGCTATTTAGTAGCATTTTATTGTTAAATTGCATATTTTATCACATACATCTCTGGAATATAATTTTAAATCACCGCATACACGTTTTCAGCTTTGCGAGCACGCCGCGCACGCGGTCTGCATCTGAAAAACGAAAAAATTTATTAAATTAACGTAATTTTCAATACAAATAACACATTTTCATCAATATTTTGGCCATTTCATTTTTTAGAATTTTTCTAGTATTTTTCTAGGAATCAGCGAGTGAGCGCGCACCGCGCCCCATACTCGAAAACGCTAATTTCGACAAAATTTTATTTCGTCAGTACTAAAAAGTTGATATACCCAAGTACCGAGCCCAGTACAAACTGATTTTTTGCAAACTCAAATATAACTGGATATACAAGTGTGGCATATCATAATACGCGTAATCACGAGCGTTTCACACAGCGTTACTAAAAAGGATATCGTTTCCTGAAAAAAATATTCAAAATTTACAGATTTTCATAATTTTAAAGCTATTTAGTAGCATTTTATTGTTAAATTGCATATTTTATCACATACATCTCTGGAATATAATTTTAAATCACCGCATACACGTTTTCAGCTTTGCGAGCACGCCGCGCACGCGGTCTGCATCTGAAAAACGAAAAAATTTATTAAATTAACGTAATTTTCAATACAAATAACACATTTTCATCAATATTTTGGCCATTTCATTTTTTAGAATTTTTCTAGTATTTTTCTAGGAATCAGCGAGTGAGCGCGCACCGCGCCCCATACTCGAAAACGCTAATTTCGACAAAATTTAGCCACCCTCCCACCCAGGTCTACGATAGTAAGAATTTGAAGTTTTCCATAGGGTCGGGTTGAAATCAGACAAAAATTTTGAAAACATTTGTTTTTGATTCTGCTAAATAAGGCTATAATAATAGGATATTTTGACTATTGAGGATAATAATTTACTGTTCGCAAATCATTCCAGAATTGTTCTGATTGCGATTTTGTTGACTGGTGGTCTTCGTTTTGGAACCACCTTTAGACTATACTTTGACTTATATTGAATAACTTGATAAACTACCGGGTTGTACGTTGACTAGCTGAGGTTTTTATTCTAACCCACGGTTTTTGAATACGACTTACACTGAGGATAGGAACTTTTAAATTTAATCTATTTACAACTTATACAAAATTTTGTGTTTAACTTTGTTAAATTTAAACCCGCTATGAGTATATTTCGCACACCCCAAAAAATGACCTCCAACGATACCTTCTCCCTAGACAGCGCCGAGCAGGCAGGACCAGCTCAAACTTCAAACGTAAGGCAGAGCATAGGAGAGTCTGGTAAATCGAAATCCCCAAATCCACAAACATCTCCGAAGAAGGTAGTGGCGGCTGGCCCCTCGAGGCAAAAATTAAAAATTATTCTCTCCCAAGATAGTAGAGACGCAACCCGAATAAAATCTACGGAGGCGTCGGGGAGCCCGCCGCCGAAACCAACGTATCCTACCAGGGCTGCAGAGGCAAGAGCCTCTCTGAACAAGGCAAAGCTCCTACTCAGCAGCTCCGGAAATCTAAAGACTCAAATAAAAGACGGGGTTATAGCAGCTTTGGACCGCTTATACCAGCTGGTAAAAGAGTTGGAGATACAAAAAGAAAAGAAAGGGAAGAGTCAGAGCAAATTGCAGGATGAGGAGAGAGAGGAGGGGCTTATAGCTTCTCAATTACCTGTTCATCCTGTTCCTCGAAACGATGACGAGCTCCTTAAAAGGATTGAGGAGCACTTTAAGCTCATGAAGGAAAACACGGAAAAGATAGGTTTGTTGCAGGCGACACTAAATAAAAACTCTTACGAAGCCGAACAAGTTAAAGTGCAAAGCGAAAGCCTAAACAAGCTCGTCGAAGAAGTTCGTGACCTGCGCCAGAGCACAGAAGAAACTGGACGGCAGTTTATTTCCCTTAAGGAGGGATCACCTTCTTTTGCGGACATCCTTTCGAGACCAGGTCGGCAAACTCCAATCAAGACCCTGCCTAATCACTCTATTATCGTGTCTTCAGATGTCGAAAAGGACACTAGTGACGAAGTGCTCGGCAAAGTCAGGCAATTTCTAGACGCTAAAACCAGTGGATTCCAGCTGCAGAGAGTCCGCAAAGTAACGAACCAAAAAGTAGTTCTCAGTTGCAACAACAAGGACGAGATGGCAAAAATGACCGCTAAACTAAGGAGCGGAAAACTCAACGTAGAGGAGGCCAAAAACAAGGATCCACTGGTTATCATCAAAGACCTCCTCAGTTACAATACAGACGAGGACATTATCGCGTCCCTTAAGTCACAAAACGCAGACTTACTCAAGGACCTGACCGATGACGAGCTCAAGCCCACGGTTAGATACCGAAGAAGAGCCAGAAACCCACACGAAAATCACGTGGTGCTACAGGTGTCCCCTAAGATGTGGCAGAGGTTGACGTCGGGCAAGAGAGTACACATAGACCTACAGTACGTGGTGGTACAAGATCAATCCCCACTGGTGCAGTGTACCAGATGCCTTGGGTACGGGCACGGACGCAGGCTGTGCAAGGAACCAGCTGACCTTTGCAGCTTTTGCGCTGGACCGCATTTACGGGCAGACTGCCCCAGATATATTGTAGGCGACTCACCAACTTGTCGCAACTGCAGCATGGCCAAGTACCAAGAAACTGGCCATAATGCGTTTGACAAAGACTGTCCCGTACACCGGAAATGGGACACGATAGCCAGGTCAAGTGTGGCGTATTGTTAACGATAACGGCATCTCAAAAAATAACGTCGATAATATGACTTCGGATGTTATGATAAAATACAAAATAGTGCAGGCCAACCTTCAAAGAAAAAGACTAGCGACTCAGGAGCTTTTGCTTGAAGCGCAGAAAAGGAAGTTTAGCTTTGCAATGGTCCAAGAACCTTACGTAGGTTCTACAGGAGAGCTCAAACGGTATACTGGTACTCGCGTTATTCAATGTGGACCGAACAGGACAAAGCCAGTAAAGGCGGCTATTATAATATTTGACGATGAAATTCAAATACTAAACAACCCTATATTGAGTTCCGAAAACATAGCAGTGGCCATTTTGAAAACGAACAAATGGTCAATAGCTGTCGTCTCGGTCTACTTTGAAGGCAGTGTGCCGCTCGAGCCCTACCTGGATGAGCTGAAAGACGTGTGTGGATCATTGCAAACTAACAAAATCCTAATAGGAGGAGACGTTAACGCGTGGAGCACGTGGTGGGGCAGCGTAGTAGAGGACAGCAGAGGCGAAGTACTCAGGGGTTTCTTGAATGAAATAGACATGCATATTCTGAACGAAGGGACCGACCCAACTTTCGACACAATCCGAGGAGGACGTATTCTCAAAAGCAACGTAGACTTAACCGTCTGTACTACTGAGCTCTTACAAAACATCCAAAATTGGAAAGTCGATAAGTCGGTCACCACTTCTGATCACAATGCCATGACATTCGACCTGTGTCTAGAGAAGCCCTCTGAGGAAAGGCCTAGGAGTTCTACGCGCCTCTATAATACCCGGAAGGCCAAGTGGAGTGAATTCACTGAGGAAGTAAGGAATTTATTAGAGCAAAATTGTATAACTTCGGATAATATTAGAAAACTAAAATCTAAAGAAGAGCTAGAAACTATAATTAACAAATATATAGAAAGTATACAATCAGCATGCAAAAATACCATCCCATTAATAAAAACAAACAAAAAGAAAAACTACTTACCTTGGTGGACGAACGAGCTGGAACAATTGAAGAGGGAAGTAAACACGAAGAGACGAAGGATATCTTGCGCAGCTCCTCGCCGAAGGCAATACGTCTTGCACGATTACCTGAAAGCAAAAAGTAATTATGAACAAGAAGCGGATAAAGCACAGACGGAAGGTTGGAAAAGCTTCTGCACTAAACAGGACAGGGAAAGTCTCTGGGACGGGATATACCGTGTGATCAGAAGCGCGACAAGGCGGCACGAAGACCAACTCCTGATTGGGGATGGAACTGTGCTGAGTCCAGAGAAGTCGGTGGCATTGTTGGCGAAAACATTTTTCCCGAGTGATAATAGAGACGAAGATAATGCAATCCACGAATCTATTAGAGAAAAAGCGGGGACAATCAAC
Source organism: Alsophila aescularia (assembly GCA_946251855.1). NCBI lineage: Eukaryota > Metazoa > Arthropoda > Insecta > Lepidoptera > Geometridae > Alsophila > Alsophila aescularia. Next base: position 62,658,199 of record OX276379.1, on the reverse strand, counting down.
GATGCGTTACCGGAAGACACCGATGACCCTCCCTTTACAGTGGCTGAACTCAAACGGACTCTGAACAGTTTCAACCCCAGAAAGGCTCCCGGACCAGACGGATTCACTGCGGATATTTGCTGCAGAGCAATATACGCAGCAATAGATGTCTTCATGGAGATAGCAAATATGTGCCTTACTTTGTCGTGCTTTCCTTCGCCATGGAAGGAAGCCGCTGTGGTGGTGCTGAGGAAACCAGGAAAGTCCGACTATAGCCAAGCGAAATCTTACCGACCGATAGGTCTTTTGTCAGTACTGGGAAAGGTTCTCGAGAAAATGATGGTCAGAAGAGTCAGATGGCACCTATTGCCGAACACTAACCCCAGGCAGTACGGATTTGTTCCTCAGCGCAGCACGGAGGACGCCTTGTATGACCTTATGCAGCACATCAGAGGTAACCTGGAACAAAAGAAAATTACCGTCTTAGTGTCACTCGATATTGAAGGCGCTTTTGATAGTGCCTGGTGGCCTGCTATCAGGTGCCAGCTCATCCAATCGAAATGCCCACTAAATTTACGTCGATTAATAGACAACTATTTCGAAAACAGGAAGGTGGTTCTCCATTATGCCGGCGAAACCTGCAAACGTGAAACCGACAAAGGCTGCGTACAGGGATCTATCGCAGGACCCACATTCTGGAATTTGTTGCTAAACCCATTGCTAGACGAGTTGGACGCGCGAGGTGTCTACACTCAGGCGTTCGCAGATGATGTTGTTCTGGTCTTCTCCGGGAATACAGCCGAAACAATCCAGATAGAGGCTAACCACACTCTCGCGCATGTGCACGAGTGGGGTATCAAAAATAAATTAAAATTTGCCGCACATAAGACCAACGCAATTATAATAACGAAAAAACTAAAGTTTGATTCCCCACGCCTGCACATGAGCGGGAAAGCCATTGAAATGGTCGAGGAGATCAAGCTGCTGGGGCTTACGAAAGACAGTAAGTTGACCTTCAACAGCCATGTGTCAAACGTCTGTCGTAAAGCCGCCAATATATACAAGCAGCTAGCAAGGACGGCTAAAATAGAATGGGGACTGAACCCGGAGGTGATCAGGACGATATATGTCTCTGTGATAGAGCCCATAATCATGTATGCATCGAGCGTATGGGCATCGGCTGCCGATAAAATTTTGGTACAAAAGCAATTAAATGCCATCCAAAGAGGATTCGCCCAAAAAATTTGCAAGTCCTACCGCACTGTATCTCTCAACGCAGCTCTCGTCCTATCTGGACTGCTCCCACTGGATCTCAGGATCCAAGAAGCAGCCCAGCTGTACGAGATCAAGAAGGGGAAACGAGCACTTGACACAGAGGACAGGCAAATCGAAGAGCGCGTGTGCTTTATCCATGCCCCACATCCAGCCAGAGAGGTGGACATCGACTTTGAGTGTCTGAACGATATGCAGCCCGAAACCGTTGAAAAACACCAACTCCCGGACACTTTGATATTCACTGACGGGAGCAAACTTGACGGAAAAGTCGGAGCTGCATACACTTACTGGATAAAGGGAACCGAGACGAGGACCAAAAAGATGAAACTCCAGTCATTCTGCACCGTTTTCCAGGCTGAACTCTATGCACTGCACCAAGCCACAGAGCTATTGTGTAGAGTAACGCCAGATACGGTCGGTATACTGAGTGACTCGAGGTCGGCTTTGGAACTTGTCCGGAACCCAGACACGTTCCACCCTCTGGCTTTTGCAATTCGGCAGAACATCGCAAAGCTGAAAGAAAGTGGGTGCACTATCCACCTTTACTGGATCAAGGCACACGTCGGGGTCCCTGGTAACGAAAGAGCAGACGATCTGGCAAAGCAGGCGGCCCTGTACACAAAAATAGCAGCTCACTATGACAGATGTCCCGTCTCTTACGAGAAATTTAGGATCCGGCAAGTATCTATTCTGAAATGGGGCCTAAGATATTCTGAAGGTGACACGGCAAGTGTCACTAAACTCTTCTTACCGGACGTATTAAGTGCACATAAAATTATTAAAAATATGACACTCACGCCTATAATGACACAAGTTATGACTGGACATGGCGGGTTCTCCGCGTACCTGAATAGATTCAGGTGCAAGGACAGCCCGTCATGTATATGTGATGACGAAAAACAGGAAACAATACAACATCTGCTACTGGAGTGCCCCAAATACGATGCAATCAGGTTCGACCTGGAATCTGCAACTAACATAAAGCTGACGATAGCAACATTGTGTGAGATGTTGGCTGGAAAGGATTCCAGGCCATACCTAGTATATTTCTGCACGAAAGTAGCAGAAGACGTAATTAAAAGGAATAAAACAAGGTAACACTTGGTGTTATCTTGTTGTATTTCGACAACCTTATATACAAAATTTATGTATTTCGTATATTCTTAAGAATATTACTTGTAATACATATCATAAATAAAATAGTCTCTCTAAATTAAAACTGATGTATTGTTAAAATATTTTTTTCTAATTAAATAAAAGCCCAAACAAAAATTATCCATTTAAAAGCAATTCAAATTTTAGTCACTGATTCATATTATTGCGTATCTAAACTTAAAAATATTAACCTGTCGTATGTAAAATCATCATTAAGCAAACAAAGGTCTCCTACAACGTAGGAGGATATACAGACGAAACAGGGAGGGGGTTTTAGTCGGTAGGTCGCCGCAAGGCGGAGTCCGACATAACCGGTTGCGGTATCCATGAGGATTTCCCCCTCCATGAAAAAAAAAAAAAAAAAAAAAAAAAAAAAACCTAACCTAACCTAACCTAACCTAACCTAACCTTTTTTTTTTTTTTTTTTTCGTGGGGAAAAATGCATTTACGCATACCCGCCCGCCAATGGGAGTGCGAGCGGGTTATGTCGGGCTCGGCAACAACTGTTGCCACTACCGACTAAAAACCCCACGATGTTCCTTCATTACCAGCTGCAACGGGGTCGCGGGCCCGCTTTAGCATTCTCCGCAACCCCGCCTATGCCGACATTCGTCCTTTCCCACAGGACGAACCCACCTCGGGTGGGCTAGAATGCCCGCCCTATACAACACGTGATGCACCGGAACATTAGTGCATCACCTCCTCAATGTGAGGAGTGGTGTGCTGGAGAGAGACGCGGAGACGGAGTGCGAGCTCGATTAGCTCGTCTCCTTGTCCGCGCCCTCCGGATTGGAAGGGAGAGAGGATCAATCTCCCTCTCTCGCTCCTCGGCCTCCCTTTGCGAGATTACCGTTTCGCAAAAGGAGACCATTGCCTCCCATGACGTCTCGTCGTCCACCATCTTGGCTATGACGGTTGGCAACGAGAGGTCTGCGCCTACAACCACAGTCAGGGCTTGACGCGGTTCCGCCTCTCCCGGGCATGCCTCTAGCGCGTGCTGTGCAGTGTCTTCCGCACAGCCACACCGGTGGCACACCGGGGTTGCTTCTCTTCTGGCCACGTTGCACAGGTACCTCCCGAAGCATCCATGCCCCGAGAGGACCTGCGTCAACCGGAAGGTCAGCGCACCATGTCCTCGTTGGACCCACTCCACGAGCATGGGTCGGACAGCCTCCAGGAATCGCTGAGCCCCATCCCCTCTCTTTGCAGGCCCAGCGAGGAGCCGTTCACGCCAGGTCACCAGAGCCACCCTCCTGGCATCCTTTCGCCATCGCATCACCTCCTGTGGTGCGGGGCGGAGGTCACGCTCGCGTGCCCGCGTTCTACGCCAAAAGACTGAGGAGAGAACGTCGGCTTCTAAGTCCCACGGAAGAGATCCAGCGAGAACGCAGGCCACCTCATGTGATATTGTGCGATATCCCCTGCATATCCTCACCGCCATGACCCTTTGCGCACTGTGGAGCAGGGCGGTCTCCTGGGAGTCGAGAGACCCTGCCCATATGGGGGCACCGTACAAGGCCATGGAGCGTACCACCGCCATGTAAAGGTGGCGACAGCTTCCATCTCCTCCACCAAGATTTGGGAGAAGGCGGCTCAGCGCAGCAGCAGTCCCAGTCAGTTTTGGGGAAAGCCGCCGTAGATGTGCTCCGAATCTCCATCTGCTATCAAGCACAACACCAAGGTATTTCAGCGTCGGCCCGACAGCAATAGAGGTCCCTCCTACTACAATATTTGAGTCTGCAGGTGGCGCTCGCCGAGGACCGTGGAAACAGATAGCCTCAGATTTGTGGAGCGCCACCTCCAGCCCCAGCCGCCTTATTCTGGCCACAACTGCTGCGACTCCGGCCGTAGCCAAAATCGCCGCTTCCCTGTAGGATCCCCCTCGGGCGGTAACCAGGGTGTCGTCGGCGTAACAAACGACGCCGACGCCACCAAGATTAGCACCCCGAAGAACCCAATCATACCCAATGTTCCACAAGAGGGGACCCAATACGGACCCCTGCGGAACACCGCGCGTGACAGGGCTGCGGCCCTCTCCATTTTTCGTTGGGTAGACTACCTCCCTGTTGGAGAGGTAATCCCCCACCAAGCCCTGAAGATAAAGGGGTACGCCATGGTATCTCAACGCCGCCAAAATCGTGCTCCACGGTAGAGTGTTGAACGCGTTTGCAATATCCAAAGACACTGCCAACATTACCCCACCGCTGGAGCACGCTTCCTCGGAGAGGTTGCGGACGCAAGATATAGCATCTAGCGTCGAGCGGCCTCTACGAAAGCCGTATTGGGTGTCAGCTAAATTAGGGCCGACTCTCTCCAGGTGTTTGTCGAGGCGGGCAGCCACAACACGCTCCAGTAATTTGCCAGCCTCGTCAAGCAGTACAATCGGACGATAGCCTGCTGGTTCGTCCACTGGGCGCCCTTCCTTTCGAAGGAGTACGAGCTTTCCCCCTTTCCACCGCCTGGGGAATCTCCCTTCATTCAGGCAGCGGTCGAAGAAAGTCCTCAAGCGTGGTTCCAGGGCATCCTGGGCGAGGGCCCACGCACGACCGGGAATACCGTCAGGCCCCGGAGCCGTGTTTTTAGTCTTCATTTTCAAGACGGCCACGCAAAGTTCTCCCTCCGATATTTCAGGAGCAGAGTTAGCTTCTTCCCCGCTATGGGCCTCGCTTTGTGGCGCCGCCGTGATGGGGGGAGCAAATTCAGTTCCCGGTGCCCTAGGAAATAGACCCTCTCATCTTATACGGGCGCCCCCACGGATCATGCTCCAATGATTGGAGTAGCTGCCGCCAGGACTCCGCCTTAGCCTCACTGATGGCCACGCGGAGGGCTTTGGAAGCCTCTCTATACGCAGCGTAAAGAGCATCAGACTCAGCCGTCTCCCGGCGTCTTCTTCTCCTATACCGCTGGTATCGGCGGCGCTTTGCCACACATCGACGACGGAGCTCGGCGATCTCCTCCGTCCACCAGTAGACATTGCGCTTGGATGGTGGTGCCCTAGCACGAGGCATTGCGGCGTCGCAGATGTGAGTCATAGCTTTACACAGCCCGTCAGCCTCTTCGTCCAGGTTCACTGGCTCCGAAGGGGACGCGTTCCAAGCTTGGACGAGGGCCGCCTCCTGCAGCACCTCCAGATTCAAGCGTTTGAGGACCCAACGGGGGCCAGACATGGTTGCCCCCTGTCTTTCCAGATCAGATGCAAATGAGGAGATGCTAAACCGAATGTAGCGGTGATCAGATAGCGTCTCCTCATTCACCAGCACCTCCCAATCCCGAACGCGGCGCGCTATTTCAGGGGTGGCGAACGTTATGTCGATCACCGATCCGCCCGATCGTCGCACACAGGTGAAAGTTGTCCCCCGGTTTAAGACACACAGCCCAGACTCTGCCAGCCATGCGTCAACGGCTCTTCCCCGTACATTTGTGACCGGAGACCCCCACGCTGGAGATTTGGCGTTGAGGTCTCCAATGACAATAATGGGTTGGGGGTGGTTTCGGTTGACTAGGGTCCCCACCTCGCCGAGGAAAGTCTCAAATTCGGCGAAGACCCTGTTTGGCGAGAAATATACCCCTACAACCAACGCCTTGCCAACCCAGGCTGCGACGAACCCCCTTCCTCTCACCACTCTCTCCAGTGCAGGAGAGCGGGCTGGTGACTGCGTGGTTATCGCCACTACGCCGTCTAGATCCCTAACCCAATCATACCTAGACAGGACTACGTATGGTTCGGTGACCACCGCTACTTGGATCGACCGCTCCGCCAGGCACTGAAGAAGAAGATCCTGAGCCCGGGCAGAGTGATTGATATTCGCTTGGAGGAAAGATAGGGCCATATTAATTTGCCTCCATGCGTTCCACCAGCTCCGTACCGGAGCCAGTCGGCTGCGACTTGGCCTTGGCCTCAGTTGCGGCTGGTTTTCTTCTCGCCCCTGTCTTGGACGGGGGCTTGGCGCATGCCTTGCCCCCGGAGAGGTGGTCCGCCGGTTTTCCTGCAGCTGCACATAGAGTGCAGTGCGGGGCGGCGGAACAAGCACTGGCTTTGTGGGCCTTCTGACCGCAGCGATGACATTCATCACTGCGGTCGACTTCCGACTTGCATTGGGCCGCAACGTGACCCAGTGCAAGGCACCTGTAGCAGCGGCGCGGTTTGGCATCCAAAACCCGGACCTGTGCCGCCACCCATCCAACTAGTAGACGGCCGCCACTAGCCACTATCTTTTTGGCAGCTGTCATAGGGCACCGCACAAAAGCAGCGCCCATGCCTGCCGGGCCCTTCTTTATTTCACCAGTTTTGATTTCCTGTGAAAGACACCCTCCGGAGTTAGTGGAAGCTCTCGCTAGAGAGCTTCCACTAACTCATTTGAGTCCACGGAGTCGTCCAAGCCGGTGACCCGTAACTCTGTCGTCATCATTGGCCTGGATATCCGTATGTCTTCTGCTCCCTGGAAGACCTCCTTCAGTTTAGCAGCCAGGGAGTCCGCTTTCTCCAACTTCTCAGCGCCGGAGACTTCAAGGATGCGGGCTCCAGTAGCTGCAGTTCTCATTTTTAAAGGCGGCATCCCAAGGGCCCCAAGGTCGATGCGGGCCTTGGCTTCCGCTAGCACTTTAGCATATGTCTGCCCTTTCTCCAGTGCCTCTGGTTGCAGTGTAATTATGATGGCTGCAGTGCGAGGGAGGCGAAGTTTAGTCGCCTTAGCCTTCGTAGTATTCGTTGCAGGGATAGCCTGCTTCGGGCCAGGTTTATTTTTTACGCCTCGTCGTGCCACTACCGACCAGCCCTCGTCCATAGACTTGGGTGCCGGCGGCAGCGGGCGAGGCGTCACTTGCTTGGTGGCTGGAGCCGCGCGCCGAATTGTAGCTCTCCTCGGCACCACGTCTCGTTCCTCGTCTGCGGGCTGTGGCAGTGGTGGTTGGGGGCGAGGTTCTGCCACAACCGCATTTTTCCCCGTCATACGCTTCCCCTTTTCCGAAGTGCTGCCAACAGCCAATGCGACTTCCTCCCTCTGATTGTCGGCGGCTAGAGGGGGCCTGATACGCTTTGCGGGCAGCAACCGCTCCTCGAGGCCTTCGAAGCGGGCATTTATTTTTGTGCCTACTTGCACCATCACTGCCCGCAGCAGATCTTCGTAGTCCGGAACCTGAACTGGAGTTTGAGCAGCGACTGGGGTTAGCGCTGCATGCGCCTGTGCGGCCCGCAGCTCACCCATCTCGCGACGAAGCTCCTTGAGTTCCGCCGTCAGACGTTTGTTGGCCTCGATCATCAAGGCCAACTCTTCGGGCACCGTACGATTCAGCAGCTCTTTAAAGCAGGCCTTCACGTTACGGGCAGCGTCTTTCAGGGCGTGCACGCACGTACCCTTTAGATTCCCGGACCTCGCGGCCACCTGTAATACTGTGTCGACGGAGTCCAGGACCACCTTTTCTATTTCCGCCACATCACGGCCTTCCACCTGCGATGCCAGTGACGCCTTCTTCAAGAAGGCGGCTGCCACCTTCTGCTTCTTCCGCTGCTCTTCTGCTAATTGCCTTTCGGCTTCAAGCAGCAACTCCTCTTTTTTAGCCTTGTTGTACTCGGCCTTGGCTTTCGCCAGACCGACGTACTGTCCCGTTGTAAGGGGGCGCCCGCGACCTCGCCGGGCCGGAGTCACCTTGGGTGACGGCGCACCATCATCATCGGAGGCTTCCAGCTCTAAGCTTCTCCGGCGCTTTCGCCACAATCCAGGTGATGGGGTCCTAGATCCCTGCGACCGCACTGTCTGGCAACTCATGTCAGAGTCAGACTCCGACAGGTCCACCATCACCGACGAGCCGATCAGCAGATCGTCCTCGCAGCGGGTCAAAATTACCCGTGCTTCACCTTGTGTCGACGCCATCGACTGAACATAAGTGTCCAAGTCAGACGCCATCTCCCTATCTATCTCCGCATGATCCTTTGATCGGTTTGTCCGATCGCTTAAAGGAAGATCCTTCTTCTTTCCTCTCTCGTCACTGTCGGACTGAGAGCCGAAGCTCCCATGGCGTTTCTTGCCCCCCCCAGAATACGAGGGGCTGAGTGCCGAAGCACTGAGGGATTCTCCTGCCTCTGTGAGACAGGTACCCTCCTGGGGTAGATTGTTTTTAAGATCCGCCATTTCATGTTTTCCTAACTAAGGGGTTAGGATACCCGGGGTGGTGCTCTAGAGACCGGGTTCCCCCCGGCCATGCATCCCCTCGGCGAGCACCAAGACCTTGGGATTCGGTCCACAGGTTGAGAACCTCTACAAAGATAAAAGCTCTTTGTAGAGGTTCCCATCCTGCCATCCAGGTAGTAAACTACCCGGACCCACCTTCGTCCACTGTGTCCTCTGCTAATCAGAGGGACACGCGGAGAAGCCTCCGCCAGATAAATCTGGCCACCACGGCGCCTGGTGGTTTCAGTTACGTCTATTTCTGAAGGAAATAGACAAAACAGGCGGCAACCACGAGAAGGAGCACATCGTCAACAGAAGGTCAACAATGTGCATAACCACCAGACTTGCCTTGGGGATCTACACGACCTGCGCTCTCCCCCAAGACCGACGCCTCCTTACCCATCCGGGACGAGTAAGGAAGGCCTGGACTTAACCAAAACAAGCAGCGCGAAGCATGCAAGCTAGGACTATGCAACTATAAATGGATAAACCCAGACCCGCCCAACCTAACCTAACCTAACCTAACCTAACCTTTTTTTTTTTTTTTTTTTTCATGGGGAAATGCATTTACGCATACCACTGAGCCCGGGGAAGGCCCAGCGGCTATGTGGGACTCAACGGGCGACTGCCCGTCCTACCCACTAAAACCCCATGGTGAGCAGTCCTCCACCGAGGTGGGGCAAGATGGGGTCGCGGTTGCATTCTACCATCTTGCCCCAGTGGCAGACCCAATCGGGCCTCTCCGCCTGTGCAGGGGCAACCTTGCTCATCAAAGTCACCCCTTACCACGACCGGTGGGGCGTGCAAGCCGATGGAGAGCCCCCCGACTCTCCACCAGTGACCCCACAAATACGAAGGAGGAGTCGCCTCCTCCTCCCACCTCCTCGAGCCGGCGCCGAGCGCCCGGGCCCCACCTCCACGTCACACTCCCAGCACCGAATCCATCATTCCGAAGTATGGTAGGTCTGAGAGCGGACCGCCTCCTCGAGCCGGTGCCAAGCACCCGGGCCCCACCTCCTCGAGCCGGCGCCAAGCGCACAAGGCCCCACCTCCACGTCACACTCCCAGCACCGAATCCATCATTCCGAAGTATGGTAGGTCTGAGAGCGGACCGCCTCCTCGAGCCTGCGCCGAGCGCACTGGGCCCCACCTCCTCGAGCCGGCGCCAAGCGCACAAGGCCCCACCTCCACGTCACACTCCCAGCACCGAATCCATCATTCCGAAGTATGGTAGGTCTGGGAGCGGACCGCCTCCTCGAGCCGGTGCCAAACACCCGGGCCCCACCTCCTCGAGCCGGCGCCAAGCGCACAAGGCCCCACCTCCTCGAGCCTGCGCCGAGCGCCCGGGCCCCCCCTCCACGTCACTAGGACGCCCATCCCACAGGAAGAGAACCTCCACAAAGATAAAAGCTCTTTGTAGCGATTCCCCTCCTGCCGTCCAGGTAGTAAAACTACCCAGACCCACCTTGCCAGATATCGGCTACGGCCAATAATCCCCCGAGGAGAATTATTGACCGATCCCCGGGTGCACCGTCCCAACGGCTGCTCTTCCCCCCAGATGAAACGCATCGAAGGGGACCAGCAACAGTCGGGCACTCTTGGAGGTTATCCGGCCTGCAACCCAAAACCTTTTTTTTTTTTTTTTTTTTTTTTGAGGGGGGGAAATGCCTACGCACTTCCCTTCCACCACGGGGGTGATGGAAGGGGGTATGTGGGGCTCGCACCCACTAAAACCCCCCCGTGAGCCGTCCTCCACCGAGGTGGGGCAAGATGGGGTCGCGGTAGCATTCTACCATCTTGCCCCAGTGGCAGACCCTTATCGGGTCTCTCCGCCCTTGGAGGGGCAACCTTGCTCACAAAGGTCACCCCTCAGACATGTGGGGCCGTGCAAGCCGGTGGAGCGTCCCCCGACACTCCACCGGTGACCCCACTACGGAGGAGGGAGGAGGTGGGCAAAACGCCTCCTCCTCCCACCTGGTCTCCTGCGCCGGAGCGCGACCGCTCCAGCGTCCGTCTCCCGGGCCCGCTCCGCGGTCTCCTTCTGCACCATTACGGCTTCGCAGAAGGAGACCATCGCCTGCCACGATCTCTCGCTGCCAAGCATAGCTTTTACTACGCTTGGCAGAGAGAGATCCCGTCCTATCATCATTGAAAGCGTGTGCCGCTGCGGGCCCCATGCGGCACACGCTTCCAGCGTGTGAAGCGCCGTATCCTCCGGTGCCCCACACTCGTGACACACCGGAGTCACCTCCCGTCTTGCGATGTGGTGCAGGTACTTTCCGAAACATCCGTGTCCGGAAAGCACCTGCACCAATCGGAAGGTCAGCGGCCCATGCTGCCGCCTCACCCACCTCCGAAGGACCGGGCGGATAGCCTCCACCGTCCACTGCCCAGGGACCGGTGGAGCCAGGTCCTCCGTCCACCGCCGCAACATGGTAGCCCTCGCCTGCCGCCGCATGCGCGTGACCTCCTCCCACGCTGGGGGGTCTCCGCGGGATCTCCTCTCCGCCACGAAGTGGTAAACTTCGGCGAGGATCTCCGCTTGGAGCTCCCAGGGGGGATCACCGGCCAACACGCACCCTGCCGTCCAGGACACCGTCCGGTACCCGCGTATCGCCCTCGTTGCAATCACCCGCTGCGGACGTCGCAGCAGGGTTTTGGTGCTGCGATTGAGGGCGTCCACCCAGACCGGTGCCCCATACAGGGCCATACTCCGGACTACTCCGGAGTATAATCGACGGCAGTTGGCACTCGGGCCACCCACGTTGGGCAGCAGCCTTCCCAGGGCGGCTGCCGCTCCCACCACTCTCGGGGCCATCTGGGCAAAGTGGGCCTGAAATGCCCACCTCCCGTCCAGGATGAGACCCAAATATTTCATCTGGGTCCCTACCCGGACCATCACCCCATCCAGAACCACCCGCGTTCCTGGAGGGGGTCCCCCCCGAGGCCCATGGAACAATAGGGCCTCGGTCTTGGAGAGGGCGACCTCCAGTCCCAGGGCTCGTATCCGGGCGACCACGAGAGTTGTGCCCACCGTGGCCAACCGCACCGTCTCCCTGAGGTCCCTCCCCTTGACTACGACTAGGGTGTCGTCCGCGTAGCATGCGACCCGCATACTTGCAGGAAGCGTGCCGCGGAGCACCCAGTCGTAGCCTACGTTCCACAGGAGCGGTCCCAGTACTGACCCCTGTGGAACCCCGCAGGAGACGCGACGGTGCCTCAAGCCGTCACGTCCCTCCACAAGGACCTCGCGGTCCTGGAGGTAGTCCGCCAACAGCCTCCGCAGATACAAGGGCACTCCATGAAACCGGAGTGCCTCCTGTATTGCTCCGTGCGGGAGGCTGTTGAAGGCGTTGGCAATGTCGAGCGAGACAGCCAACGCCTTTTTACCCTCGCAGACCGCATCCTGCGTCCACCTTTTGAGCCAGAGCAAGGCGTCTATTGTAGACCGCCCTGCCCTGAATCCATACTGGGCCTCCGAGAGCCCAGGCCCAGTCCCCTCTAGGTGCCGAATGATACGGGTGGCCACAACTCTCTCCAGGAGCTTACCCGTATCATCCAGCAACACAATGGGCCTGTATCCGGAAGGCGAGTCGGCAGGTCGACCCTCCTTCCGTAGCAGGCACAGCCGGCCATCCTTCCAAAGCTTCGGGAACTGCCCCGACGTCAGGCACGCGTCGAACAGTCCCCGAAGCCTGTCGCCCATCTGCCTTAGGGCTATCCTAAGGACCCGCCCCGGGATCCCGTCTGGACCCGGTGCGGTCCTTTTGCCCCGTAGGCGGCCGACTGCCACCTCCATCTCCACCTCGGACACAGGCGGAATGGAGGCTGGGCTCAACTCCTCGGGCGCGGAGAGCACCATAGACGGAGGGGTGTGGTGTTGGGAGTCGGGGAAAAGCCCCACCAACACCCTTCCCAGGAGCTCAGGCTCCAGGGACTCCGCAGTAGGGGTCGTTTGGCCCCGGAACTTTTTCCGGGCGCCCTTGTATGGCCGCCCCCAAGGGTCCCTGTCGAGGCCTTCCAGAGCCTCGCCCCAGGCCCGGGACTTAGCCCGGCTTATAGCCAGCTGTAGCTCCCGCTTAGCGTCACGGTACAAGCCGTGCAGTTGGCGCTCAGTCGCCAGCTCTACAGCTGACAGTTGGTCATCGGTTCGGCCATTACGCGATCTCCTACAGCGGGTGTAGGGTCGCCGCGCTACCGAGCAAGCGCTCCGGAGATCCTCAATCTCCGAGCACCACCAGTACACCTCGCGGCGATTTGGGCGGTGTCGGGACCTCGGCATGGCTGCGTCGCACACGGCCGTTACCGCCTCGCGGAAGTGGCCCGCAGCGACGTCCACTTCTGGGTGCGCGGGAGTGGCAGACCACGACTGAACGATAGCCGCCTCTTCCGCTAGTTCAGCGTCAAGGCGAGATATCGTCCATCGCGGGAAATCCGCGCGCACCACATCCGCAGACCCTCCCTGGACGTGGGAGGGGAGAACCTCGAACCTAATATATTTGTGATCCGAGAGATTCTCCACCTCCGACAACACCCTCCAGGCCCGGACACGTGCCGCAACAGCCGGGGTGGCAAACGATAGGTCCACCACGGACCCCCCGTTATGTTGCACGCACGTGTGGACCGACCCTCTATTGAGCAGGGTCAGTCCCGTGGCAACCGCCCACTCCCTGACAATCTCCCCGCGAGAGTCAGTAGAGCGGTTGCCCCAATCCCGGGCCTTGGCGTTCAGGTCCCCCATAAGGAGGATCTGACGAGGCGCCTGTCGTCTAACCGCTGCGGCAAGGAGGTCCATAAAGACCTCCAGTTCCGCAGCGGGTCTATTGGGGGAGAAGTATACCCCGACGATGGCATACTCCCCCCACTTGGCCACCACGTAGCCCGAACCCCTCTCTTCGACTGAGAGGGGAAAAGCGCAGCCAGACCGTAGTACTATAGCCACGGAGCCGTCCAGATCCCCAGCCCAACAGGGATGGGGGTCCGGGGGAACGTAATACGGCTCCGCGGCAACCGCCAAATCTATTTGCCACTGCGCCAGGGTCTGCATGAGAAGATCTTGAGCCCCAGCGCAGTGGTTTAGATTCGTCTGGAGGAGGTTGTGATGCCGGACCTGATCCATCAATCAGACATCACAACCACCTCGACCACCGCTTGGCGGTCTGCTTCGGGGGTGGCCTGTTTTGTGGCCACAGGGTTGGCCTGGGTCCTGGTGGCCTTACCCTTCGTCTTTGGAGGGGCACAGTTGCGTCCCCCCATTACGTGCCCGGAAGGCTTCCCCGACTCCGCGCATATCGCGCATCGTGGTTCAGCCTTCCCGCAGCTGGCTGCCCGATGACCTGCGCCTCCACACCGGAAACACAGGTCACCCCTATCGACTGACGCTGGACACTGGGGGCGCGTATGCCCAAGCCCCAAGCACCTGAAGCACCGCATAGGACGCGCTCCCAGTGCCACCACTCGCACTGAACTCCACCCGACCAGGAGTCTGCCCTTCTTCGACAGCACTTGTGCTGCCGAAACTGGGCAAGACACCAGGATGGAGCCAGTACCATTAAAACCCGGGTTGATCTCCCGGGTTTTTACCAGCTGCACGTTGCAGCCTCCTGCCTCAGCGACCGCCTTCGCCACCTTCTCTTTCGTGGCCGCATCGTCCAAGCCCGTGATCCGTAGATCAGCGGATTTAATGGGCCTGGCGATGTTGGCCACCTCCGAAAGGACCCCACGGAGCTTTTCCGCAAGTCGATCCGCCTTTTCTGTGTTTTGGGAGCCAGGAATTTCCAGCATTCTGGCTCCCGTGGCCGTCTGGCGGAAGCGGAGCTGGTCTATCCCCAGCTCCTGGAGATCTACCTTCTCCTGCGCCATTTTAAGGACGGCGCTGTAGGTCACCCCTTTCTCCGCGGCTTCAGGCTGCAACGACAGCACAACCGCCGCGGAATTGGGGGATTTCAGCGCCGCCTTGGCTTTACCGGCTGTCTGCCTAGTTTTGGCAGGAGCCTTGACCAAGGGGATAGTTGTAGGCAAAGGGGAGGGAAGAGAAGACTTTCCCTTCCCCTTACCCTTTCCCTTTCCCTTGCCCTTCCCCTTTCCCACCACTGTGACCCAGGCCTGCTCTTCAGGAGCAGCCTGGCTGGTGCCTTGGGTCCCCCTCGACGTGGAGGGGGTCAAAGCTGGTGCCACTGTGGCGGTAACCATCTTTGAAGGCTCGCTCATCCGCTTGCCCGCCTTGGAGTTAGGAGGCACTGAGGCGGCGGCCGCTGCCGCTGCCTTTTTAGCATCTGCCCTTAAGGGCGGGCGGACCGTCGGGGCTGGCAGGAGCCGGTCCTCGAACCCTGCGAGTCGGGCGCTAAGCATCGTCCCAAACGTTATTGTTAGGGAGCGCTTCAGCTCCTCAAGGAGATCATCCGCCACCCACGGCGTAGTGGGAGGAGCTCGCGTCTCCGCAGCGGCGGCGGCGGCGGTGGCGGTGGCGGCGGTGTTAGCAGCAGTAGCAGCGGCTGTCTTGGCTTCAGTAAAGCCACGACGTAGCGCCTTTACCTCCGCCTTCATCGCCTCCACCTCCAGCTTTAGACGGCCATTGTCCGCCCTAAGACGTCGCGTCTCCTCGGCTTCGCTCCTGCCTGCTAGAGCATCTACTACCTCTCTCAGGATCGATGTTGACCTCTTAAGGCGGCCGACGTACTCGCCTTTGAGGTTCCCCGAATTCCTGGCCACATCCAAAATATCGGCGAGCTTTTGACCCGCCTGCGCCCTTAGCTCTTGGGCGTTCATCGTAATGAGGTCTCCAACCACCGCGACCGCATCAGACTCACTCCCGGTTTCAGTCATAAGGTCGGTGAAGATGGAAGCACCCGACCTCTTCTTGTATCGCCTGCCTCGCAGGAATTCCTCCAGCTCTCCATCTGAAGACACTGGTTTGGGTTTGAGGAATTCCTCTCTGGAAGAACCCGCATTTGCTGTCCTTCCCCTTCCTCTTCTAGCCGTATTCATCTTTGCGGCCATCGTTCCCTCGGTTTCCGTGTCCGAGTCAGAAAGACCAGACGACAAAAACGGAGTAGACGGCCGCTTTCGACGACTGTCTTCTCTTTCCGCAGACTCCACACTACGGGACACCTCCATTACTAGAGCTGAGACCTCTACGTCTCTCTCTACTACACTTTCCTCACCGGGGGCCTCTGGGGAGTGGCCCTGAGAAGGGCCTTTTATGAACTTCCCAGAAGCGTCACGTTGCGGTTTCTTAGGCATTCTAGTCACAGCGACGGCTCGTGATAGCTGCGACGGTAGAGATTGGCCTGTTGGACACCTGCGTTACCGGGTCCAAACAGTTTCCAGGGGGCACCACGGGGAGGTTCTCTACTTGCCACCCCAAAAAGTAATAAATATGAAATTTGCCTTTGCCAAGATTCGAACTATCGACCGTCCGTTCGTTCGAACGAGGAGTTGCGTTTGCGCCACTAGGCCACATTCGCCGTCTGCAACCCAAAACCTAACCTAACCTAACCTAACCTAACCTAACCTAACCTAACCTTTTTTTTTTTTTTTTTTTTTTTTGTGACATGGGGAAAATGCCATTTACGCATACCCGCCGCTTCTGGGGAGGCGAGCGGGTTATGTCGGACTCAGCAACAACTGTTGCCACTACCGACTAAAAACCCCACGGTGTTTCTACGGGACGTCTAATGTCAGGACTACGGGGACGCTTGCGCACTCTTCCGCGGCCCTGACGACGTTGGTCCTCAACAGGAGGACCCCAGCCCGTTGGAGTGAAGAGGGAGTTTCTCCACTCCATCTACCTTTGAGAGGCGCGCGGAAACACCGCGCGCGCCACCTCGAGGCATCTAGTGAGTGACGGACAACCCCAGAGTCCGCCACTCAAGCCTCTGTTATGGGGGACGGAGGAGGGCGTGGAAGGGCCTCCTCCGACGCCCGGTTCTACGTCTGCGAAGAGGGAGCTCGGAAAATATTTCCCTCTCCCTCTCAGCAGATTCCTTCTGCGACATAACGTCCTCACAGAAGGCGGAACCGGCATTCCACGACCTCTCACTTTGGACCATGGCCTTGACCAAGGCCGGAAGTGAGAGGTCGTCCCCCACCGCTGCGACGAGGTCACGGCGCTCGCTGACCCAAGCTGGGCACTCCTCCAGCGTATGCTGCGCCGTGTCTTCGTCACAGCTGCAATGGTGACACCTGGTTGTCGGTTCCCTTCCGGCTATTTGGCACAAGTACTTTCCGAAGCACCCATGCCCCGTCAGTACCTGCACCAGCCGGAAGGTCAGCGACCCGTGAGCCCTGTCCAACCAGTCCCTTAAGACCGGCCGGACGGCCTCGACAGTCCTTGTGCCAGCCCTGGGTTGGGCCAGCCTCTCCTGCCACTTCCCCAGTAAGGACCGTCGAGCGTGGAACTTCCACACTTCAATCGCCCTTGGCGGGGGAGTTTCTCCCCGGAGGCTAAGGTTCATACGCCAATAGTACATGTTGGCGTAAACCTCGGCCTCCAGATCCCACGGTGGGGAACCCGCCAACAAGCACGCCACCTCGTAGGAGACGGTGCGATATCCACGGATGGCCCCGACAGCCATCACCCTCTGAGGTCTCCTCAGGAGCGTGATGACTTTTTCCGTCAGGGCCTCCACCCAAATGGGTGCCCCATACAGAGCCATGGACCGCACCACCCCCATGTACAGGCGGCGGGTGCTTGCATTTGGCCCTCCGAGATTCGGCAGCAACCGCTTCAATGCGGCCGCCGCACCCATCAACCGGGGGACCATGCGAGAGAAGTGCTCGCGGAAGTTCCACCGGCTGTCGAGGAAGAGTCCCAGGTACTTCATACCAGACCCAACCTCGACCCGGGTCTCACCGATAGAAATGTGGGAGTCACGCGGTGGAGCTCTCCGGGGACCGTGAAAACACACAGCCTCCGTTTTGCTGAGCGCCACTTTGAGTCCCAACATTCCTATCCTCTCGACAACCAGCGTCACCGACAACGTGGCCAGACGGGCAGCCTCCTCATACTTGTCCCCCCGGGCCATGACCAGCGTGTCATCCGCATAGCAGATCACGCCTGCGCCCGGGAGGAGATCACCCCGCAACACCCAGTCGTAACCGATGTTCCACAGAAGTGGTCCAAGGACCGAGCCCTGTGGAACACCGCACGAAATCTCCCTCCGGTGATGTTGGCCTTCCCGCCCAGGGTACAAAATGTACCTCTCAGAGAGGTAGGCCTCGACGATCCGACATAGGTAGGGAGGCACGTCATGGAACTTCAGTGCCTCCCTAACGCAAGACCAGGGCAGGGTGTTGAAGGCATTAGCTATATCTAGCGACACAGCCAACACCACTCCACCCCGCTCCACCGCGTCGTCCGAGTAGGCCTTGACACGCTTAATAGCGTCAATCGTCGATCGGCCCACCCGGAAGCCAAACTGTTCGTCGGACAAGTCAGGGCCCACCTCACCAAGGTGCCGAATGAGGCGGTGAGCAATAATACGCTCAAAGAGCTTGTCTGCCTCACTCAGCATGACAATGGGGCGGTAGGCGGAAGGAGAATCCGCGGAGCGCCCGTCCTTCCTCAGAAGAACAAGCCTGCCCGTCTTCCACTGTGTAGGAAACCGTCCCGACTCCAGACAAGCGTCCAGGAGTCTACGGAAACGGTCCCCCAGCACGTCTAATGCCAAGACCCAAGCCTTGCCGGGAATGCCATCAGGTCCTGGAGCCTTGTTTTTGGCGCGAAGCCTCAAAATCGCTGCGCCAAGCTCCCCTTGTGACACTCCCGGCACCTCAGCTTCCTCGGCATCCACACTAGACACCCTTCCCGAAGATGCCATTGCCGGAGCAGCGTGCTCCGGTCGGCTCGGGAATAGTGTGGACACCACTTCCTCCAAAAACTGAGGTGGGAGACTCTCCGTGATCGGGGGGGCCCAAGGGCGTAATTTGCCCCTGACCGCCTTGTATGGGCGACCCCACGGATCACTACTGAGAGTCTCCAACAGCTCTACCCTCGCTTGGATCTTGGCATTGCTGATGGACAGCTGTAAGTCCCTAACTCGCTCCCTGTAGGTCTCATACAGCCGTCCCTCAGCCTCCTCGTCCCTGCGTCGCAGTCTGCGCTGCCTGGTGTACTGGCGTCTCGCCTCCACGCAGCCAGCACGAAGTTCGGCCAGCTCTCGAGACCACCAGTACACTTGACGCTTCGGAGGCAGGGGTTTAGCTCGGGCCATGCCTACGTCGCAGATTTGCGACATGGCTTCCCGGAACCATTCCACCTCCTCCTCAATCTCCACCGGCCCTTCTGGGGGGGACTGCCACGCCTGGACAATCGAAGCCTCCACTAGCGCTTCTCTGTCCAGGCTCTTCAACGCCCACCTGGGTATCGTTGGGGTGTACCTCCTAGGACGACTCGGGGTATCTGGGGATGCGGAAATGTCAAATCGGATATACCGGTGGTCCGATAGTGACTCCGCATCCACCACCACTCTCCACTCCCGAACAAGGCGTGCGACAACAGGGGAGGCAAATGTGATGTCCACTCTGGATCCCCCATTCAGTCGCACGCACGTGTAGACCGTCCCTTGGTTGAGAACCACAAGGCCGGTCATCGTCGCCCACTCCTCGAGAGTCTCACCGCGAGCATCAGTCACAGGGGAACCCCAAGCCTGTGATTTGGCATTAAAGTCCCCCGCAACGAGTACCGGACGGGGCAAGGTTTGACCTAAGAAGGCCCCTACCCCATCCAGAAACGACTCGAACTCGGCGAGGCTTCTGTTGGGTGAGAAATACACCCCAACGAGGACAGTCTCCCCCCACCTTACCGCCACGTATCCTCTGCCCCTCGCAAGGACAGAGAGCGAGACTCCAGCAGTACTAGATGCTATGATGGCCACCGAACCATCCAGGTCACCCACCCAGTTATCCCGGGAGGGGACGTGGTATGGCTCGGAGACCACCACCACTTCGATCAACCACTCCGCCATGCTTTGCAGGAGAATATCCTGCGCGCGGGCAGAGTGGTTGATGTTCGCCTGGAGGAAGCGATGAGCCATAATCAAACTTGATTAGTGATCATCGCCTCCTCTTCCCCCGCTGGCTTTGGGGGAGTAGCCCCCGCCAGCTTTGAGGAACGGCTGGGTGCTGCTGAAGTCCTTGCGGCTGCTGCTCCCACCTTCACCCCCTTTTTCGGTTTGGGTGGGGAGCAAGACTTGCTCCCCACACGATGATCTGCCGGTCTATTTGCAGCTGTGCAAAGCGAACACTTTGCATCAGCTG
This sequence comes from Alsophila aescularia, assembly GCA_946251855.1. Classification (NCBI taxonomy): domain Eukaryota; kingdom Metazoa; phylum Arthropoda; class Insecta; order Lepidoptera; family Geometridae; genus Alsophila; species Alsophila aescularia. The sequence continues at coordinate 62,638,364 of OX276379.1, read as the reverse complement.
CAGAACACTTGGCCGCCTTGTGGCCAGTTTGACCACAGCGATAACACTCATCGCTGCGGTCAACCTCTGCAGTGCATTGGGCCCTCACGTGGCCCCTCTGCAGGCACCTATGGCACTGCATCGGTCTGGGTTGCTGCATGCGCACCTGCGCCGCAACCCAGCCGACCAGAAGACGTCCTCCTTCCACAAGTTTATTGGCGGCAGCCACGGGGCAGCGCACCCAGATAGTGCAGGTGCCCCGGAAATCTCGTCTCAGCTCTCCTGCCTTGACTGATTCCATGGGGCACCCGCCCCGCTGTGCAACAGCAGCAATAACCTCCTCGGCGGAAACAGAGTCATCCAGACCCGAGATGCGCAGTTCTGCGCATTTCATGGGCCTGGACACTTTCACAGTTTCCGCGTCGAGGGCATCCTTTAATTTTTGGGCCAGGGAGTCCGCCCTTTCTCCGCTCGCTGCACCCGGGATTTCCAAGATGCGACCACCCGTGGCCGCCTTCCTGAACCGGAGGCCGGTGATATCACAGGAGGCCAGGTCAATCTTGGACCTCGCCTCCTGGAGCACCTTAGCGTAAGTTACGCCTTTATCCTCGGCTCCGGGCAGCAGTGTTATCACTACCGCCGCGGAACGAGGAGTACGCAACTTTACCGGTGCTTTCTGACCTTTGGGTTTTGCAACAGCCGCACCTCTTTGTGTGGAGACTGCCTGCTGCGAGACCGTTCTCCTCTTTGCACCCCGCCTTGCTACCGTTGCCCAGCCCTCGTCCATGGTCTCGGGTGCTGGCGGGAGGGGACGAGGGGCCACCTGCGTGGGCGCCTTCTTCTGTCCCTTTTTCCCTTTATGGGATGCAGGGGCTGCCTTAACAGATTTTGGAGCAGGAGCCTTCACCGAAGACGGCCCTGCCCCTGGTTTACGGGCAACCGTCCTCACTGACAGCGGTCCTGCCTCCAACATTTGTCTTGTCCCTGGGCTTGGGAGAGCGGCTGCAGCAGCAATTCCCCCTGCCTGAGGCTCCTGGAGAGCCGCTGCCACAGCAGTATTTCTCCCGTCGGCCGCAAGCGGAGGACGGAGCCGCTTCTCTGGCAGGAGGCGGTCCTCCAAACCACCGAGCCGCGCGCTCACCATGCCGCCTACTTGCAGCATGATAGAGCGCGTGAGCTCCTCCACGAAGTCCTTGGAGGCTATGGGTTCCGAAACCCCCATACTTCCCGCAGGCCTCTCCTGACAAGACGAGGGGGCTGGGCTCCCTGTGGCCTGTACAACATCCCTGCGGAACTCCGCTCGGAGCTCCTCCATCTCCTTTCGGAGAACCTCCACCTCACACCTGAGACGGGCGTTGTCTGCCTGCAATTTGGCAGTCTCCGTCGAGGAGGTCCTGCTGTGCAGGGCTCCCACCGCAGTCTTGATTGAGGCCGCTGCCTCCTTTAATGCCCGCACGAACGTGCCCTTGAGGCGCCCTGACTTCGTCGCAACCTCGACGATAACAGAGACATCCTCAAGGACTCTCTCGTTCAGGGCATCTGCGGTTCTTGGATCTTCAGCATCCAACAACATTCCCATCACCTCCCTGTTGACGCTAGCATTCTGGACGATCTCCTCCAGATTCAAATCGTCTTCCTCGCGTCGCTTAAGGAATTCGTCCCTCCGCGAACTTCCTGAAGCCTTCAAGGCACCCACCGAAGCAGGTTTCTTGAAAGCCCCAGCCGACGAATTCTCACTCTCGCTTGACGACGCTGAGCCACCACGAGAGTCTCTTCTCCGTTTTTTGGCACCTTTCTGGGCGGTCTCTTTGCCCGATGACCGTGCCGAAGCCATAGTTTTCACGCTAGCGTCTGAATCAGACGCTAGCCTCTCCCTCTCACTGACGTCAAGGCCTAGGGCCTCAAAGCGGTTTGTGCTCCCCCCAGAATACGAGGAGCAGACCGGCTCAGAAGAGCCGGTGAGGGATTCTCCAACCTCTAAGAGGTTGGTACCCTCCTGGGGTAGTTTTTCTTTCAAACGCGCTTTCATGGTTGGTTCCTTTTTTAGGGGTAAGGTTCCCCGTGTTTTGGTGCTCTAACGACCGGGTTCCCCCCGGCCATGCATCCCCTCGGCGAGCACCGAGACCTTGGGATTCGGTCCACCAACGTAGGATGAGAACCCCTACATGGATAAAAGCTCCATATAGAGGTTCCCATACCACCGTCCAAGCTCTGAAGCTCAGACACCCACCATCCGCAGGTTGTGAACCCCTGCAAAGATTAAAGCTCTTTGCAGAGGTTCCCATCCTGCCGTCCAGGTAGTCACTCTACCCGGATCCACCAACCTTCATCCACTGTGCCCTCCGCTCATCAGAGGGACACGCGGAGAGGCCTCCGCCAGATATCGGCTACGACCAATAATCCCCCGAGGAGAATTATTGACCGAACCCCGGGTGCACCGTCCCAACTGCTGCTCTTCCCCCCAGATGAACCGCATACAAAGGGACCAGCAACCGTTGGGCACTCTTGGAGGTTATCTGGCATGCAACCCAACCTAACCTAACCTTTTTTTTTTTTTTTTTTGTTTGCGAGGGGGAAACCTTCAAAAGGTACCCGGAAGCATTGGGGGTGCAACCGGGGTATGTGGGATTTTTACCGCACTAAAACCCCCCCGGTGGCCGACCTCAGCGCATTCGAAGGACTCCGGGATCTCTCAAGGAACGCACCGGTGCCCTTCTCGCACGTTGCCTTTGAGGCTCCTCTTCGTGAAGGCTGTTAAGCCTACATCATCTCCACATACAACACATGCCACCATGTGCTGCAGCTACCACTTGTTTCGACTTGATGGACGGCCAGAGCCCCCACTCCAGTCGCCCTCGAAAAGTAGAAACCCCTATGGGGCTGACGGTCCAGGTTGTCCATTTTGGACAACCCGGGCCCGCCGTCTTCGAGTGGGATCAGATCGCTCGCGATCCCGCTCGGCCGTCTCTTTTTTGACCATTACGGTTTCACAGAAGGAGACCACCGCCTTCCATGCCATTTCGTCCTGCAACATAGCTGCCACCACGCTTGAAAGCGAGAGGTCTTGTCCAATCCGGCTGACCAGGATTCCGCGCTCTGAGTTCCATGCTGAGCACTCCTCAAGCGTATGCTGGGCAGAATCCTGGTCACACCCACAATGGTGACATTGTGGCATTCGCTCGCGTCCTATCCGGTATAGATACTCACCAAAGCAGCCATGCCCAGTGAGTATCTGAGTCAGTCTGTATGTAACTGGCTCCTTCCTTTTAAGCCATAATTTAAGGCTCGGCAAAATAGCACCAACAACGCGTTGGCGCAGAGATCCTGGCTCTTGGAGCCGCTGACGCCATCTCGCCAGCGCTCGTCGGCGCTCCTGCAACCTCACTTCAACTGGCGCAACTCCGGAATCATCGTGGCGGAGACGATCGTACACATGTGCGTCCATCTCCGCCAGGATGTCCAGGGGAGGGAACCGCGCCAGGAGCGTTGCGGCATCGAAGGATATTGTCCGATATCCTCTAACGATCCGGATGGCCATGGTGCGCTGTAGGCTATTGTACATAGATCTGCAGCGCCTAACACCAGACAGACGGTGAGACCATACGGGCGCTCCATAAAGAGCTATTGATCTTATGACCCCCGCGTAGAGTCGACGCACTCCTTCGCTCGGCCCCCCTAGATTGGGTAGTAGTCTGTGCATAGCACCCGCCACCCTCTTGATCCGGGGAACTGTTCGACTGAAGTGCTCTTCGAAGCCCCATCGACTGTCCAGGGTGAGGCCGAGATACTTCAGGTACGGTCCTATACGAACATCCACGTCACCCACTCGTACCGATGAATCCGGTGGTTCTCTACCTCGCGGTAATTTATGGAACCATAACGCCTCAGTCTTCTGTGGAGCAACCCGTAGGCCAAGTTCATGGATCTTTTCTACCACGCAAGCCACACCCCTCTCAGCGAGCCGTTTTGTTTCCTCGAACGTATCCCCTGCAGCCACCACCAGGGTATCGTCTGCATAGCAAACTGCTCTAACGCCGGTGGGGAGACTGACACGCAATACCTCGTCGTAAGCTAAATTCCACAGTAGTGGCCCTAGCACCGATCCCTGTGGGACTCCGCAACTGACTTCCCTTTGATGTAGCGCGCCGTCCCTACCCATGTACTGCACGCTCCTGTCACTCAAGTAGGCGGCCACGATGCGTTGCAAGTAAGGCGGGACATCATGGTATGAGAGTGCTCCCTTGATCGTTCCCCAAGGCAGTGAGTTAAAGGCATTGACGATGTCCAAGGACACCGCCAATGCCACTCCATTACGGGTAACGGCCTGGTCCGACAGCTTACGGACACAAAGAATCGCGTCCACTGTCGAGCGCGCCCGCCGGAATCCAAACTGATCGTTCGATAAGTCAGGGCCCACTCGCGTCAAGTGCTCGTTAAGACGAGCGGCAATTATTCTTTCGAATAATTTGCCTGCCTCATCTAGCAAGCATATAGGTCGGTAAGCAGATGGCGAGTCAGCAGGTCTTCCTTCCTTCTTCAACAGGACCAGCCTAGCTTCTTTCCATCCCGTAGGGAATACACCATATCGAAGACAGCTGTCAAAAAGCCTCCGAAGCTTGTCTCCTAGAGCGGCACTCAGAGCTAGCACCCAGACACGCCCTGGAATACCGTCAGGGCCTGGTGCGGTATTACGAGCTCTGAGGCGCGTTACCGCTCGGTCCATCTCGTGCCTAGTTACCACCAGTTCATCAGACCAGGATGGCGAAGTCTGATCCTCTGACGGTTCGAGGGGAAGTGCAGAACAACTGGCCTCGACTCTTGGAAATAGAGCGTCTACTACACTCCCAACAAATAGAGTGTTTAGAGTTTCCGTTAGTGGGGGGACCCACGGTCTGAGTTTACCCAGAACCAGTTTGTAAGGGCGTCCCCATGGATCCCTCTCCAGCCCATCAAGGAGTTCGTTCCAAGACGTAGTCCTAGAGTCTCCAATAGCGATTTGAAGCGCCTTGGTTGCCTCTCTGTACGCCCTGTAGGCTATGACAGTCTGCTCCTCTGTGGCACGCCGCCTTCTGCGCGTTCTAGTGTACTGACGTCGTGCACGCAGGCAACTCTCCCTAAGCCTGTCAATTTCTTCTGACCACCAGTAAACCGCCTTGCGTCTGAAGGGCCTGGCCCGGGGCATCGAAACATCGCAAATTGATGTCATGATATCCCGAAACCAAGTCGCGTCCCTTTCTGGTTCGTCAGTCTGGGTTTCCGGCCAAGCTGCAGCGATGGCCGCTGCTTCCAGCAGGTCTCTGTCAAGCTTCTTGAGAGCCCATCTCCTTGGCGGACTGCTACTGTGGTAACTTCCGCGATCAGGAGGACGAAGAGCCACTTCGAAAACAATGTGGCGATGATCAGATAGTGTGACCATCTCCTCCGCCACTCTCCATAGCGAGACCATGTGTGTAGCAGAAGGAGTCGCCCATGATACATCCACGATCGACTCCCCCTGCCACCGCACACACGTGCTAACAGACCCACGATTTAATAATCGGAGATCCATCTGGGCCGCCCATTCTACCAAAGTTCTACCCTTTTGGTCATCCTGGGGACTTCCCCACTCACTAGAGTGAGCGTTGAAGTCACCCAGGACGAGCACTGGACGAGGCAGGCATCTGCGTATGCAATTAGCCAACCCGTCCAGATATTCCTCATAATCAATGATGGCACAGTTGGGAGAGATGTAGCAGCCCACAACTGCGATGTGTCCCCATTCTACAGCCACCGTTCCCGGTCCCTTCTCAATAAGAGAGCACGGGGGATCACCCTGTTGGCCTGCCCAGTAAATTGTAACGAGGCCTCCATCGTCTCCAAACCAACGAGGATGATTCGGAATACGATAGGGTTCCGATATCACGGCCAATGCGATCGACCACTGTGCGAGGGTTTGCATGAGCAAGTCCTGCGCCCGTTGGCTGTGGTTTATATTGCACTGCAGGACTTTCGGTGTACCCATTATGAGGCCTCCATAGACTCCTCGAGTGGGTCTTTGCCCACCTGAATCGGCACCTTAGCTGCAGGTGCTTGTTCACAGTCTGGCGGGGTTGCTGGGATCACTGCTCCTGTTTGTGGAGATGTCCTCTTTCCTTTTTTAGCTTTGGGAGGAGTGCACTTCTTGCTCCCCATCCTATGGCCAGCTGGACGACCTAGGTCCGCACACAGGGGGCACTTGAGTGGTCGCGTACATTGGTTCGCCCTATGGTCTGGTTCACCACAAGCATAGCACAGGTTGCTCCTATCCGTCGCGCTTGGACACGATCTGCGGACATGCCCCGTTTCCAAACAGCGGAAACATTGCAGGGGACGTGCCTTTAGATGTTCAACCCTAGCTGATACCCATCCTATTATGATGTTCCTGGCTAACATGATCTTGCGAACTGCGCTAAGCGGGCAACGTACCCAGACAGTTCCCAGTCTAGTAGGTGAGCGACGAATTTCCCCTACTTTAACGCCAGCCGCTGAGCATTCCCCTGCTTTAGCAATAGCTTCCGCTACCTCCTCTGCTGTGATGGCCTCATCCAGGTCCATCACCCTTAAATCCCCTGTTTTAACTGGTCGCGAAATTCGTGCTCCCAGATCAGCGAGAGACTTACTCATGCGCTCAGCAAGTGAGTCCGCCTTAGAGGCGCAGTCTGGGCCAGATACCTCAAGGATAAGGCCACCAGTCAGTGCCCTTTTTGTGCGGACAGACTCCACCCCGCAGTCACCCAGCTTAATTCGCTGCTTAGCTGCTGTCATCACCGCAGCATATGTGACGTCCGAACCCTCCGGAACCGTTACAGTGATTGCTGCAGATGTGGGCAACCGCTTTGGCTTTGATTTAGCGGTGACTTGCACAACCTTGATCTGGGTAGATTTTGGTGAAGGTGCAGCCTTCTTTGGCTGACCTTTCTTCCCCTTCCGACCCGTTACCGTAGCCCACGTAGATTCTGATGCAGTTGGTGTCTGCGTCACTGAGGGCCGCGATGGCACTGCAGGCACGGTAGATACGGCAGCAAGAGCAGTGAGTTTTTGTCGTTTTGCCTTCGGCTGGCTTTTGGACATCACCCCAATCTGGCCTCCATCATTTTTGGAAGAGGGTCTTGTGTCTTCCTTTGCTGCACCTATTTGTGTAGATGAAAGCTGCGCTTTAAAGGCCGCCAGCTTCTTATCCATAAGGGCGCTGATTTTTTCCATAATCTCATCCGCTCCGGTGGCCGATGCAGGAGCCACTGGTTTGGCGCTGGTGACCTGAGTATTACTCGGATTACGGATCTCTACCGTCAAGCTCTCTACCTTCGCGTTTAGCTCTACCATTTGTGATCGCAGTTCAGCGTTCTCCCTCTCTAGCCGTTCTACGTTAGCATCCACAGAGGTCCGCTGCACAAGCTCTGTGGTAGCAGCCTGAACCGTTCGCACCGCCATTCGCAAGGCTTGTACAAAATTGCCCTTAAGATTTGTGGACGTGTCTGCGATTTTTTCCACCAACATTAATTGTTGTGTAATAGAGGCGCCCAAGTCTTTTGTAGTCTGTGTTTGCATGTCCTTCCCGATGTCTGCTGCCGTCGGCAGTTTTCTCTTGGTCCGTGCATCAATAGGTGCCACCGAGGGATCAAATACATCATCCTCGCATCTTTCTCTCTGTTTCAAGAATGCGGCCCTCTTGGACAGCGGAGATTCTGCGCTGTCGTTCTCTTTTCTTCCTCTTTTCTTGGCACGGGATAAATCCGACGCCGTTGATGTGCGTGATGAGACGGACATGAATGAGCAGTCCGAGTCTTCTCCGTCAGTCACCGCCTTTGATTGTGGTTTCTTGAATGATTTCAAAGAAACCTCCTTCTGTATAGAAGAACTGCTCCTTCCTCTGCGAAAACTAATGTTTTCGTGGCGAGTGCTGTCCCCCCCAGAATACGTGGGACAGAGTGCATCGTTAAATGCACTGGAGGATTCTCCAGCTTCGCTGGTACCTCCCTGGGGTAGTTTATATTTTTCACAGTTCGCCATCATGTGTGTTCCTTTATTTTGAAAGGGGGTGAGGTCCCCCTTTGGTGCCCTAGCGACCGGGTTCCCCCCAGCCATGCATCCCCTAAGCGGGCACCGAAACCGTGGGATTCGGTCTCTCCTCTTCATGATAATGAAAATGATGGTGATGAGGATGATGGTGAAAATGGAGATGATTGATGATTATGAATATGAAGTGATCAGGAATGGATACCCTCGCAAATCTTTGCGAAAATCTCCATCCCCTCGTGCTTCGTCCACTGAGTCCTCTACATGACAGAGGAACTCGTGGAGAAGCCGCGGCGCCTGGTGGTTTCAGTTACGTCTATTTCTGAAGGAAATAGACAAAACAGGCGGCAACCACGAGAAGGAACACATCGTCAACAGAAGGTCAACAATGTGCATAACCACCAGACTTGCCTTGGGGATCTACACGACCTGCGCTCTCCCCCAAGACCAATGCCTCCTTACCCATCCGGGACGAGTAAGGAAGGCCTGGATTTATCCAAAACAAGCAGCGCGAGCGAAGCATGCAAGCTAGGACTATGCAACTATTAATGGATAAACCCAGACCCGCCCAACCTAACCTAACCTAACCTTTTTTTTTTTTTTTTTTTTTTTTTTTTTTTTTTTTTTAACCCGGGAAAATCCGTTACGGATACCACCGGCCCGGGGGGGCACGGTGATTATGTGGGGCTCACCGCCGTGAGGCAGTATACCCACTAAAAACCCGGGGTGTTCTCCTCTCCGCGTAAAAGAGGTGGCCGCGGGTTCACTAGCGCGCTTCCGCAATCATCTCGGCGGGTGACCAGATGGTCTCATCTCTAAGGTTGTCTTCAGCCACAACTCCGATTAATGCATCCCGGAACACAACGGGATGCATTTCATCTCGGGACTTCATGCTTCGGGAATCAGACCCCCCAATCCGACACCCGAAAGTCCCCGTTATGGAGGCATGCGGTGGGCATAGGCCAACCGCCGACGGCCAGTTCTCCTCCGGCGGATTGGGAGCGAACGGACATCATCCTCTCTGTCCCTCTCCGCCGCCTCCTTTTCGAGCATGATAGTTTCAGCGTATGTTGCCACCGCATCCCATGCTTCTTCGCTGTTGATCATGGCGTCGATCAAGGCTGTGAGCGAGAGGTCATTACCGACCTTTGCTGTGAGTGTAGCACGCGGCAACGTCCAAGCAGGGCACACCGCACGTGTGTGATGTGCCGTGTCTTCACCTGCACCACAGTGGTGGCATATCGTCGAAGGTTCCCGACGAACCACAACACACAAGTACCTGCCAAAGCAGCCGTGCCCCGTAAGGACCTGCGTGAGGCGGTACGTCAAGGAGCCATGCTTACGCTTGATCCATGGGGTGAGCACAGGCCTGATGGCAGCCACGAGCTCACGACTGGCTCCCGGGTTCTCCAGTCTTTCAGACCACTTCCGGAGGAGATCATCCCGAGCTTGTTCTCTCCACCGTTTGAGTTCCTCCGGAAGTGGCCGATTTCCACTGAGTCGTGCTTCAGCATTTCGCCGGTACGTCTGTGCGTGGACCTCGGCTTCGAGGTCCCATGGAGGGCTGCCGGACAGCAGACACGCCGCCTCAAACGATACGGTACAATAGGCTCTGGCTGCCCTGAGCGCTATGACTCGCTGGGGACGCCGCAGCAGTGCCTTATTGTCAGCGTTTAGGGCTTCCGCCCATATGGGCGCTCCGTAAAGTGCCTTGGAGCGCACTACACCGCAGTAAAGGCGGCGACACGCAACATTTGGGCCCTTCAGGTTCGGCAGCAACTTCCCGAGCACTCCGGCGAAGGCTACGACTTTTGGAGCCAATCGCTTGAAGTGCTCGGTAAAGCTCCACCGACCATCTAAGACAATGCCCAAGTAGCGCATTGTCGGCTCGATTGTGATCGAAGCTCCACCAACCACAATTGTCGTTCCCTGCGGTGGTGCCCTTCGTGGCCCATGAAAGTATAGAGCCTCACTCTTATTGAGGGCTACTTCCAGGCCTAGGGCCCGAATTCTTCGGACCACCTGGGCAACGCCTGCCGTAGCAAGGATGGCCGCCTCTCTATGGGTGCTTCCTCGAGCCGTTACGAGGGTGTCGTCGGCGTAACATGTTACGCCAACTCCTCGCAAGTTTTCGCCGCGGAGCACCCAGTCATACCCGATGTTCCACAGGAGTGGTCCGAGAACTGACCCCTGTGGAACACCGCATGACATCCCCCTCCTTGACCAATCGTTCTGGACCGGGTAAATAATTGCCCGGTCCACGAAATAGTCTGCTACCGCTTTCCTCAAGTACCGAGGTATGGCATGATACCTAAGCGCCTCTTTTATTGTTTCCCAGGGCAAGGTGTTGAAGGCGTTCGCTATGTCCAGCGAAACTGCCAGCACCACCTCACCCCGAGCGACAGCATCCTCAGTGCATTTTCGCACCTGAGCGATGGCATCTAGAGTCGATCGGCCATGGCGGAAACCGAACTGATTGCCATGGAGATCTGGTCCCACCCCGATCATATGCTTTTCGAGACGTGCCGCGAGGACACGTTCGTAAAGCTTGCTCATCTCGTCAAGCAGTACGATGGGGCGGTAAGCCGACGGTGACTCAGCCGGACGTCCACTTTTGCGGAGCAGGACGAGTTTACCTGTCTTCCACACACGCGGGAATCTACCCTGAGCCAGGCACTCAGTGAATAGCGCCCTCACCCTATCGCTCATTTCACCTATCGCAATTACCACAGCACGTCCGGGTATGCCATCTGGCCCAGGAGCGGTGTTCTTCCGACGAAGCCTTAATACCGCTACCTTGAGTTCCGCATCCGAGACCGGAGGGACCTCCTCCTCGACTTCTACTTGTCGTTCCGCAGGCGCCATTGTCGGCGGTTGCCACTCTCCTCTTTCGGGGAATAGTGTGGTTACGACCCGCTCCAGGAGTTGCGGATCGAGACTCCTTGTTAGAGGGGGGGCCCAGGGGCGAAGTTTACCGCTCACGACCTTATAAGGGCGTCCCCACGGGTCCAAGTTTAGAGTATCAAGCCACTCCTCCCATGATGCCTCCTTTGCCTGCTGGATTGCCAACTGCAATAACTTGCAGGCAGTCCTGTACTCGGCGTATAGCTCTCGCTCCCGATCCAAGTCCCGAACTCGCCTCCGTCTGCATCTACTATATTGGCGGCGCGCCGCAACGCATGCCTTCCGCAATTGGCGGAGTTCTGCTCGCCACCAATACAGCTTACGTCTTGGTGGGATTGGCCCTGCTCTTGGCATGGCAGCATCGCAGACGCGAGTTAGGGCACAGATCAAATGCTCGGCAGCTGTATCCACGTCCTCTACCACCTCCTCGGGGCTGGAACCAGATACCCAGGCCTCCACAATAGCTGCCTCTTTTGCGACCTCCACGTCCAGTCGCCTCAGGGACCAGCGCACACCCTCACCAATAGGGGCCCAATTCGCTCTCCCTGATGCCATTGCATGGACATCATACCGGATATATCGGTGATCGGATAACGTCTCTACTCCCACTTTCACCTCCCATCCATGGACACGACGGGTGAGGCCAGGGCTTGCGAACGTGAGGTCTACAATTGATTCACCCTGTGCTCTCACGCACGTGGGCACTGATCCCCTATTGAGGATATCAAGTTCCAGTGAAATAGCCCACTCCTCTAGCGTCTCTCCACGTACATCTGTTGATGGAGAACCCCACGCTCTCGACTTGGCGTTGAAGTCTCCAGCTACTAAGATGGGGTAGGGTTGTGCCTGTCCCACGAGAACCCCAACTTCTACGAGCCACTGTTCAAATTCAGCGAGCGTCTTATTTGGAGAGAAGTACACCCCAATCAATGCAACCCCACCCAATACAGCCAAAACGCATCCCTTACCCTTCGCTACTTTTTCGAAGGGCGGGGAGCCATTAGCCGGTTGAGTGATGATGGCCACGGAGTTCTCACGATCACCCACCCAGTTATCCCGGGAGGGAATAAAGTAAGGCTCAGAAACGACGGTTACTTGTATTAACCACTCTGCTATGCTCTGGAGTAGAAGGTCCTGAGCCGCAGCACAGTGGTTTATATTCGCCTGCAGAAATGTAGTTGCCATATTAACTTGACGTGTTCATTTGATCCTCCGCAGGCACTGGTCGCTGAGTTGACTGCGAGGGGGCCTTAGAGCCATCGCGAGCCTTCTCATTCCCTCTTCTCCCCTTTTTGGGAGCCATTGCAGAGCATGATTTTCCGCCAATACGGTGATTAGCCACTTTGTTAGCCGCTTCGCACACGGAACAGTGCGGCTCGGCGGTACACTGGGCTGCCTTGTGGCCAGCCTTGCCACAACAGAAACAGAGTTTGCTTCGGTCGACCTCATTTGTGCATTTGGTGCCTACGTGCCCGGGTTCCATGCACCGGTAGCATCTCAGTGGTCTGGGCTCTAGGATTTTTGCCTGAACTGAAACCCAGCCCACCAAGAGCCTACCTGCTGTGACTTTTTTGGCTGCAGCGATCGGGCATCGCAGCCAGATCGTGCCTTGGCGGCCTGCGGAACGGATGACATCTCCAGCCTTAATAGCCTCTTTTGTGCAGCCACCTGTTTCCGCTACTGCTGTTACGACTTCCTCCTTTGTTACCGAGTCATCCAGACCCGCAATGCGCATCTCAGCGCACTTCTCGGGTCTGGAGACCCGGACTGTTTGCTCACCTAACGTCTCTTTGAGCTTATTGGCCAGGGCATTGGCTTTATCAGCACTGGTGGCACCAGACACCTCCAAAAGGCGGGCACCCGTGGCTGCCGTGCGGAATTTTAAACCATCTATCCCGAGTTCCTTTAGGTCAATACTCTGTCGAGCCTGGGTAAGCACCTTGTTGTAGGTGACGCCACTTTCTACAGCACTCGGCTGCAAGGTCAACATGACCGCTGCTGAGCGAGGGAGGCGAAGCTTGGGCGTCTTCGACTTCTGTGACACCACAGGAGCGTTTGATGCCTTCTTGATGGCCTTCTTTTTTGTGATGCCTTTCCGGGCTACCACGTTCCATCCTTCCTCCATTAACTGGGGCTGACACGGCTCGAGTTGTGATGCTGTTGCATCCGTTGTTGAGGTTCCACTTCGGATTATTACGTCTTGTCCCTCGTCTGCAGACTGGGGCAGGGGCAGAAGGAGGACAGGTTCTACCACAACCTTCTTCTTTCCGGTCTTCCCCTTTACCTTCTCTGAGGCAGCAGCTGAAGTCGCTACTTCCCTCTGCTTGTCAGCAGCTAGAGGGGGCCTGATTGATTTTGCGGGGAGCAACCGATCCTCAAGGCCTTCGAAGCGGGCATTTATTTTGGTGCCAACATGCACCATGACTGCCCGCAGAATATCTTCGTAATCTGGGGCCTGGGCTGGGGTTGGAGCAGGGGCCGGGGTCCGCATTGTTTGCGCCTGTGTGGCCCGCAGCTCTTCCATCTCCCGACGAAGCTCTTTTAGTTCCGCCGTCAGTCGTTTGTTGGCCTCGACCATCAAGGCCAACTCTTCGGGCACCGTTCGATCCCGTAGCTCCTGGAAGGAGTCCTTTATATTTTTGGCTGCCTCTTTAAGGGCGTGTACGAACGTACCCTTTAGTTTCCCGGACCTCGCTGCTACCTGTAGCACGGTATCTACGGAGTCCAGGACCACCCTTTCGATTTCCGCCGCATCGCGGCCTTCCACCTGCGAGGCTGGTAGTGTCTTCTTAAATAAGGCGGCTGCTACCTTCCTCTTTTGCTGTTGCTCTTTGGCTATTTGCCTTTCGGCTTCGAGGAGCAACTCCTCCTTTTTGGTCTTGTTGTAGTCTGCCTTGGCTTTTGCCAGGCCGACGTACTGTCCGGTTGTAGGCGGACGCCCACGACCACGCCGGGCCGGAGTCACCTTCGGTGATGGTGAGCCATCATCTTCGGAGGCATCCGGCTCTATGCTCCTCCGTCGCTTTCTCCATAATCCAGGTGATGGTGACCTGGATCCTTGTGAACGCACTGTCTGGCAGCTCATTTCAGAGTCAGATTCTGACAAATCTGCCATTGTTGATGAGGCGATCAACAGATCGTCTTCGCCGCGGGTTAAAATAACCCGTATCTCATTTTGTATAATTCCTTCCGCTTGCATCTCGTTATCCGTTTTTTCGCTGTGGTTGTTTGGTTGACGATTGTTGTCCCCCCCAGAGTACGCGGGACAGCCTCCTTCGACCGAAGAAGGGTGGGATTCCCCGTTGCCGGGACCCACCTGGGTAGTTATATTCTTTTTACAACTCGCCATTTTGTTTTGTCAGTTTAGAGGCTCGACAGCCTGGGTTGATGCCCTCGGGACTGCACTCCCTGCAGCCATTCATCCTCTCGCCGGGCATCCAAACTTAGGATTGGGTATATACATACTATACAATAACTATAACACATACATAAACTATACATATATGACAGTGAAGGTGATGATGATATGATGACGATGATGACGCGGCGCCTGGTGGTTTCAGTTACGTCTATTTCTGAAGGAAACAGACAAAACAGGCAGCAACCACGAGAAGGAACACATTGTCAACAGAAGGTCAACAATGTGCATAACCACCAGACTTGCCTTGGGGATCTACACGACCTGCGCTCCCCCCCAAGACCGACGCCTCCTTACCCATCCGGGACGAGTAAGGAAGGCCTGGATTTATCCAAAACAGGCAGCGCGAAGCATGCAAGCTAGGACTATGCAACTATTAATGGATAAACCCAGACCCGCCCAACCTAACCTAACCTAACCTAACCTAACCTAACCTAACCTAACCTAACCTAACCTAACCCCAGTGGTGGGGAAGTGTTTCCGAAGACCATCGGGGGGCGGCGTATAACTCCTTCTTGAACGAATTGGATCTTCAAATTCTCAACACCGGCCAAGTTCCAACCTTCGAAGTTCATAGGGGAGACAGGCTGTGTACGAGCAGGGTAGACGTTACTGCTTGCAGTCTGTCACTACTGGGCAAGATCGAGGATTGGAGTGTGGATAGGAATCTTACAACATCGGACCATAATGCGATTACCTTCTCTATGCAGTTGGAGAAGCCCTTAGAACCTCTGAGGTCAACTTCAACTCGCATATATAACACCAAGAAGGCAAAATGGACCGATTTCCGTGCACACTTCAAGACCAGCCTGGTAGATAAAAACATCACACCCGCAAGAATAACGGAGGTATTGGACCCGGGAGAGTTTGAAGATCTAATTAAGTCATACTCAGACACCATCCGTGGATCATGCGACCTCATGATCCCGAAGTTGGGTTTACGGAAGGGAGACCCGAGACCCCCGTGGTGGTCTCCCTCTCTGGACCAACTCAAGAAAAATGTTCTGAGGATGAAGAGAAGGATTAGAAACGCTGCTCCTCATCGCAGAAAGGCCGTTATCGATGAGTACTTACTGGTTAAAGTCGCATACCAGCAGAGTGTTGCAGAAGCTGTCACGGAAAGTTGGAAGGAGTTTTGCTCGACACAGAACCGAGAGAGTATGTGGGACGGTATCTACAGAGTCATAAGGAAAACGGCGAGGAGACAGGACGACATGCTCCTGAGAAATACCGCAGGGGAGACACTAAGCCCTGAACAGTCAGCGGATCTCCTTGCGAAAACGTTTTATCCTGATGACTCTGTAGAAACGGAAAGTGAACACCACAGGCTGGTCAGAGGACTCACGGATGGGAAAACCCCTGCGGATATAGAACAGCTGTCGGACGATGATCCACCTTTTACAGGTACGGAGCTGGATAAGGTCCTCAGGGACCTAAATCCGAAAAAAGCTCCTGGGCCTGATGGATTGACGGCCGACATTTGCACAGCAGTCATCCAATGCAATAGGGAAGTGTTCTTGGCGTTGGCAAACAAGTGCCTATCGCTGCCGCACTTCCCGAAGCACTGGAAGATTGCTCATGTGTGCATTATCCGCAAACCGGGGAAAGAAGACTACACCCATCCTAAGTCCTACAGACCGATAGGCCTCTTATCGGTTCTAGGGAAGATCGTCGAAAAACTCCTTGTTGGCAGACTTCAGTGGCATTTTAATCCAACTCTGCATCCCAGCCAGTATGGATTCATGCCGCAGCGTGGAACCGAAGACGCCCTCTACGACCTCATCAAGCATATACGGACAGAAGTTAAAGCCAAAAAGCTTGTTCTTCTGGTATCGCTTGATATAGAGGGGGCCTTTGATAACGCATGGTGGCCGGCCTTAAAGAAGCAGATGATCGCCAAGAAATGTCCTAGAAACATCTTTGCTCTTGTAGCCTCATACCTGGAAGACCGTAAGATCAAGGTCAACTATGCCAGAGCGTCGAGTGAGAAGGGTACTACGAAAGGTTGTGTCCAGGGATCCATTGGTGGACCAACCTTTTGGAACCTTATCCTCGATTCGCTCTTACACAAAATGGCTAGTTTAGGGGTATATTGTCAGGCCTTCGCAGATGATGTGGTTCTTGTTTTCTCCGATTCAGCAGTCAATACCTTGCAACAAAAAGCCGACAACATCCTGGAGGTCGTACAGGAATGGGGAGTCCATAACAAACTTAACTTCGCCGCGCATAAAACCAATGCGATGGTTATTACGAAGAAGCTTAAGTATGACTCCCCGGTGATCCATATGTCCGGCACTCGGCTAAACCTCGTTCATGAGATAAAGTTGCTAGGTCTCGTCATCGACTGTAAACTCACTTTTAACGCACACGTGTCTGCTACTTGCTGCAAAGTTGCAGACATTTACAAGCAGTTAGCGTGTGCCGCAAAGGTGTCGTGGGGTCTGAATGGAGAAATTGTAAGAACCATTTATGTGTCGGTGATAGAGCCGATCGTGTTGTATGCGGCGAGTGCGTGGTCTCCGGCAGCTGAGAAACTGATGGTAAGAAATCAGTTAGACTCACTGCAAAGAGGCTTTCTGCAGAAGATCTGCAAGGCGTACCGCACGGTCTCTCTAACATCGGCACTAATCCTCTCGGGCCATTTACCCCTGGACCTCCGGGTTCTTGAGGCTGCATCCCTATTTACCATCAAAAAGGGGTACTCTGAGGACTACATGCCACCAGGCAGAGAGTTAGAGCGCAATGTGGAATACCAACGGTTTCCACATCCATCACTACTCACGACAACTGAGTACGAGCGCTTGGAAGACTTGGACCCCGAAACCCTGGAAAACCATCAAGTTGTCGGCCCCCAGATATTCACCGACGGCAGCAAGATTGAGGGGAAAGTCGGAGCTGCCCTCACTTGGTGGGAAGAAGGCAGGGAGTCCAAGTATTCCACCTTTCGCCTGGAGCCTCACAATACTGTCTTCCAATCGGAGCTGTATGCACTCTATAGGGCTGTTAAGATGGTGAGTGAGTCGGGGAGGGCATCGGTCAGCATTTTGAGCGATTCTAGATCTTCGCTTGATCTGCTGCGGTGTCCTTCTGTGACTCACCCTCTAGCCCAGAGCATCAAGAGTTGCGTACGGGATATCCGGGAGGAGGGCAGGGTTGTGAGACTCTTTTGGCTGAGAGCCCATGTAGGTACCCCAGGGAACGAAAGAGCAGACGAATTGGCGAAGAAGGCTGCGTTAACAAAGAAAACGGCCCCAGATTATAGCAAAGTACCCGTGTCTTTCGTCAGGAAACGGATACGGGAGGATACTGTTAAGAAGTGGCAGTTGCGGTATGAATCTTCGAGTACGGGATCAGTGACCAAGGTTTTCTTACCTACGGTCACTTTCGCTAGACGCGTACTCAAGGGCATGAAAATAACACCTATTCATGCCCAGATTTTAACCGGTCACGGTGGATTCGCCGCCTATCTGCACCGCTTCCATCTCAAGGACAGTCCCTCCTGTATCTGCGACCCGGTTTGTGACGAAACCATCTGGCACGTGCTCCTGGAATGTCCAAGGTTTGGCCTGGAAAGAATGGACTTGGAGATCGAAATTCAAACCAAGCTCGATCAGTCCACTCTCCCCTCGATCTTGGAGAACCAGTCCAAGAAGACAGCATTCTTGGCTTTCGCGAGCAGGGTTGCTATAATCACGGCTAGGGGAAACGGAGCAACTTCCCTTCCGGCACTCCCCTCACGTTTCCATGCATCAATTGTTCAGGACATCGCATCAGCATCACGAAGATCACCCATTCCCGTGGAGCCTCAGATTGCTCCGAGCGCCTCGTATTCGGATGATCCCGCACCGGTAACAGATCCAGCTACCACCGCCATCAACCAGCTACTGGCGTGTGGAGAGAGTGGAAACCCGGGAATCAGGATTCGAGGTGTAGCTCTCTTCATGGACGACGTTTGCGAAAATCTCGGTATAAGCTTCTGCCAAGCGGGACAGAGGAGGAAAGTTGTGATATCGCCCGGCCTGGCCTCTTTACTGAATGGTAGCACTCGCAAAACGAGCATGAAACGCCAAGTATACAATGCGTTACCTGAGTCGAGGGTGTCTGGATACCCCTGTCGAATGGTGCGATCGCAAAATAAAACGATCGCGCTATTCGAGTGGGGTGTGGAGACTCCTTTCGCTCAGGCATGCTCGGTGCTAACCAGGATGGGGGAAGTTGGGATGGGAGTGATTGTCACACCCCGCAAAGTAAGCGTGGACGCAATGATCCTTGGGTTCGAAAGGGGGGAAGTCGCAGATCGCAATGGTTGCCTAATAGCCTCTGAACATCATGAGGTTATCGTGTATGAGGACAGAGGGGAAAACTTAAGTTACCTCAAAGTCCCCAGATACGATGCGGCAACGGCGACCAGCCCCACTGACAGCTGGGGGCACCCCGTACCAAACCCAATCACTCAAAATGGATCAGAGCGTCTTCAGCTGAAGGTAGCTGCTGAGATCGCCGAGAGAAAGGAGAGCAAGCGCGCCAGTCCTGAGGAGAGAATGGAGCTGATCGGAAAGAAAAAAGGATTTGTAAATGTTTTCGGTGCACTCACTAGAACCCTGAAGTCTAAAACAGAGGAAAGACAGGCTGCTTCTGTTGAGGAGTTCTTTAGGAGTGCACCGAAAATATTTGAAAAACGAATGGAAAACCGGACGAGAGCCGACAAAGGGCAGGTAATTTCGCCTAGTCTAATTCCAGTGTTGGGGCCATCGGACCACGTATTAAATGCTTTCCTCGAGTTTCAGGCGGTCACAAAGGCGACTAGAGAAGTCAATTTGACCGTCTGCAGTAACATCATGCAAGCCTTCAGGTTGGGAAATGATCAACTCCTGAAGGTGAGGCTCGAGGAGGCAGATGCTGCCATATATGACAACGACACTTCCCAAGTCATCAAGGGGAAAATGTCGGGTAAATATATGGCGGCATATAATATGTCGAGTGGGTTCGTGGCCTTAGACGAGGGTGAGACGCAGCGAAAGGGTCTGCCGAAGTACGTTACCCCATCCAATGACCGCATGGTTGTCACCGCCCGGTGCACAAAGATAATGCTGGACGACAGGATCCTGAGTATGGCTGAGTCCATCTCAGGACCCTGTGGTCCAGACATAAGCTGGGCGGTGCCGAAGATCACCTGGGTCAATGGGGTTCCCGGAAGTGGCAAGACAACGTGGGTTATTGATAACTTTAATGAGAGCAATGACATTATAGTCACCACCACCATCGAGACAGCCAAGGAACTCAGAGCTAAGCTAGCGCACCGTATAAGAACCACCAAGGTGCGCACTATGGCCTCAATACTAGTAAATGGTTTTAGAGAGCGGGACGGCTGCAGTCGTCTAATGATAGATGAAGCTCTCATGAATCATTTTGGGGCCATAGTAATGGCTACTCGGTTGTCAGGTGCTAGTGAAATTGTTCTCATTGGAGATATCAATCAGCTACCTTATATCGATAGAGAGAATCTCTTCGAGCTAAGGTACAGCAGCCCCGGCCTGGTAGCGACCATCAGCCAGGAACTGTCTTGTTCGTACCGATGCCCGATGGATGTGGCGTACGTACTTAGCGAGGTCTACCCTGGAATGTACTCGAAAAGATCAGAGGTACATTCTATGGAGCTGAAAAGGTGGACAGGTGCGCAAATTCCCAACACCCTTCCGAATACCCTTTTCCTAGTCTACACTCAGGAGGAAAAGGAGTCCCTAATCAATCTGGGATACGGGACTGGTGTTGGATCGCGTACTTTGACCATCCATGAAGCCCAGGGGTTGACCTACGCGTCGGTTAAAATCGTCCGGATGAAGAAAGAGAAGTTGAGGCTCCATGACAGCGTCTCTCATGCGGTAGTGGCAGTGTCACGACACACGAACAGCTGTGTGTACTATACCGATGGCGCTGAGGATGGGGTGGAACGCTTCATAAATCGGGCTGTGGGGGCGAAAACCGAGCGAGTCATCGAGCATAATCTCAAGATGGCGATGCGTAATCGAGACGCAGCCTCCATTGCGATTATGCTCGGTATTCTCAAGGGGGGGACGTCTTCCGCTGCCGATGGAGAGGTGTAAGATTTTCGGGGATGAGTTGTAATGTGTTTGTCTGTATTTTATTTTGTATGTAAATTAAGTGTTGACATGTCTTATGTATAAGTCGGAGCCTTGTGGGTGACAGAAGTCATGCTCACAGAGGCCTAAACCTGCAGCGGTGGGTGTGGCGGGTCGTCCTCCTCCCTAAGATATGGTTGAGGAGAGCGATGGCTGGCACACTCATCATACTCGTGAACGGGTGCTGCTTGGGGGGGCCGGACCTTTGCTGCTCACAGGGTTCTCAAACATTGTTAGCTATATTTTTAGTGTTTAAATGTATTTTGTATTAAAATCTTAATGAAATAAAATATTAAAAAAAAAAAAAAAAAAAAAAAAAAAAAATTGAGTTGTACTACAAAATAGGTGAACAAAATAATATTCACCCTATGAGGCTGGAAGGAGTACTGGTTTTATTTTTATTTTACTTGCATGTTATTTAAGTGTATGGACATCGTGTCTATAGTATTCGCGGGCCGTGGCCAATAGCGCCCGGACAAAAAAAAAAAAAAAAAAAAAAACCTAACCTAACCTAACCTAACCTAACCTTTTTTTTTTTTTTTTTTTTTTTTTTCGTGGGGAAAATGCATTTACGCATACCCGCCCGCCAATGGGAGTGCGAGCGGGTTATGTCGGGCTCGGCAACAACTGTTGCCACTACCGACTAAAAACCCCACGATGTTCCTTCATTACCAGCTGCAACGGGGTCGCGGGCCCGCTTTAGCATTCTCCGCAACCCCGCCTATGCCGACATTCGTCCTTTCCCACAGGACGAACCCACCTCGGGTGGGCTAGAATGCCCGCCCTATACAACACGTGATGCACCGGAACATTAGTGCATCACCTCCTCAATGTGAGGAGTGGTGTGCTGGAGAGAGACGCGGAGACGGAGTGCGAGCTCGATTAGCTCGTCTCCTTGTCCGCGCCCTCCGGATTGGAAGGGAGAGAGGATCAATCTCCCTCTCTCGCTCCTCGGCCTCCCTTTGCGAGATTACCGTTTCGCAAAAGGAGACCATTGCCTCCCATGACGTCTCGTCGTCCACCATCTTGGCTATGACGGTTGGCAACGAGAGGTCTGCGCCTACAACCACAGTCAGGGCTTGACGCGGTTCCGCCTCTCCCGGGCATGCCTCTAGCGCGTGCTGTGCAGTGTCTTCCGCACAGCCACACCGGTGGCACACCGGGGTTGCTTCTCTTCTGGCCACGTTGCACAGGTACCTCCCGAAGCATCCATGCCCCGAGAGGACCTGCGTCAACCGGAAGGTCAGCGCACCATGTCCTCGTTGGACCCACTCCACGAGCATGGGTCGGACAGCCTCCAGGAATCGCTGAGCCCCATCCCCTCTCTTTGCAGGCCCAGCGAGGAGCCGTTCACGCCAGGTCGCCAGAGCCACCCTCCTGGCATCCTTTCGCCATCGCATCACCTCCTGTGGTGCGGGGCGGAGGTCACGCTCGCGTGCCCGCGTTCTACGCCAAAAGACTGAGGAGAGAACGTCGGCTTCTAAGTCCCACGGAAGAGATCCAGCGAGAACGCAGGCCACCTCATGTGATATCGTGCGATATCCCCTGCATATCCTCACCGCCATGACCCTTTGCGCACTGTGGAGCAGGGCGGTCTCCTGGGAGTCGAGAGACCCTGCCCATATGGGGGCACCGTACAAGGCCATGGAGCGTACCACCGCCATGTAAAGGTGGCGACAGCTTCCATCTCCTCCGCCGAGGTTCGGGAGGAGGCGGCTCAGCGCAGCAGCAGTCCCAGTCAGTTTTGGGGAAAGCCGCCGTAGATGTGCTCCGAATCTCCATCTGCTGTCAAGCACAACACCAAGGTATTTCAGCGTCGGCCCGACAGCAATAGAGGTCCCTCCTACTACAATATTTGAGTCTGCAGGTGGCGCTCGCCGAGGACCGTGGAAACAGATAGCCTCAGATTTGTGGAGCGCCACCTCCAGCCCCAGCCGCCTTATTCTGGCCACAACTGCTGCGACTCCGGCCGTAGCCAAAATCGCCGCTTCCCTGTAGGATCCCCCTCGGGCGGTAACCAGGGTGTCGTCGGCGTAACAAACGACGCCGACGCCACCAAGATTAGCACCCCGAAGAACCCAATCATACCCAATGTTCCACAAGAGGGGACCCAATACGGACCCCTGCGGAACACCGCGCGTGACAGGGCTGCGGCCTTCTCCATCTTTCGTTGGGTAGACTACCTCCCTGTTGGAGAGGTAATCCCCCACCAAGCCCTGAAGATAAAGGGGTACGCCATGGTATCTCAACGCCGCCAAAATCGTGCTCCACGGTAGAGTGTTGAACGCGTTTGCAATATCCAAAGACACTGCCAACATTACCCCACCGCTGGAGCACGCTTCCTCGGAGAGGTTGCGGACGCAAGATATAGCATCTAGCGTCGAGCGGCCTCTACGAAAGCCGTATTGGGTGTCAGCTAAATTAGGGCCGACTCTCTCCAGGTGTTTGTCGAGGCGGGCAGCCACAACACGCTCCAGTAATTTGCCAGCCTCGTCAAGCAGTACAATCGGACGATAGCCTGCTGGTTCGTCCACTGGGCGCCCTTCCTTTCGAAGGAGTACGAGCTTTCCCCCTTTCCACCGCCTGGGGAATCTCCCTTCATTCAGGCAGCGGTCGAAGAAAGTCCTCAAGCGTGGTTCCAGGGCATCCTGGGCGAGGGCCCACGCACGACCGGGAATACCGTCAGGCCCCGGAGCCGTGTTTTTAGTCTTCATTTTCAAGACGGCCACGCAAAGTTCTCCCTCCGATATTTCAGGAGCAGAGTTAGCTTCTTCCCCGCTATGGGCCTCGCTTTGTGGCGCCGCCGTGATGGGGGGAGCAAATTCAGTTCCCGGTGCCCTAGGAAATAGACCCTCAACTACCCGCCGGAGGACATGTGGCTGCAGCGTGCTGGTGATGGGAGGAGCCCAGGGACGAAGCTTTTGTCTCGCCATCTTATACGGGCGCCCCCACGGATCATGCTCCAATGATTGGAGTAGCTGCCGCCAGGACTCCGCCTTAGCCTCACTGATGGCCACGCGGAGGGCTTTGGAAGCCTCTCTATACGCAGCGTAAAGAGCATCAGACTCAGCCGTCTCCCGGCGTCTTCTTCTCCTATACCGCTGGTATCGGCGGCGCTTTGCCACACATCGACGACGGAGCTCGGCGATCTCCTCCGTCCACCAGTAGACATTGCGCTTGGATGGTGGTGCCCTAGCACGAGGCATTGCGGCGTCGCAGATGTGAGTCATAGCTTTACACAGCCCGTCAGCCTCTTCGTCCAGGTTCACTGGCTCCGAAGGGGACGCGTTCCAAGCTTGGACGAGGGCCGCCTCCTGCAGCACCTCCAGATTCAAGCGTTTGAGGACCCAACGGGGGCCAGACATGGTTGCCCCCTGTCTTTCCAGATCAGATGCAAATGAGGAGATGCTAAACCGAATGTAGCGGTGATCAGATAGCGTCTCCTCATTCACCAGCACCTCCCAATCCCGAACGCGGCGCGCTATTTCAGGGGTGGCGAACGTTATGTCGATCACCGATCCGCCCGATCGTCGCACACAGGTGAAAGTTGTCCCCCGGTTTAAGACACATAGCCCAGACTCTGCCAGCCATGCGTCAACGGCTCTTCCCCGTACATTTGTGACCGGAGACCCCCACGCTGGAGATTTGGCGTTGAGGTCTCCAATGACAATAATGGGTTGGGGGTGGTTTCGGTTGACTAGGGTCCCCACCTCGCCGAGGAAAGTCTCAAATTCGGCGAAGACCCTGTTTGGCGAGAAATATACCCCTACAACCAACGCCTTGCCAACCCAGGCTGCGACGAACCCCTTCCTCTCACCACTCTCTCCAGTGCAGGAGAGCGGGCTGGTGACTGCGTGGTTATCGCCACTACGCCGTCTAGATCCCCAACCCAATCATACCTAGACAGGACTACGTATGGTTCGGTGACCACCGCTACTTGGATCGACCGCTCCGCCAGGCACTGAAGAAGAAGATCCTGAGCCCGGGCAGAGTGATTGATATTCGCTTGGAGGAAAGATAGGGCCATATTAATTTGCCTCCATGCGTTCCACCAGCTCCGTACCGGAGCCAGTCGGCTGCGACTTGGCCTTGGCCTCAGTTGCGGCTGGTTTTCTTCTCGCCCCTGTCTTGGACGGGGGCTTGGCGCATGCCTTGCCCCCGGAGAGGTGGTCCGCCGGTTTTCCTGCAGCTGCACATAGAGTGCAGTGCGGGGCGGCGGAACAAGCACTGGCTTTGTGGGCCTTCTGACCGCAGCGATGACATTCATCACTGCGGTCGACTTCCGACTTGCATTGGGCCGCAACGTGACCCAGTGCAAGGCACCTGTAGCAGCGGCGCGGTTTGGCATCCAAAACCCGGACCTGTGCCGCCACCCATCCAACTAGTAGACGGCCGCCACTAGCCACTATCTTTTTGGCAGCTGTCATAGGGCACCGCACAAAAGCAGCGCCCATGCCTGCCGGGCCCTTCTTTATTTCACCAGTTTTGATTTCCTGTGAAAGACACCCTCCGGCCTTAGCGAGAGCTTCCACTAACTCATTTGAGTCCACGGAGTCGTCCAAGCCGGTGACCCGTAACTCTGTCGTCATCATTGGCCTGGATATCCGTATGTCTTCTGCTCCCTGGAAGACCTCCTTCAGTTTAGCAGCCAGGGAGTCCGCTTTCTCCAACTTCTCAGCGCCGGAGACTTCAAGGATGCGGGCTCCAGTAGCTGCAGTTCTCATTTTTAAAGGCGGCATCCCAAGGGCCCCAAGGTCGATGCGGGCCTTGGCTTCCGCTAGCACTTTAGCATATGTCTGCCCTTTCTCCAGTGCCTCTGGTTGCAGTGTAATTATGATGGCTGCAGTGCGAGGGAGGCGAAGTTTAGTCGCCTTAGCCTTCGTAGTATTCGTTGCAGGGATAGCCTGCTTCGGGCCAGGTTTATTTTTTACGCCTCGTCGTGCCACTACCGACCAGCCCTCGTCCATAGACTTGGGTGCCGGCGGCAGCGGGCGAGGCGTCACTTGCTTGGTGGCTGGAGCCGCGCGCCGAATTGTAGCTCTCCTCGGCACCACGTCTCGTTCCTCGTCTGCGGGCTGTGGCAGTGGTGGTTGGGGGCGAGGTTCTGCCACAACCGCATTTTTCCCCGTCATACGCTTCCCCTTTTCCGAAGTGCTGCCAACAGCCAATGCGACTTCCTCCCTCTGATTGTCGGCGGCTAGAGGGGGCCTGATACGCTTTGCGGGCAGCAACCGCTCCTCGAGGCCTTCGAAGCGGGCATTTATTTTTGTGCCTACTTGCACCATCACTGCCCGCAGCAGATCTTCGTAGTCCGGAACCTGAACTGGAGTTTGAGCAGCGACTGGGGTTAGCGCTGCATGCGCCTGTGCGGCCCGCAGCTCACCCATCTCGCGACGAAGCTCCTTGAGTTCCGCCGTCAGACGTTTGTTGGCCTCGATCATCAAGGCCAACTCTTCGGGCACCGTACGATTCAGCAGCTCTTTAAAGCAGGCCTTCACGTTACGGGCAGCGTCTTTCAGGGCGTGCACGCACGTACCCTTTAGATTCCCGGACCTTGCGGCGACCTGTAATACTGTGTCGACGGAGTCCAGGACCACCTTTTCTATTTCCGCCACATCACGGCCTTCCACCTGCGATGCCAGTGACGCCTTCTTCAAGAAGGCGGCTGCCACCTTCTGCTTCTTCCGCTGCTCTTCTGCTAATTGCCTTTCGGCTTCAAGCAGCAACTCCTCTTAACCTTTTTTTTTTTTTTTTTTGAGGGGGGAAATGCCTACGCACTTCCCTTCCACCACGGGGGTGATGGAAGGGGGTATGTGGGGCTCGCACCCACTAAAACCCCCCCGTGAGCCGT
This sequence comes from Alsophila aescularia, assembly GCA_946251855.1. Lineage (NCBI taxonomy): Eukaryota > Metazoa > Arthropoda > Insecta > Lepidoptera > Geometridae > Alsophila > Alsophila aescularia. The sequence continues at coordinate 62,612,038 of OX276379.1, read as the reverse complement.
CCTCCACCGAGGTGGGGCAAGATGGGGTCGCGGTAGCATTCTACCATCTTGCCCCAGTGGCAGACCCTTATCGGGTCTCTCCGCCCTTGGAGGGGCAACCTTGCTCACAAAGGTCACCCCTCAGACATGTGGGGCCGTGCAAGCCGGTGGAGCGTCCCCCGACACTCCACCGGTGACCCCACTACGGAGGAGGGAGGAGGTGGGCAAAACGCCTCCTCCTCCCACCTGGTCTCCTGCGCCGGAGCGCGACCGCTCCAGCGTCCGTCTCCCGGGCCCGCTCCGCGGTCTCCTTCTGCACCATTACGGCTTCGCAGAAGGAGACCATCGCCTGCCACGATCTCTCGCTGCCAAGCATAGCGTTGACTACGCTTGGCAGAGAGAGATCCCGTCCTATCATCATTGAAAGCGTGTGCCGCTGCGGGCCCCATGCGGCACACGCTTCAAGCGTATGAAGCGCCGTATCCTCCGGTGCCCCACACTCGTGACACACCGGAGTCACCTCCCGTCTTGCGATGTGGTGCAGGTATTTTCCGAAACATCCGTGTCCGGAAAGCACCTGCACCAATCGGAAGGTCAGCGGCCCATGCTGCCGCCTCAGCCACCTCCGAAGGCTCCTCTTAACCTAACCTAACCTAACCTAACCTAACCTAACCTAACCTAACCTAACCTTTTTTTTTTTTTTTTTTTTTTTTTTCATGGGGAAATGCATTTACGCATACCACTGAGCCCGGGGAAGGCCCAGCGGCTATGTGGGACTCACCGGGCGACTGCCCGTCCTACCCACTAAAACCCCATGGTGAGCAGTCCTCCACCGAGGTGGGGCAAGATGGGGTCGCGGTTGCATTCTACCATCTTGCCCCAGTGGCAGACCCAATCGGGGCCTCTCCGCCTGTGCAGGGGCAACCTTGCTCACCAAAGTCACCCCTCACCACGACCGGTGGGGCGTGCAAGCCGATGGAGAGCCCCCCGACTCTCCACCAGTGACCCCACAAATACGAAGGAGGAGTCGCCTCCTCCTCCCACCTCCTCGAGCCGGCGCCGAGCGCCCGGGCCCCACCTCCACGTCACACTCCCAGCACCGAATCCATCATTCCGAAGTATGGTAGGTCTGAGAGCGGACCGCCTCCTCGAGCCGGTGCCAAGCACCCGGGCCCCACCTCCTCGAGCCGGCGCCAAGCGCACAAGGCCCCACCTCCACGTCACACTCCCAGCACCGAATCCATCATTCCGAAGTATGGTAGGTCTGAGAGCGGACCGCCTCCTCGAGCCTGCGCCGAGCGCACTGGGCCCCACCTCCTCGAGCCGGCGCCAAGCGCACAAGGCCCCACCTCCACGTCACACTCCCAGCACCGAATCCATCATTCCGAAGTATGGTAGGTCTGGGAGCGGACCGCCTCCTCGAGCCGGTGCCAAACACCCGGGCCCCACCTCCTCGAGCCGGCGCCAAGCGCACAAGGCCCCACCTCCTCGAGCCTGCGCCGAGCGCCCGGGCCCCCCCTCCACGTCACTAGGACGCCCATCCCACAGGAAGAGAACCTCCACAAAGATAAAAGCTCTTTGTAGCCATTCCCCTCCTGCCGTCCAGGTAGTAAAACTACCCAGACCCACCTTACCAGATATCGGCTACGGCCAATAATCCCCCGAGGAGAATTATTGACCGATCCCCGGGTGCACCGTCCCAACGGCTGCTCTTCCCCCCAGATGAAACGCATCGAAGGGGACCAGCAACAGTCGGGCACTCTTGGAGGTTATCCGGCCTGCAACCAACCTAACCTAACCTAACCTAACCTAACCTTTTTTTTTTTTTTTTTTTTTTTTTTTTCATGGGGAAATGCATTTACGCATACCACTGAGCCCGGGGAAGGCCCAGCGGCTATGTGGGTCTCACCGGGCGACTGCCCGTCCTACCCACTAAAACCCCATGGTGAGCAGTCCTCCACCGAGGTGGGGCAAGATGGGGTCGCGGTTGCATTCTACCATCTTGCCCCAGTGGCAGACCCAATCGGGCCTCTCCGCCTGTGCAGGGGCAACCTTGCTCACCAAAGTCACCCCTCACCACGACCGGTGGGGCGTGCAAGCCGATGGAGAGCCCCCCGACTCTCCACCAGTGACCCCACAAATACGAAGGAGGAGTCGCCTCCTCCTCCCACCTCCTCGAGTCGGCGCCGAGCGCCCGGGCCCCACCTCCACGTCACACTCCCAACCTAACCTTACCTAACCTAACCTAACCTAACCTAACCTAACCTAACCTAACCTAACCTAACCGTGGTAACTAGGTCAACGACTAGAGGGTGTGTTCAAGGAAGTATAAGCGGGCCTTTAATGTGGAATGTTGTTCTGGACTCGCTTCTCGAGTTGTTAGAGGGCAGTGAGGTCCATGTTCAGGCTTTTGCCGATGATGTGGTTCTTGTGGCCTCGGCGGATACTGTTGGAGAGCTTGAGTCCATGCTTAATCCTGTTCTTGACATTGTTGCTAATTGGGGTGTGGAGCAGAAGTTAAAGTTCTCTCCTCAAAAGACTGCCTTTATGGTGTTAACGAGGAAGATGAACTCTCCTGTACCCCGGTTGTTTATGGCGGGTGTTGAACTGATACCAGTTGATAGTGTCAGGATTTTGGGTTTGACTATTGACAAGAATTTGACATTCCATGAGCATCTTCAGTTGGTCTGTTGTAAGGCTGCGGCTGTGTATAAGGGTTTGGTTAGAGCGGCTAAGGCTTCTTGGGGCTTGAAGTCTGGCATAATCAGGCACTTGTACATTGGTGCAGTGGAGCCAATACTTTTGTATGCAGCGAATGCTTGGGGTTTTTGTGCGGGTCGGAAGGGTGTTCAGCGACGTTTGCGGTCCATGCAGCGTCTTTTTGCCATTAAAATAGCGAAATCCTATCGCACGGTTTCCTACCCCTCAGCTGTGACTGTTGCACGACTTCTGCCGTTGGATTTTAGGGCTCTTGAGGTGGCCGAGGTTTATAGGGTGAAGCGGGGTAGGCCGTTATTTGAGGCTGCGGATCGTAGGTTGGAGGGAAGGACGCCGTTTTTTAAGCTTCCTCATCCTGGTTTGCGGCCAGAAATTACTTATGCCACTCTGAATCAGTTCGATGATCCCTTGTGTGAGGAGAGACCTTCGGCTCCAATAAGTATTTATACTGATGGTAGTAAGTTGGAGGGGAAGGTTGGCTGTGCTTTTACCTGTTGGCGTGGCGGTGTTGAGGTGTTGTGCAGGAAGTTTCGTCTGGAGCCGTTCTGTTCGGTGTACCAGTCAGAGTTGTTGGCATTGAGGCAGGCAACAAATCTGGTGGTGGGTTGGGGATGCGGTGAGGAAGTTGATATCTTCAGCGATTCCCGCTCATCACTGGAGGCGTTGGCTAATCCGCGGTCTGCTCACCCCCTTGTCAATGATATTCGTGGGAACCTGTCGCGGGCAGTGGAGTTGGGTAGCTGTGTTAAGCTGTGGTGGGTTCGTGCTCATGTTGGGATTGTCGGTAATGAGCGGGCTGACGAACTGGCTAAGCGTGCTGCCCTTTTTAGTAGAACTGCTGCAGACTACGACAGGTTTCCTTTGTCTTTTGCGAAGTCAGTTGTTCGCCGACGGACCTTGAACGCTTGGCAGAAGGAGTATTCTGAGTTTCGACAGGGTCGAATTACTCGGTTGTTTTTCCCGGATGTTTGTCAGGCGTTCCGTGTTATAGGGGAACTCGGTGTCGATTATTGGTTTACGCAAGCTTTGACAGGGCATGGGGGGAATGCAAGCTACCTTCATAGATTTAAGGTTAAGGATCATCCGTGGTGTCCATGTGGGGTAGATGTCGAGCAGTCGTTGGAACATATAGTCAATGACTGCTCGATGTTTGCTGCTAGGAGGCTGCAGGTGGAGTTGGAGTTAGACTCGGTCATCTCCACCTCGGTGTGGAATAGTCTTCTGGCTGGAAGTGATTCTGGTCGTGTTTTTCGTGACTTCCTATGTTATGTGATGCGGCGGGTGACTTCCTATGTTATGTGATGCGGCGGGTGGCCAATTTAAATAAGAGTTAATTTTCTGTTTTACTTTTAATTTTATTTGTTGTGTTGTGTGTGAATTATATTTATTTATCTGCGTGAGACTTAGAACTTCAGTTTTGCTGAAGTTTAGTAAGTTATCTAGGATAAATTATATTTGTATGTTGATTGAATTATTTTGATGTTTCGTGGAATATTATTTTATTAATTGTTTTCTTAATGGGGGGGAAAAATATATGATTTAATTTTTAATATTGTAAATGCTAAATGGGTAATTGATTCGTTTTTAGAGAGCTTTAATATTAACTAGAGTAATTTTAGTTTTTATTATGGTTTTAATTCAATGAATTTAATTTATTTTGTGTTTTTGTTAAATGAATGGTATTTTGATAATGTATTTATTGTTTTTTTTATTTAATTTTAGCTGTTTTCTTATAATTATTATTTGCTAATATTTTACAATTTATTTTCTCTAAGGACTCCGAATTTTTAATATCGGAGGGTTTTCAGGCAAAAAATCTAAAAAAAAAAAAAAAAAAAAACCTAACCTAACCTAACCTCAAAACTGATTTTTTGCAAACTCAAATATAACTGGATATACAAGTGTGGCATATCATAATACGCGTAATCACGAGCGTTTCACACAGCGTTACTAAAAAGGATATCGTTTCCTGAAAAAATATTCAAAATTTACAGATTTTCATAATTTTAAAGCTATTTAGTAGCATTTTATTGTTAAATTCTATATTTTATCACATACATCTCTGGAATATAATTTTAAATCACCGCATACACGTTTTCAGCTTTGCGAGCACGCCGCGCACGCGGTCTGCATCTGAAAAACGAAAAAATTTATTAAATTAACGTAATTTTCAATACAAATAACACATTTTCATCAATATTTTGGCCATTTCATTTTTTAGAATTTTTCTATTATTTTTCTAGGAATCAGCGAGTGAGCGCGCACCGCGCCCCATACTCGAAAACGCTAATTTCGACAAAATTTTATTTCGTCAGTACTAAAAAGTTGATATACCCAAGTACCGAGCCCAGTACAAACTGATTTTTTGCAAACTCAAATATAACTGGATATACAAGTGTGGCATATCATAATACGCGTAATCACGAGCGTTTCATACAGCGTTACTAAAAAGGATATCGTTTCCTGAAAAAATATTCAAAATTTACAGATTTTCATAATTTTAAAGCTATTTAGTAGCATTTTATTGTTAAATTCTATATTTTATCACATACATCTCTGGAATATAATTTTAAATCACCGCATACACGTTTTCAGCTTTGCGAGCACGCCGCGCACGCGGTCTGCATCTGAAAAACGAAAAAATTTATTAAATTAACGTAATTTTCAATACAAATAACACATTTTCATCAATATTTTGGCCATTTCATTTTTTAGAATTTCTCTAGTATTTTTCTAGGAATCAGCGAGTGAGCGCGCACCGCGCCCCATACTCGAAAACGCGAATTTCGACAAAATTTTGCCCACCTGCCCACCCAGGTCTACGATAGTAAGAATTTGAAGTTTTCCATAGGGTCGGGTTGAAATCAGACAAAAATTTTGAAAACATTTGTTTTTGATTCTGCTAAATAAGGCTATAATAATAGGATATTTTGACTATTGAGGATAATAATTTACTGTTCGCAAATCATTCCAGAATTGTTCTGATTGCGATTTTGTGGACTGGTGGTCTTCGTTTTGGAACCACCTTTAGACTATACTTTGACTTATATTGAATAACTTGATAAACTACCTGGGTTGTACGTTGACTAGCTGAGGTTTTTATTCTAACCCACGGTTTTTGAATACGACTTACACTGAGGATAGGAACTTTTAAATTTAATCTATTTACAACTTATACAAAATTTTGTGTTTAACTTTGTTAAATTTAAACCCGCTATGAGTATATTTCGCACACCCCAAAAAATGACCTCCAACGATACCTTCTCCCTAGACAGCGCCGAGCAGGCAGGACCAGCTCAAACTTCAAACGTAAGGCAGAGCATAGGAGAGTCTGGTAAATCGAAATCCCCAAATCCACAAACATCTCCGAAGAAGGTAGTGGCGGCTGGCCCCTCGAGGCAAAAATTAAAAATTATTCTCTCCCAAGATAGTAGAGACGCAACCCGAATAAAATCTACGGAGGCGTCGGGGAGCCCGCCGCCGAAACCAACGTATCCTACCAGGGCTGCAGAGGCAAGAGCCTCTCTGAACAAGGCAAAGCTCCTACTCAGCAGCTCCGGAAATCTAAAGACTCAAATAAAAGACGGGGTTATAGCAGCTTTGGACCGCTTATACCAGCTGGTAAAAGAGTTGGAGATACAAAAAGAAAAGAAAGGGAAGAGTCAGAGCAAATTGCAGGATGAGGAGAGAGAGGAGGGGCTTATAGCTTCTCAATTACCTCTTCATCCTGTTCCTCGAAACGATGACGAGCTCCTTAAAAGGATTGAGGAGCACTTTAAGCTCATGAAGGAAAACACGGAAAAGATAGGTTTGTTGCAGGCGACACTAAATAAAAACTCTTACGAAGCCGAACAAGTTAAAGTGCAAAGCGAAAGCCTAAACAAGCTCGTCGAAGAAGTTCGTGACCTGCGCCAGAGCACAGAAGAAACTGGACGGCAGTTTATTTCCCTTAAGGAGGGATCACCTTCTTTTGCGGACATCCTTTCGAGACCAGGTCGGCAAACTCCAATCAAGACCCTGCCTAATCACTCTATTATCGTGTCTTCAGATGTCGAAAAGGACACTAGTGACGAAGTGCTCGGCAAAGTCAGGCAATTTCTAGACGCTAAAACCAGTGGATTCCAGCTGCAGAGAGTCCGCAAAGTAAGGAACCAAAAAGTAGTTCTCAGTTGCAACAACAAGGACGAGATGGCAAAAATGACCGCTAAACTAAGGAGCAGAAAACTCAACGTAGAGGAGGCCAAAAACAAGGATCCACTGGTTATCATCAAAGACCTCCTCAGTTACAATACAGACGAGGACATTATCGCGTCCCTTAAGTCACAAAACGCAGACTTACTCAAGGACCTGACCGATGACGAGCTCAAGCCCACGGTTAGATACCGAAGAAGAGCCAGAAACCCACACGAAAATCACGTGGTGCTACAGGTGTCCCCTAAGATGTGGCAGAGGTTGACGTCGGGCAAGAGAGTACACATAGACCTACAGTACGTGGTGGTACAAGATCAATCCCCACTGGTGCAGTGTACCAGATGCCTTGGGTACGGGCACGGACGCAGGCTGTGCAAGGAACCAGCTGACCTTTGCAGCTTTTGCGCTGGACCGCATTTACGGGCAGACTGCCCCAGATATATTGTAGGCGACTCACCAACTTGTCGCAACTGCAGCATGGCCAAGTACCAAGAAACTGGCCATAATGCGTTTGACAAAGACTGTCCCGTACACCGGAAATGGGACACGATAGCCAGGTCAAGTGTGGCGTATTGTTAACGATAACGGCATCTCAAAAAATAACGTCGATAATATGACTTCGGATGTTATGATAAAATACAAAATAGTGCAGGCCAATCTTCAAAGAAAAAGACTAGCGACTCAGGAGCTTTTGCTTGAAGCGCAGAAAAGGAAGTTTAGCTTTGCAATGGTCCAAGAACCTTACGTAGGTTCTACAGGAGAGCTCAAACGGTATACTGGTACTCGCGTTATTCAATGTGGACCGAACAGGACAAAGCCAGTAAAGGCGGCTATTATAATATTTGACGATGAAATTCAAATACTAAACAACCCTATATTGAGTTCCGAAAACATAGCAGTGGCCATTTTGAAAACGAACAAATGGTCAATAGCTGTCGTCTCGGTCTACTTTGAAGGCAGTGTGCCGCTCGAGCCCTACCTGGATGAGCTGAAAGACGTGTGTGGATCATTGCAAACTAACAAAATCCTAATAGGAGGAGACGTTAACGCGTGGAGCACGTGGTGGGGCAGCGTAGTAGAGGACAGCAGAGGCGAAGTACTCAGGGGTTTCTTGAATGAAATAGACATGCATATTCTGAACGAAGGGACCGACCCAACTTTCGACACAATCCGAGGAGGACGTATTCTCAAAAGCAACGTAGACTTAACCGTCTGTACTACTGAGCTCTTACAAAACATCCAAAATTGGAAAGTCGATAAGTCGGTCACCACTTCTGATCACAATGCCATGACATTCGACCTGTGTCTAGAGAAGCCCTCTGAGGAAAGGCCTAGGAGTTCTACGCGCCTCTATAATACCCGGAAGGCCAAGTGGAGTGAATTCACTGAGGTAGTAAGGAATTTATTAGAGCAAAATTGTATAACTTCGGATAATATTAGAAAACTAAAATCTAAAGAAGAGCTAGAAACTATAATTAACAAATATATAGAAAGTATACAATCAGCATGCAAAAATACCATCCCATTAATAAAAACAAACAAAAAGAAAAACTACTTACCTTGGTGGACGAACGAGCTGGAACAATTGAAGAGGGAAGTAAACACGAAGAGACGAAGGATATCTTGCGCAGCTCCTCGCCGAAGGCAATACGTCTTGCACGATTACCTGAAAGCAAAAAGTAATTATGAACAAGAAGCGGATAAAGCACAGACGGAAGGTTGGAAAAGCTTCTGCACTAAACAGGACAGGGAAAGTCTCTGGGACGGGATATACCGTGTGATCAGAAGCGCGACAAGGCGGCACGAAGACCAACTCCTGATTGGGGATGGAACTGTGCTGAGTCCAGAGAAGTCGGTGGCATTGTTGGCGAAAACATTTTTCCCGAGTGATAATAGAGACGAAGATAATGCAATCCACGAATCTATTAGAGAAAAAGCGGGGACAATCAACGATGCGTTACCGGAAGACACCGATGACCCTCCCTTTACAGTGGCTGAACTCAAACGGACTCTGAACAGTTTCAACCCCAGAAAGGCTCCCGGACCAGACGGATTCACTGCGGATATTTGCTGCAGAGCAATATACGCAGCAATAGATGTCTTCATGGAGATAGCAAATATGTGCCTTACTTTGTCGTGCTTTCCTTCGCCATGGAAGGAAGCCGCTGTGGTGGTGCTGAGGAAACCAGGAAAGTCCGACTATAGCCAAGCGAAATCTTACCGACCGATAGGTCTTTTGTCAGTACTGGGAAAGGTTCTCGAGAAAATGATGGTCAGAAGAGTCAGATGGCACCTATTGCCGAACACTAACCCCAGGCAGTACGGATTTGTTCCTCAGCGCAGCACGGAGGACGCCTTGTATGACCTTATGCAGCACATCAGAGGTAACCTGGAACAAAAGAAAATTACCGTCTTAGTGTCACTCGATATTGAAGGCGCTTTTGATAGTGCCTGGTGGCCTGCTATCAGGTGCCAGCTCATCCAATCGAAATGCCCACTAAATTTACGTCGATTAATAGACAACTATTTCGAAAACAGGAAGGTGGTTCTCCATTATGCCGGCGAAACCTGCAAACGTGAAACCGACAAAGGCTGCGTACAGGGATCTATCGCAGGACCCACATTCTGGAATTTGTTGCTAAACCCATTGCTAGACGAGTTGGACGCGCGAGGTGTCTACACTCAGGCGTTCGCAGATGATGTTGTTCTGGTCTTCTCCGGGAATACAGCCGAAACAATTCAGATAGAGGCTAACCACACTCTCGCGCATGTGCACGAGTGGGGTATCAAAAATAAATTAAAATTTGCCGCACATAAGACCAACGCAATTATAATAACGAAAAAACTAAAGTTTGATTCCCCACGCCTGCACATGAGCGGGAAAGCCATTGAAATGGTCGAGGAGATCAAGCTGCTGGGGCTTACGATAGACAGTAAGTTGACCTTCAACAGCCATGTGTCAAACGTCTGTCGTAAAGCCGCCAATATATACAAGCAGCTAGCAAGGACGGCTAAAATAGAATGGGGACTGAACCCGGAGGTGATCAGGACGATATATGTCTCTGTGATAGAGCCCATAATCATGTATGCATCGAGCGTATGGGCATCGGCTGCCGATAAAATTTTGGTACAAAAGCAATTAAATGCCATCCAAAGAGGATTCGCCCAAAAAATTTGCAAGTCCTACCGCACTGTATCTCTCAACGCAGCTCTCGTCCTATCTGGACTGCTCCCACTGGATCTCATGATCCAAGAAGCAGCCCAGCTGTACGAGATCAAGAAGGGGAAACGAGCACTTGACACAGAGGACAGGCAAATCGAAGAGCGCGTGTGCTTTATCCATGCCCCACATCCAGCCAGAGAGGTGGACATCGACTTTGAGTGTCTGAACGATATGCAGCCCGAAACCGTTGAAAAACACCAACTCCCGGACACTTTGATATTCACTGACGGGAGCAAACTTGACGGAAAAGTCGGAGCTGCATACACTTACTGGATAAAGGGAACCGAGACGAGGACCAAAAAGATGAAACTCCAGTCATTCTGCACCGTTTTCCAGGCTGAACTCTATGCACTGCACCAAGCCACAGAGCTATTGTGTAGAGTAACGCCAGATACGGTCGGTATACTGAGTGACTCGAGGTCGGCTTTGGAACTTGTCCGGAACCCAGACACGTTCCACCCTCTGGCTTTTGCAATTCGGCAGAACATCGCAAAGCTGAAAGAAAGTGGGTGCACTATCCACCTTTACTGGATCAAGGCACACGTCGGGGTCCCTGGTAACGAAAGAGCAGACGATCTGGCAAAGCAGGCGGCCCTGTACACAAAAATAGCAGCTCACTATGACAGATGTCCCGTCTCTTACGAGAAATTTAGGATCCGGCAAGTATCTATTCTGAAATGGGGCCTAAGATATTCTGAAGGTGACACGGCAAGTGTCACTAAACTCTTCTTACCGGACGTATTAAGTGCACATAAAATTATTAAAAATATGACACTCACGCCTATAATGACACAAGTTATGACTGGACATGGCGGGTTCTCCGCGTACCTGAATAGATTCAGGTGCAAGGACAGCCCGTCATGTATATGTGATGACGAAAAACAGGAAACAATACAACATCTGCTACTGGAGTGCCCCAAATACGATGCAATCAGGTTCGACCTGGAATCTGCAACTAACATAAAGCTGACGATAGCAACATTGTGTGAGATGTTGGCTGGAAAGGATTCCAGGCCATACCTAGTATATTTCTGCACGAAAGTAGCAGAAGACGTAATTAAAAGGAATAAAACAAGGTAACACTTGGTGTTATCTTGTTGTATTTCGACAACCTTATATACAAAATTTATGTATTTCTTATATTCTTAAGAATATTACTTGTAATACATATCATAAATAAAATAGTCTCTCTAAATTAAAACTGATGTATTGTTAAAATATTTTTTTCTAATTAAATAAAAGCCCAAACAAAAATTATCCATTTAAAAGCAATTCAAATTTTAGTCACTGATTCATATTATTGCGTATCTAAACTTAAAAATATTAACCTGTCGTATGTAAAATCATCATTAAGCAAACAAAGGTCTCCTACAACGTAGGAGGATATACAGACGAAACAGGGAGGGGGTTTTAGTCGGTAGGTCGCCGCAAGGCGGAGTCCGACATAACCGGTTGCGGTATCCATGAGGATTTCCCCCTCCCTGAAAAAAAAAAAAAAAAAAAAAAAAACCTAACCTAACCTAACCTAACCTAACCTAACCTAACCTAACCTAACCTAACCTAACCTAACCTAACCTAACCTAACCTAACCCACTGCACCAAGCCACAGAGCTCGAGGTCGGCTTTGGAACTTGTCCGGAACCCAGACACGTTCCACCCTCTGGCTTTTGCGATTCGGCAGAACATCGCAAAGCTGAAAGAAAGTGGGTGCACTATCCACCTTTACTGGATCAAGGCACACGTCGGGGTCCCTGGTAACGAAAGAGCAGACGATCTGGCAAAGCAGGCGGCCCTGTACACAAAAATAGCAGCTCACTATGACAGATGTCCCGTCTCTTACGAGAAATTTAGGATCCGGCAAGTATCTATTCTGAAATGGGGCCTAAGATATTCTGAAGGTGACACGGCAAGTGTCACTAAACTCTTCTTACCGGACGTATTAAGTGCACATAAAATTATTAAAAATATGACACTCACGCCTATAATGACACAAGTTATGACTGGACATGGCGGGTTCTCCGCGTACCTGAATAGATTCAGGTGCAAGGACAGCCCGTCATGTATATGTGATGACGAAAAACAGGAAACAATACAACATCTGCTACTGGAGTGCCCCAAATACGATGCAATCAGGTTCGACCTGGAATCTGCAACTAACATAAAGCTGACGATAGCAACATTGTGTGAGATGTTGGCTGGAAAGGATTCCAGGCCATACCTAGTATATTTCTGCACGAAAGTAGCAGAAGACGTAATTAAAAGGAATAAAACAAGGTAACACTTGGTGTTATCTTGTTGTATTTCGACAACCTTATATACAAAATTTATGTATTTCGTATATTCTTAAGAATATTACTTGTAATACATATCATAAATAAAATAGTCTCTCTAAATTAAAACTGATGTATTGTTAAAATATTTTTTTTTCTAATTAAATAAAAGCCCAAACAAAAATTATCCATTTAAAAGCAATTCAAATTTTAGTCACTGATTCATATTATTGCGTATCTAAACTTAAAAATATTAACCTGTCGTATGTAAAATCATCATTAAGCAAACAAAGGTCTCCTACAACGTAGGAGGATATACAGACGAAACAGGGAGGGGGTTTTAGTCGGTAGGTCGCCGCAAGGCGGAGTCCGACATAACCGGTTGCGGTATCCATGAGGATTTCCCCCTCCCTGAAAAAAAAAAAAAAAAAAAAAAAAACCTAACCTAACCTAACCTAACCTCACTGCGGATATTTGCTGCAGAGCAATATACGCAGCAATAGATGTCTTCATGGAGATAGCAAATATGTGCCTTACTTTGTCGTGCTTTCCTTCGCCATGGAAGGAAGCCGCTGTGGTGGTGCTGAGGAAACCAGGAAAGTCCGACTATAGCCAAGCGAAATCTTACCGACCGATAGGTCTTTTGTCAGTACTGGGAAAGGTTCTCGAGAAAATGATGGTCAGAAGAGTCAGATGGCACCTATTGCCGAACACTAACCCCAGGCAGTACGGATTTGTTCCTCAGCGCAGCACGGAGGACGCCTTGTATGACCTTATGCAGCACATCAGAGGTAACCTGGAACAAAAGAAAATTACCGTCTTGGTGTCACTCGATATTGAAGGCGCTTTTGATAGTGCCTGGTGGCCTGCTATCAGGTGCCAGCTCATCCAATCGAAATGCCCACTAAATTTACGTCGATTAATAGACAACTATTTCGAAAACAGGAAGGTGGTTCTCCATTATGCCGGCGAAACCTGCAAACGTGAAACCGACAAAGGCTGCGTACAGGGATCTATCGCAGGACCCACATTCTGGAATTTGTTGCTAAACCCATTGCTAGACGAGTTGGACGCGCGAGGTGTCTACACTCAGGCGTTCGCAGATGATGTTGTTCTGGTCTTCTCCGGGAATACAGCCGAAACAATCCAGATAGAGGCTAACCACACTCTCGCGCATGTGCACGAGTGGGGTATCAAAAATAAATTAAAATTTGCCGCACATAAGACCAACGCAATTATAATAACGAAAAAACTAAAGTTTGATTCCCCACGCCTGCACATGAGCGGGAAAGCCATTGAAATGGTCGAGGAGATCAAGCTGCTGGGGCTTACGATAGACAGTAAGTTGACCTTCAACAGCCATGTGTCAAACGTCTGTCGTAAAGCCGCCAATATATACAAGCAGCTAGCAAGGACGGCTAAAATAGAATGGGGACTGAACCCGGAGGTGATCAGGACGATATATGTCTCTGTGATAGAGCCCATAATCATGTATGCATCGAGCGTATGGGCATCGGCTGCCGATAAAATTTTGGTACAAAAGCAATTAAATGCCATCCAAAGAAGATTCGCCCAAAAAATTTGCAAGTCCTACCGCACTGTATCTCTCAACGCAGCTCTCGTCCTATCTGGACTGCTCCCACTGGATCTCAGGATCCAAGAAGCAGCCCAGCTGTACGAGATCAAGAAGGGGAAACGAGCACTTGACACAGAGGACAGGCAAATCGAAGAGCGCGTGTGCTTTATCCATGCCCCACATCCAGCCAGAGAGGTGGACATCGACTTTGAGTGTCTGAACGATATGCAGCCCGAAACCGTTGAAAAACACCAACTCCCGGACACTTTGATATTCACTGACGGGAGCAAACTTGACGGAAAAGTCGGAGCTGCATACACTTACTGGATAAAGGGAACCGAGACGAGGACCAAAAAGATGAAACTCCAGTCATTCTGCACCGTTTTCCAGGCTGAACTCTATGCACTGCACCAAGCCACAGAGCTATTGTGTAGAGTAACGCCAGATACGGTCGGTATACTGAGTGACTCGAGGTCGGCTTTGGAACTTGTCCGGAACCCAGACACGTTCCACCCTCTGGCTTTTGCAATTCGGCAGAACATCGCAAAGCTGAAAGAAAGTGGGTGCACTATCCACCTTTACTGGATCAAGGCACACGTCGGGGTCCCTGGTAACGAAAGAGCAGACGATCTGGCAAAGCAGGCGGCCCTGTACACAAAAATAGCAGCTCACTATGACAGATGTCCCGTCTCTTACGAGAAATTTAGGATCCGGCAAGTATCTATTCTGAAATGGGGCCTAAGATATTCTGAAGGTGACACGGCAAGTGTCACTAAACTCTTCTTACCGGACGTATTAAGTGCACATAAAATTATTAAAAATATGACACTCACGCCTATAATGACACAAGTTATGACTGGACATGGCGGGTTCTCCGCGTACCTGAATAGATTCAGGTGCAAGGACAGCCCGTCATGTATATGTGATGACGAAAAACAGGAAACAATACAACATCTGCTACTGGAGTGCCCCAAATACGATGCAATCAGGTTCGACCTGGAATCTGCAACTAACATAAAGCTGACGATAGCAACATTGTGTGAGATGTTGGCTGGAAAGGATTCCAGGCCATACCTAGTATATTTCTGCACGAAAGTAGCAGAAGACGTAATTAAAAGGAATAAAACAAGGTAACACTTGGTGTTATCTTGTTGTATTTCGACAACCTTATATACAAAATTTATGTATTTCGTATATTCTTAAGAATATTACTTGTAATACATATCATAAATAAAATAGTCTCTCTAAATTAAAACTGATGTATTGTTAAAATATTTTTTTTCTAATTAAATAAATGCCCAAACAAAAATTATCCATTTAAAAGCAATTCAAATTTTAGTCACTGATTCATATTATTGCGTATCTAAACTTAAAAATATTAACCTGTCGTATGTAAAATCATCATTAAGCAAACAAAGGTCTCCTACAACGTAGGAGGATATACAGACGAAACAGGGAGGGGGTTTTAGTCGGTAGGTCGCCGCAAGGCGGAGTCCGACATAACCGGTTGCGGTATCCATGAGGATTTCCCCCTCCCTGAAAAAAAAAAAAAAAAAAAAAAAAAAAACCTAACCTAACCTAACCTAACCTAACCTAACCTAACCCGATTTTTTGCAAACTCAAATATAACTGGATATACAAGTGTGGCATATCATAATACGCGTAATCACGAGCGTTTCACACAGCGTTACTAAAAAGGATATCGTTTCCTGAAAAAATATTCAAAATTTACAGATTTTCATAATTTTAAAGCTATTTAGTAGCATTTTATTGTTAAATTCTATATTTTATCACATACGTCTCTGGAATATAATTTTAAATCACCGCATACACGTTTTCAGCTTTGCGAGCACGCCGCGCACGCGGTCTGCATCTGAAAAACGAAAAAATTTATTAAATTAACGTAATTTTCAATACAAATAACACATTTTCATCAATATTTTGGCCATTTCATTTTTTAGAATTTTTCTATTATTTTTCTAGGAATCAGCGAGTGAGCGCGCACCGCGCCCCATACTCGAAAACGCTAATTTCGACAAAATTTTATTTCGTCAGTACTAAAAAGTTGATATACCCAAGTACCGAGCCCAGTACAAACTGATTTTTTGCAAACTCAAATATAACTGGATATACAAGTGTGGCATATCATAATACGCGTAATCACGAGCGTTTCACACAGCGTTACTAAAAAGGATATCGTTTCCTGAAAAAATATTCAAAATTTACAGATTTTCATAATTTTAAAGCTATTTAGTAGCATTTTATTGTTAAATTGCATATTTTATCACATACATCTCTGGAATATAATTTTAAATCACCGCATACACGTTTTCAGCTTTGCGAGCACGCCGCGCACGCGGTCTGCATCTGAAAAACGAAAAATTTTATTAAATTAACGTAATTTTCAATACAAATAACACATTTACATCAATATTTTGGCCATTTCATTTTTTAGAATTTTTCTAGTATTTTTCTAGGAATCAGCGAGTGAGCGCGCACCGCGCCCCATACTCGAAAACGCTAATTTCGACAAAATTTTATTTCGTCAGTACTAAAAAGTTGATATACCCAAGTACCGAGCCCAGTACAAACTGATTTTTTGCAAACTCAAATATAACTGGATATACAAGTGTGGCATATCATAATACGCGTAATCACGAGCGTTTCACACAGCGTTACTAAAAAGGATATCGTTTCCTGAAAAAATATTCAAAATTTACAGATTTTCATAATTTTAAAGCTATTTAGTAGCATTTTATTGTTAAATTCTATATTTTATCACATACATCTCTGGAATATAATTTTAAATCACCGCATACACGTTTTCAGCTTTGCGAGCACGCCGCGCACGCGGTCTGCATCTGAAAAACGAAAAAATTTATTAAATTAACGTAATTTTCAATACAAATAACACATTTTCATCAATATTTTGGCCATTTCATTTTTTAGAATTTTTCTATTATTTTTCTAGGAATCAGCGAGTGAGCGCGCACCGCGCCCCATACTCGAAAACGCTAATTTCGACAAAATTTTATTTCGTCAGTACTAAAAAGTTGATATACCCAAGTACCGAGCCCAGTACAAACTGATTTTTTGCAAACTCTCACCTCCCCGCCACCCTCCCACCCAGGTCTACGACAGTAAGAATTTGAAGTTTCCCATAGGGTCGGGTTGAAATCAGACAAAAATTTTGAAAACATTCGGTTATGATATTTTGACTATTTAAGGACACGGAATTATATATTAGAGCCAAATTTTGACAATTTCATTTAAGCAACAGGTATAAAATACCTACAAATATTATATTAAGAACAATTTATAACTTCTACAAACCTTCTTTACGTTTGTAACTGACTTTTATACATTCATTGTTACATTTATATTTATAATAACTTACACTTTTGACTCGTCCCTCTGACGACATGTTCGCAACACCCCCCGTCAAAAGGGCGAATGACGCCTGCACTGCATCGAAAATGTCTCCAAAACGAACAGAGAAGGCTGGTACTTCTGCGGATAACGACAAAGTCTCCAAAGTGAGACTTAGCATAGACGAGTGGGAGTCGGTAAGATCTACATCTCCTGGACATACCTCCTCCACGACGATATTGGCTGCAACGGTGGGCCCCTCTAAGCGAAGACCAAATGTCGCCTCCCTGCAGGAGGGTAAGACTGGTACAAAATCGACGGACGTCTCAGGGAGCCCGCCTGTGAGGCCGGTATATGCAAACAGAGTGGCGGAAGCCAGAGCTTGCCTAAACAAGGCCAAGTTGCACCTCAGTGCCTCCAGAAATTTAAAAACAGAGATTAAGGATGGTGTGGCTTCAGCAGTAGACAGGCTTTATCAGCTTGTCAGGGAGTCCGAGACCTCAAAGGGACTAAAAGGGACTAGCCAGAGTGGGGGGAGGGGTGGGGAGAGAGAGATGGAGCTTCCGGCCTCGCACCCCTCGCCTCATCTCGCCCCCAGAAGAGAAGATGACGAGCTCCTTTTACGCCTCGGGGAACATGACAGGCTGATTAAGGAAAATATGGAGAAAATGACAGAGCTAAAAACGACTTTAGAAAACCACCAAAAATCTTTGGAGGATGCTACATACGCGAGTGTGGTCGCTGGGAGTAGTGGGAGGAAACCCCCGCAGCAGACCGCGCTGCACTCAGTAGTAGTCACCTCCAAGGACGAAACAGAAACAGGAGAGGATGTTTTAAACCGAATAAGAAAGGCTGTTGACGCAAAGGAAGGAGGTATTATCATCGACAAAGTTCGAAAGGCCAAAGATAGGAAGGTCATAGTAGGATGCAGGAGCGATGAAGAAAGAAATAAGGTGAAGGAGAGACTGAAGAAGGCAGGTGACTATCTGAGCGTGGAGGATATAAAAAACAAAGATCCACTTTTAATCCTCAAAGACGTACTTACGTACAATACTGATGAGGATATTTTCCGCGCCCTCAAAAACCAAAACCATAAAATATTCCGAGGTTTGGATCAGAAAGAGAACCGAATTGAAATTAAATATAAAAAGAGGACCAAAAATCCCTTAACGGCTCATATAGTCGTGAAGGTGTCGCCCACAATATGGACTCGGGCTATGGATAGTGAAGCTGTGCAGATAGACTTGCAGAGAGTACGCGTTGCTGATCAGTCGCCCCTTGTTCAGTGCTCACTTTGCCTGGGGTACGGGCATGGCAGGCGCTTCTGCAAGGAAACCCTGGAGAAGTGCAGCCATTGCGCCGGCCCCCACAAGAAGGTCGACTGCCCAGACTGGCTCGCCGGTGCTCCTCCTGCATGTTGCAACTGTTCACATGCTAAATTAGACCAGATAGAGCACAATGCTTTTAGCATGGATTGTCCGATTAGGCGAAAATGGGACACATTAGCCAGAGCCACAATTTCTTATTATTGCTAAGGTGGTATCTGGCAGCAACATCGATGCAACGGGTGCCCCCACAAAAGGATATCTCACAGCTCAGGCAAACCTCCAGCGTAAAGAGCTCGCCACAAACGAGCTAATAATTGAAGCCAGCCAAAGAAAAATAGCCGTGGCACTGCTCCAGGAGCCATATGTGGGTGGGTCAAAAAGTATGAAGAGTTACAGAGGTGTAAGGATTTTTCAAAGCACAAGCCAGGGAAATGGGACTGTAAAAGCGGCCATAGCCGTCTTCAACCCCGATATGGACATCATACAGTACCCAGAACTCACCACCAATAATATCGTGGTGGTGAGGATCCGAACTGCTGCTTGGGAGATCACTGCTGTATCCTTTTACTTCGAGTCAGACCTGCCCATAGAGCCATACCTGGAGCATCTAAAGAAGATCAAAGTAGAGCTGGGATCTAGAAGAATTATCGTGGGAGGCGATGCAAATGCCAAAAGTCCCTGGTGGGGGAGCCACATTGTGGACCATAGGGGTGAGGATCTGTCCGGTGCCTTAGAGGAAATGGGTATGCAGATACTCAATCAGGGCGATATCCCGACCTTCGACACTATTAGAGGAGGTCGTCGATTTACCAGCCATGTCGACGTAACTGCTTGTTCGGAAGACTTGCTCGACTTAGTGATGGACTGGAGAGTCCAGGATGATCTAACGGGCGCGGACCACAACGGCATTACTTTTAGAATTAAACTCAAAAAATCAAAGGGACTTAGTATAAATAGAACTACAAGAATTTTTAACACAAAAAAGGTAAACTGGCACCAGTTTCATGCGAAACTGGATCAGTTAAAAACTGAAAGCAAAATAAACAAAATGGAAATAGATAAAATTCAAATTAAACAAAATTTAGATACGCTTATAGAAACACATACAGAGTTAATAACACAAACATGTCATCAAATAATAGCCAAAAAGAAAACAAAACAAACTCTTATCATGCCGTGGTGGACCGTAGAACTTGAGACAATGAAACGTGAAGTCGTCACTAGGAAACGCAGAATCCAATGCGCAGCGCCAGTCCGAAGAACTAAAGTGGTCGATGAGTACCTGCAAGCAAAAGAGAGATATGAGTATGCAGCAAAAAGGGCAACAATTGAAAGTTGGAAAAGTTTTTGCGGAAAGCAGGATAGGGAAGGGATGTGGGAGGGCATCTATCGAGTTATCGGCAGAACGAAAAAGCGACACGAAGACTTACCCTTAGTGAAGGATGGGGAACAAATGAGCCAGAAAGAGTCAGCCAAAGTATTGGCGGACGCATTTTACCCCGGGGACTTGAAATCGGAGGATAATGCAGATCATCAGCTTATTAGAGAAACGGCAGACCATGTAAACGACCGAGTCTATGATGAAGGAATACATGACCCGGAGTTTACATTGGGAGAACTCAGAACTGCTATGGAGAGTTTCAACCCGAAAAAGGCCCCCGGGGTCGATGGTTTTACTGCCGACATCTGCAGCCAGGTGGTATCCAGGGATATGGAACTGCACTTGGCGCTGATGAATAAATGTCTTGAGCTCGGTCATTTTCCAAAAATCTGGAAAGAAGCTACAGTGGTCGTATTGCGAAAGCCAGGCAAGGAAGACTATACCGTACCCAAGTCCTATAGACCCATTGGTCTTCTGCCGGTGATGGGGAAGATTTTAGAGAAAATGGTAGTAGGCCGGTTGAAGTGGCATCTGATACCAAGGATGAGCCCCCGCCAGTATGGCTTTATGCCCCAGAAGAGCACCGAGGACTCCCTCTATGATTTAGTAAATTACATACGCCGAAAACTTGATGGCAAGAAGTTGATAACTATGGTGTCGCTAGACATAGAGGGAGCCTTCGACAGCGCATGGTGGCCTGCAATTAGAGTCAGACTGGCCGAGGAAAAGTGTCCGGTCAATCTCCGGCGTATAATGGACAGTTATCTTCAAGACCGAAAGGTCCGTGTTAGATACGCTGGAGAAGAGTACATAAAGGACACTTACAAGGGGT
The DNA here is from genome assembly GCA_946251855.1 of Alsophila aescularia. NCBI lineage: Eukaryota > Metazoa > Arthropoda > Insecta > Lepidoptera > Geometridae > Alsophila > Alsophila aescularia. The sequence goes on along the minus strand of OX276379.1, from coordinate 62,591,171 downwards.
GCGTCCAAGGATCGATTGGAGGGCCGATTCTCTGGAATCTTCTCCTTGACCCACTGCTGAAGGGCTTGGAACAGAGGGATGTTTACTGTCAGGCTTTTGCAGACGATGTCGTGTTGGTATTTGACGGGGACACAGCGCTTGAAGTGCAGGGACGTGCCAATGTTGCTCTTGCCTATGTTCGGACGTGGGGTGTTAAAAATAAGATGAAATTCGCGCCTCATAAAACCAACGCAATGGTTCTCACCAGAAAGCTAAAATTTGACACGCCACGGCTGAGCATGGGCGGGATCGACATTGAAATGTCGCATGAGATAAAAATCCTGGGGCTCACCATCGATCATAAGCTGACGTTTAATAGCCACACTGCGAACATCTGCAAGAAGGCTTTAAATATCTACAAACAGCTGTCTCGAGCCGCCAGGATAAGTTGGGGTCTCCACCCGGAAGTCATCCATCTCATATATACGGCAACGGTGGAGCCAATTATCTCATATGCCGCCAGCGCTTGGTCGCCGGCAACACTTAAATTAGGTGTACAACGACATCTTAACGCAGTCCAGAGAGCTTTTGCCCAAAAATTATGCGGAGCATATCGCACCGTCTCTCTTAACTCAGCGCTGGTGCTGGCTGGGATACTACCACTCGATATGAAAATACGCGAAGCAGCTAAATTGTATGAAGCCCGAAGAGGAGTACCCCAGCCAGTACTAGGGGATAGAGAGGTGGAGCAAAAGCAAGCCTTTACCGATACTCCACATCCGGCAGAACATTTGAGCCTCCAGTTCGTAAAACTGGAAAGCCGACAAGATATTGCTACTTATGCAAACCAAGCAGTTAAAATCTATACCGACGGCAGCAAGATTGAGGGCAAAGTCGGAGCGGCATTGTCTCTTTGGAGCAATGAAGCTGAGACTAAAGCCCTCAAGCTTAAGCTGCCGTCGTACTGCACGGTGTACCAGTCTGAACTGTTGGCCATATGCCAGGCCACAAGATTAATAAAACGGAGAAGTGAGGCAAGCTTTGCCATTCTTAGCGACTCGAGGTCCGCCTTGGAGACTATCATCAATCCAACTTCGCCCCACCCTCTGGCTGCTGAAACCAGGGAAAACATCCGCCTCGGTAAACTCCAGAACAAGGAAATTTCCTTGTTCTGGATTAAAGCACATGCAGGGCTAGAGGGCAACGAACGGGCGGACCAGTTAGCTAAGGACGCTGCGCTTTACAGCAAGAAAAGACCTGACTATGATTTGTGCCCGGTTTCATTCGTCAAGAGACAGATCCGTATGGAATCCCTTGACGAATGGAACCAGAGATACCAGTCAGGAAATACGGCAAAAATTACAAAAATCTTCTTTCCCGATGCAGTTAAATCCTTCAAAATAGTTAAGTCGTTAAAACCGTTCGGTATCCTCACACAAATATTAACAGGGCACGGTGGGTTCTCGGAATACTTGAGTCGCTTCAAGTGTAAAGAGAGCCCATCGTGCATCTGTGAACCAGATAGAGATGAAACAGTTGTCCACATTCTTCTCGAATGTCCTATCTTTGCCTATAAGAAATTTGATGTGGAACAATTGTTAGACACTAATCTCAGCACAGACAACATAAACGTACTAATGATGGACAAAAATAGAAGAAATAAGTTTATAGATTATTGTATTAATGTAGCCAAAATTGTAGTAAATAGAAATAAATAGATATATAAATTATGTTATACTCATATTATTAGAATATGCCGTAAGAACATAAGTGAAAGTAGTAATAAAAATGAATGTAAATTTAAGAGGTATAGAAAATACAGAAAAGAACACAAAATAATAGTAAAAGTAAATTAATTAATAGGTTATGTAGCTAAAGTAAAGTAGAAAGAAAAATTATTTCATGTCAACAAAATTAAACTTCTACCTTAGTATGTTAGTAGTAAATCCACAATACTAGTTTATATTATATACAAGATAAAATTTCAAAATTATTATTTTTAAGCTTACCAATATAAAAAAATAAATAAATAAAAGAACATGTCGACAAAGACTCTGATTACGTCAGAGGGAGACACGAAGCAGGGAGGGGGTTTTAGTCGGTAGGTCGCCGCGAGGCGGAGTCCGACATAACCGTCCGCGGTATCCATGAGGATTTCCCCCTCCCTGACTAAAAAAAAAAAAAAAAAAAACCTAACCTAACCTAACCTAACCAAAAGAGTTGGAGATACAAAAAGAAAAGAAAGGGAAGAGTCAGAGCAAATTGCAGGATGAGGAGAGAGAGGAGGGGCTTATAGCTTCTCAATTACCTCTTCATCCTGTTCCTCGAAACGATGACGAGCTCCTTAAAAGGATTGAGGAGCACTTTAAGCTCATGAAGGAAAACACGGAAAAGATAGGTTTGTTGCAGGCGACACTAAATAAAAACTCTTACGAAGCCGAACAAGTTAAAGTGCAAAGCGAAAGCCTAAACAAGCTCGTCGAAGAAGTTCGTGACCTGCGCCAGAGCACAGAAGAAACTGGACGGCAGTTTATTTCCCTTAAGGAGGGATCACCTTCTTTTGCGGACATCCTTTCGAGACCAGGTCGGCAAACTCCAATCAAGACCCTGCCTAATCACTCTATTATCGTGTCTTCAGATGTCGAAAAGGACACTAGTGACGAAGTGCTCGGCAAAGTCAGGCAATTTCTAGACGCTAAAACCAGTGGATTCCAGCTGCAGAGAGTCCGCAAAGTAACGAACCAAAAAGTAGTTCTCAGTTGCAACAACAAGGACGAGATGGCAAAAATGACCGCTAAACTAAGGAGCGGAAAACTCAACGTAGAGGAGGCCAAAAACAAGGATCCACTGGTTATCATCAAAGACCTCCTCAGTTACAATACAGACGAGGACATTATCGCGTCCCTTAAGTCACAAAACGCAGACTTACTCAAGGACCTGACCGATGACGAGCTCAAGCCCACGGTTAGATACCGAAGAAGAGCCAGAAACCCACACGAAAATCACGTGGTGCTACAGGTGTCCCCTAAGATGTGGCAGAGGTTGACGTCGGGCAAGAGAGTACACATAGACCTACAGTACGTGGTGGTACAAGATCAATCCCCACTGGTGCAGTGTACCAGATGCCTTGGGTACGGGCACGGACGCAGGCTGTGCAAGGAACCAGCTGACCTTTGCAGCTTTTGCGCTGGACCGCATTTACGGGCAGACTGCCCCAGATATATTGTAGGCGACTCACCAACTTGTCGCAACTGCAGCATGGCCAAGTACCAAGAAACTGGCCATAATGCGTTTGACAAAGACTGTCCCGTACACCGGAAATGGGACACGATAGCCAGGTCAAGTGTGGCGTATTGTTAACGATAACGGCATCTCAAAAAATAACGTCGATAATATGACTTCGGATGTTATGATAAAATACAAAATAGTGCAGGCCAACCTTCAAAGAAAAAGACTAGCGACTCAGGAGCTTTTGCTTGAAGCGCAGAAAAGGAAGTTTAGCTTTGCAATGGTCCAAGAACCTTACGTAGGTTCTACAGGAGAGCTCAAACGGTATACTGGTACTCGCGTTATTCAATGTGGACCGAACAGGACAAAGCCAGTAAAGGCGGCTATTATAATATTTGACGATGAAATTCAAATACTAAACAACCCTATATTGAGTTCCGAAAACATAGCAGTGGCCATTTTGAAAACGAACAAATGGTCAATAGCTGTCGTCTCGGTCTACTTTGAAGGCAGTGTGCCGCTCGAGCCCTACCTGGATGAGCTGAAAGACGTGTGTGGATCATTGCAAACTAACAAAATCCTAATAGGAGGAGACGTTAACGCGTGGAGCACGTGGTGGGGCAGCGTAGTAGAGGACAGCAGAGGCGAAGTACTCAGGGGTTTCTTGAATGAAATAGACATGCATATTCTGAACGAAGGGACCGACCCAACTTTCGACACAATCCGAGGAGGACGTATTCTCAAAAGCAACGTAGACTTAACCGTCTGTACTACTGAGCTCTTACAAAACATCCAAAATTGGAAAGTCGATAAGTCGGTCACCACTTCTGATCACAATGCCATGACATTCGACCTGTGTCTAGAGAAGCCCTCTGAGGAAAGGCCTAGGAGTTCTACGCGCCTCTATAATACCCGGAAGGCCAAGTGGAGTGAATTCACTGAGGAAGTAAGGAATTTATTAGAGCAAAATTGTATAACTTCGGATAATATTAGAAAACTAAAATCTAAAGAAGAGCTAGAAACTATAATTAACAAATATATAGAAAGTATACAATCAGCATGCAAAAATACCATCCCATTAATAAAAACAAACAAAAAGAAAAACTACTTACCTTGGTGGACGAACGAGCTGGAACAATTGAAGAGGGAAGTAAACACGAAGAGACGAAGGATATCTTGCGCAGCTCCTCGCCGAAGGCAATACGTCTTGCACGATTACCTGAAAGCAAAAAGTAATTATGAACAAGAAGCGGATAAAGCACAGACGGAAGGTTGGAAAAGCTTCTGCACTAAACAGGACAGGGAAAGTCTCTGGGACGGGATATACCGTGTGATCAGAAGCGCGACAAGGCGGCACGAAGACCAACTCCTGATTGGGGATGGAACTGTGCTGAGTCCAGAGAAGTCGGTGGCATTGTTGGCGAAAACATTTTTCCCGAGTGATAATAGAGACGAAGATAATGCAATCCACGAATCTATTAGAGAAAAAGCGGGGACAATCAACGATGCGTTACCGGAAGACACCGATGACCCTCCCTTTACAGTGGCTGAACTCAAACGGACTCTGAACAGTTTCAACCCCAGAAAGGCTCCCGGACCAGACGGATTCACTGCGGATATTTGCTGCAGAGCAATATACGCAGCAATAGATGTCTTCATGGAGATAGCAAATATGTGCCTTACTTTGTCGTGCTTTCCTTCGCCATGGAAGGAAGCCGCTGTGGTGGTGCTGAGGAAACCAGGAAAGTCCGACTATAGCCAAGCGAAATCTTACCGACCGATAGGTCTTTTGTCAGTACTGGGAAAGGTTCTCGAGAAAATGATGGTCAGAAGAGTCAGATGGCACCTATTGCCGAACACTAACCCCAGGCAGTACGGATTTGTTCCTCAGCGCAGCACGGAGGACGCCTTGTATGACCTTATGCAGCACATCAGAGGTAACCTGGAACAAAAGAAAATTACCGTCTTAGTGTCACTCGATATTGAAGGCGCTTTTGATAGTGCCTGGTGGCGTGCTATCAGGTGCCAGCTCATCCAATCGAAATGCCCACTAAATTTACGTCGATTAATAGACAACTATTTCGAAAACAGGAAGGTGGTTCTCCATTATGCCGGCGAAACCTGCAAACGTGAAACCGACAAAGGCTGCGTACAGGGATCTATCGCAGGACCCACATTCTGGAATTTGTTGCTAAACCCATTGCTAGACGAGTTGGACGCGCGAGGTGTCTACACTCAGGCGTTCGCAGATGATGTTGTTCTGGTCTTCTCCGGGAATACAGCCGAAACAATCCAGATAGAGGCTAACCACACTCTCGCGCATGTGCACGAGTGGGGTATCAAAAATAAATTAAAATTTGCCGCACATAAGACCAACGCAATTATAATAACGAAAAAACTAAAGTTTGATTCCCCACGCCTGCACGTGAGCGGGAAAGCCATTGAAATGGTCGAGGAGATCAAGCTGCTGGGGCTTACGATAGACAGTAAGTTGACCTTCAACAGCCATGTGTCAAACGTCTGTCGTAAAGCCGCCAATATATACAAGCAGCTAGCAAGGACGGCTAAAATAGAATGGGGACTGAACCCGGAGGTGATCAGGACGATATATGTCTCTGTGATAGAGCCCATAATCATGTATGCATCGAGCGTATGGGCATCGGCTGCCGATAAAATTTTGGTACAAAAGCAATTAAATGCCATCCAAAGAAGATTCGCCCAAAAAATTTGCAAGTCCTACCGCACTGTATCTCTCAACGCAGCTCTCGTCCTATCTGGACTGCTCCCACTGGATCTCAGGATCCAAGAAGCAGCCCAGCTGTACGAGATCAAGAAGGGGAAACGAGCACTTGACACAGAGGACAGGCAAATCGAAGAGCGCGTGTGCTTTATCCATGCCCCACATCCAGCCAGAGAGGTGGACATCGACTTTGAGTGTCTGAACGATATGCAGCCCGAAACCGTTGAAAAACACCAACTCCCGGACACTTTGATATTCACTGACGGGAGCAAACTTGACGGAAAAGTCGGAGCTGCATACACTTACTGGATAAAGGGAACCGAGACGAGGACCAAAAAGATGAAACTCCAGTCATTCTGCACCGTTTTCCAGGCTGAACTCTATGCACTGCACCAAGCCACAGAGCTATTGTGTAGAGTAACGCCAGATACGGTCGGTATACTGAGTGACTCGAGGTCGGCTTTGGAACTTGTCCGGAACCCAGACACGTTCCACCCTCTGGCTTTTGCAATTCGGCAGAACATCGCAAAGCTGAAAGAAAGTGGGTGCACTATCCACCTTTACTGGATCAAGGCACACGTCGGGGTCCCTGGTAACGAAAGAGCAGACGATCTGGCAAAGCAGGCGGCCCTGTACACAAAAATAGCAGCTCACTATGACAGATGTCCCGTCTCTTACGAGAAATTTAGGATCCGGCAAGTATCTATTCTGAAATGGGGCCTAAGATATTCTGAAGGTGACACGGCAAGTGTCACTAAACTCTTCTTACCGGACGTATTAAGTGCACATAAAATTATTAAAAATATGACACTCACGCCTATAATGACACAAGTTATGACTGGACATGGCGGGTTCTCCGCGTACCTGAATAGATTCAGGTGCAAGGACAGCCCGTCATGTATATGTGATGACGAAAAACAGGAAACAATACAACATCTGCTACTGGAGTGCCCCAAATACGATGCAATCAGGTTCGACCTGGAATCTGCAACTAACATAAAGCTGACGATAGCAACATTGTGTGAGATGTTGGCTGGAAAGGATTCCAGGCCATACCTAGTATATTTCTGCACGAAAGTAGCAGAAGACGTAATTAAAAGGAATAAAACAAGGTAACACTTGGTGTTATCTTGTTGTATTTCGACAACCTTATATACAAAATTTATGTATTTCGTATATTCTTAAGAATATTACTTGTAATACATATCATAAATAAAATAGTCTCTCTAAATTAAAACTGATGTATTGTTAAAATATTTTTTTTCTAATTAAATAAATGCCCAAACAAAAATTATCCATTTAAAAGCAATTCAAATTTTAGTCACTGATTCATATTATTGCGTATCTAAACTTAAAAATATTAACCTGTCGTATGTAAAATCATCATTAAGCAAACAAAGGTCTCCTACAACGTAGGAGGATATACAGACGAAACAGGGAGGGGGTTTTAGTCGGTAGGTCGCCGCAAGGCGGAGTCCGACATAACCGGTTGCGGTATCCATGAGGATTTCCCCCTCCCTGAAAAAAAAAAAAAAAAAAAAAAAAAAAAACCTAACCTAACCTAACCTAACCTAACCCGATTTTTTGCAAACTCAAATATAACTGGATATACAAGTGTGGCATATCATAATACGCGTAATCACGAGCGTTTCACACAGCGTTACTAAAAAGGATATCGTTTCCTGAAAAAATATTCAAAATTTACAGATTTTCATAATTTTAAAGCTATTTAGTAGCATTTTATTGTTAAATTCTATATTTTATCACATACGTCTCTGGAATATAATTTTAAATCACCGCATACACGTTTTCAGCTTTGCGAGCACGCCGCGCACGCGGTCTGCATCTGAAAAACGAAAAAATTTATTAAATTAACGTAATTTTCAATACAAATAACACATTTTCATCAATATTTTGGCCATTTCATTTTTTAGAATTTTTCTATTATTTTTCTAGGAATCAGCGAGTGAGCGCGCACCGCGCCCCATACTCGAAAACGCTAATTTCGACAAAATTTTATTTCGTCAGTACTAAAAAAAAAAAATTTTAGAGAAAATGGTAGTAGGCCGGTTGAAGTGGCATCTGATACCAAGGATGAGCCCCCGCCAGTATGGCTTTATGCCCCAGAAGAGCACCGAGGACTCCCTCTATGATTTAGTAAATTACATACGCCGAAAACTTGATGGCAAGAAGTTGATAACTATGGTGTCGCTAGACATAGAGGGAGCCTTCGACAGCGCATGGTGGCCTGCAATTAGAGTCAGACTGGCCGAGGAAAAGTGTCCGGTCAATCTCCGGCGTATAATGGACAGTTATCTTCAAGACCGAAAGGTCCGTGTTAGATACGCTGGAGAAGAGTACATAAAGGACACTTACAAGGGGTGCGTCCAAGGATCGATTGGAGGGCCGATTCTCTGGAATCTTCTCCTTGACTCACTGCTGAATGGCTTGGAACAGAGGGATGTTTACTGTCAGGCTTTTGCAGACGATGTCGTGTTGGTATTTGACGGGGACACAGCGCTTGAAGTGCAGGGACGTGCCAATGTTGCTCTTGCCTATGTTCGGACGTGGGGTGTTAAAAATAAGATGAAATTCGCGCCTCATAAAACCAACGCAATGGTTCTCACCAGAAAGCTAAAATTTGACACGCCACGGCTGAGCATGGGCGGGATCGACATTGAAATGTCGCATGAGATAAAAATCCTGGGGCTCACCATCGATCATAAGCTGACGTTTAATAGCCACACTGCGAACATCTGCAAGAAGGCTTTAAATATCTACAAACAGCTGTCTCGAGCCGCCAGGATAAGTTGGGGTCTCCACCCGGAAGTCATCCATCTCATATATACGGCGACGGTGGAGCCAATTATCTCATATGCCGCCAGCGCTTGGTCGCCGGCAACACTTAAATTAGGTGTACAACGACATCTTAACGCAGTCCAGAGAGCTTTTGCCCAAAAATTATGCGGAGCATATCGCACCGTCTCTCTTAACTCAGCGCTGGTGCTGGCTGGGATACTACCACTCGATATGAAAATACGCGAAGCAGCTAAATTGTATGAAGCCCGAAGAGGAATACCCCAGCCAGTACTAGGGGATAGAGAGGTGGAGCAAAAGCAAGCCTTTACCGATACTCCACATCCGGCAGAACATCTGAGCCTCCAGTTCGTAAAACTGGAAAGCCGACAAGATATTGCTACTTATGCAAACCAAGCAGTTAAAATCTATACCGACGGCAGCAAGATTGAGGGCAAAGTCGGAGCGGCATTGTCTCTTTGGAGCAATGAAGCTGAGACTAAAGCCCTCAAGCTTAAGCTGCCGTCGTACTGCACGGTGTACCAGTCTGAACTGTTGGCCATATGCCAGGCCACAAGATTAATAAAACGGAGAAGTGAGGCAAGCTTTGCCATTCTTAGCGACTCGAGGTCCGCCTTGGAGACTATCATCAATCCAACTTCGCCCCACCCTCTGGCTGCTGAAACCAGGGAAAACATCCGCCTCGGTAAACTCCAGAACAAGGAAATTTCCTTGTTCTGGATTAAAGCACATGCAGGGCTAGAGGGCAACGAACGGGCGGACCAGTTAGCTAAGGACGCTGCGCTTTACAGCAAGAAAAGACCTGACTATGATTTGTGCCCGGTTTCATTCGTCAAGAGACAGATCCGTATGGAATCCCTTGACGAATGGAACCAGAGATACCAGTCAGGAAATACGGCAAAAATTACAAAAATGACCTAACATAACCTAACCTTTTTTTTTTTTTTTTTTTTTTTTTTTTTTCATGGGGAAATGCATTTACGCATACCACTGAGCCCGGGGAAGGCCCAGCGGCTATGTGGGACTCACCGGGCGACTGCCCGTCCTACCCACTAAAACCCCATGGTGAGCAGTCCTCCACCGAGGTGGGGCAAGATGGGGTCGCGGTTGCATTCTACCATCTTGCCCCAGTGGCAGACCCAATCGGGCCTCTCCGCCTGTGCAGGGGCAACCTTGCTCACCAAAGTCACCCCTCACCACGACCGGTGGGGCGTGCAAGCCGATGGAGAGCCCCCCGACTCTCCACCAGTGACCCCACAAATACGAAGGAGGAGTCGCCTCCTCCTCCCACCTCCTCGAGCCGGCGCCGAGCGCCCGGGCCCCACCTCCACGTCACACTCCCAGCACCGAATCCATCATTCCGAAGTATGGTAGGTCTGAGAGCGGACCGCCTCCTCGAGCCGGTGCCAAGCACCCGGGCCCCACCTCCTCGAGCCGGCGCCAAGCGCACAAGGCCCCACCTCCACGTCACACTCCCAGCACCGAATCCATCATTCCGAAGTATGGTAGGTCTGAGAGCGGACCGCCTCCTCGAGCCTGCGCCGAGCGCACTGGGCCCCACCTCCTCGAGCCGGCGCCAAGCGCACAAGGCCCCACCTCCACGTCACACTCCCAGCACCGAATCCATCATTCCGAAGTATGGTAGGTCTGGGAGCGGACCGCCTCCTCGAGCCGGTGCCAAACACCCGGGCCCCACCTCCTCGAGCCGGCGCCAAGCGCACAAGGCCCCACCTCCTCGAGCCTGCGCCGAGCGCCCGGCCCCCCCCCTCCACGTCACTAGGACGCCCATCCCACAGGAAGAGAACCTCCACAAAGATAAAAGCTCTTTGTAGCGATTCCCCTCCTGCCGTCCAGGTAGTAAAACTACCCAGACCCACCTTGCCAGATATCGGCTACGGCCAATAATCCCCCGAGGAGAATTATTGACCGATCCCCGGGTGCACCGTCCCAACGGCTGCTCTTCCCCCCAGATGAAACGCATCGGAGGGGACCAGCAACAGTCGGGCACTCTTGGAGGTTATCCGGCCTGCAACCCAACCTAACCTTTTTTTTTTTTTTTTTTTTTTGAGGGGGGAAATGCCTGCGCACTTCCCTTCCACCACGGGGGTGATGGAAGGGGGTATGTGGGGCTCGCACCCACTAAAACCCCCCCGTGAGCCGTCCGCCACCGAGGTGGGGCAAGATGGGGTCGCGGTAGCATTCTACCATCTTGCCCCAGTGGCGACCCTTATCGGGTCTCTCCGCCCTTGGAGGGGCAACCTTGCTCACAAAGGTCACCCCTCAGACATGTGGGGCCGTGCAAGCCGGTGGAGCGTCCCCCGACACTCCACCGGTGACCCCACTACGGAGGAGGGAGGAGGTGGCCAAAACGCCTCCTCCTCCCACCTGGTCTCCTGCGCCGGAGCGCGTCCGCTCCGGCGTCCGTCTCCCTGGCCCGCTCCGCGGTCTTCTTCTGCACCATAACGGCTTCGCAGAAGGAGACCATTGCCTGCCACGATCTCTCGCTGCCAAGCATAGCGTTTACTACGCTTGGCAGAGAGAGATCCCGACCTATCATCATTGAAAGCGTGTGCCGCTGCGGGCCCCATGCAGCACACGCCTCCAACGTGTGGAGCGCCGTGTCCTCCGGTGCCCCACACTCGTGGCACACCGGAGTCCTCTCCCGTCTTGCGATTTGGTGCAGGTACTTTCCGAAACATCCGTGTCCGGAAAGCACCTGCACCAATCGGAAGGTCAGCGGCCCATGCTGCCGCCTCACCCACCTCCGAAGGACCGGGCGGATAGCCTCCACCGTCCACTGCCCAGGGACCGGTGGAGCCAGGTCCTCCGTCCACCGCCGCAACATGGCGGCCCTCGCCTGCCGCCGCATGCGCGTGACCTCCTCCCACGCTGGGGGGTCTCCACGGGATCTCCTCTCCGCCACGAAGTGGTAAACTTCGGCGAGGATCTCCGCTTGGAGCTCCCAGGGGGGATCACCGGCCAACACGCACCCTGCCGTCCAGGACACCGTCCGGTATCCGCGTATCGCCCTCGTCGCAATCACCCGCTGCGGACGTCGCAGCAGGGTTTTGGTCCTGCGGTTGAGGGCGTCCACCCAGACCGGTGCCCCATACAGGGCCATACTCCGGACCACTCCGGAGTATAGTCTACGGCAGTTGGCGCTCGGGCCGCCCACGTTGGGCAGCAGCCTTCCCAAGGCGGCTGCCGCTCCCACCACTCTCGGGGCCATCTGGGCAAAGTGGTCCTCAAATGCCCACCTCCCGTCCAGGATGAGACCCAAATATTTCATCTGGGTCCCAACCCGGACCATCACCCCATCCAGAACCACCCGCGTTCCTGGAGGGGGTCCCCCCCGAGGCCCATGGAACAATAGGGCCTCGGTCTTGGAGAGGGCGACCTCTAGTCCCAGGGCGCGTATGCGGTCAACCACGAGGGTTGTGCCCACCGTGGCCAACCGCACCGTCTCCCTGAGGTCCCTCCCCTTGACTACGACTAGGGTGTCGTCCGCGTAGCATGCGACCCGCATACTTGCAGGAAGCGTGCCGCGGAGCACCCAGTCGTAGCCTACGTTCCACAGGAGCGGTCCCAGTACCGACCCCTGTGGAACCCCGCAGGAGACGCGACGGTGCCTCAAGCCGTCACGTCCCTCCACAAGGACCTCGCGGTCCTGGAGGTAGTCCGCCAACAGCCTCCGCAGATACAAGGGCACTCCATGAAACCGGAGTGCCTCCTGTATTGCTCCGTGCGGGAGGCTGTTGAAGGCGTTGGCAATGTCGAGCGAGACAGCCAACGCCTTTTTACCCTCGCAGACCGCATCCTGCGTCCACCTTTTGAGCCAGAGCAAGGCGTCTATTGTAGACCGCCCTGCCCTGAATCCATACTGGGCCTCCGAGAGCCCAGGCCCAGTCCCCTCTAGGTGCCGAATGATACGGGTGGCCACAACTCTCTCCAGGAGCTTACCCGTATCATCCAGCAACACAATGGGCCTGTATCCGGAAGGCGAGTCGGCAGGTCGACCCTCCTTCCGTAGCAGGCACAGCCGGCCATCCTTCCAAAGCTTCGGGAACTGCCCCGACGTCAGGCACGCGTCGAACAGTCCCCGAAGCCTGTCGCCCATCTGCCTTAGGGCTATCCTAAGGACCCGCCCCGGGATCCCGTCTGGACCCGGTGCGGTCCTTTTGCCCCGTAGGCGGCCGACTGCCACCTCCATCTCCACCTCGGACACAGGCGGAATGGAGGCTGGGCTCAACTCCTCGGGCGCGGAGAGCACCATAGACGGAGGGGTGTGGTGGTGGGAGTCGGGGAAAAGCCCCACCAACACCCTTCCCAGGAGCTCAGGCTCCAGGGACTCCGCAGTAGGGGTCGTTTGGCCCCGGAACTTTTTCCGGGCGCCCTTGTATGGCCGCCCCCAAGGGTCCCTGTCGAGGCCTTCCAGAGCCTCGCCCCAGGCCCGGGACTTAGCCCGGCTTATAGCCAGCTGTAGCTTCCGCCTAGCGTCACGGTACAAGCCGTGCAGTTGGCGCTCAGTCGCCAGCTCTACAGCTGACAGTTGGTCATCGGTTCGGCCATTACGCGATCTCCTACAGCGGGTGTAGGGTCGCCGCGCTACCGAGCAAGCGCTCCGGAGATCCTCAATCTCCGAGCACCACCAGTACACCTCGCGGCGATTTGGGCGGTGACGGGACCTCGGCATGGCTGCGTCGCACACGGCCGTTACCGCCTCGCGGAAGTGGCCCGCAGCGACGTCCACTTCTGGGTGCGCGGGAGTGGCAGACCACGACTGAACGATAGCCGCCTCTTCCGCTAGTTCAGCGTCGAGGCGAGATATCGTCCATCGCGGGAAATCCGCGCGCACCACATCCGCAGACCCTCCCTGGACGTGGGAGGGGAGAACCTCGAACCTAATATATTTGTGATCCGAGAGGTTCTCCACCTCCGACAACACCCTCCAGGCCCGGACACGTGCCGCAACAGCCGGGGTGGCAAACGATAGGTCCACCACGGACCCCCCGTTATGTTGCACGCACGTGTGGACCGACCCTCTATTGAGCAGGGTCAGTCCCGAGGCAACCGCCCACTCCCTGACAATCTCCCCGCGAGAGTCAGTAGAGCGGTTGCCCCAATCCCGGGCCTTGGCGTTCAGGTCCCCCATAAGGAGGATCTGACGAGGCGCCTGTCGTCTAACCGCTGCGGCAAGGAGGTCCATAAAGACCTCCAGTTCCGCAGCGAACCCAACCTAACCTAACCTAACCTAACCTTTTTTTTTTTTTTTTTTTTGAGGGGGGGAAATGCCTGCGCACTTCCCTTCCACCACGGGGGTGATGGAAGGGGGTATGTGGGGCTCGCACCCACTAAAACCCCCCCGTGAGCCGTCCGCCACCGAGGTGGGGCAAGATGGGGTCGCGGTAGCATTCTACCATCTTGCCCCAGTGGCGACCCTTATCGGGTCTCTCCGCCCTTGGAGGGGCAACCTTGCTCACAAAGGTCACCCCTCAGACATGTGGGGCCGTGCAAGCCGGTGGAGCGTCCCCCGACACTCCACCGGTGACCCCACTACGGAGGAGGGAGGAGGTGGCCAAAACGCCTCCTCCTCCCACCTGGTCTCCTGCGCCGGAGCGCGTCCGCTCCGGCGTCCGTCTCCCTGGCCCGCTCCGCGGTCTCCTTCTGCACCATAACGGCTTCGCAGAAGGAGACCACCGCATAGGACGTGCTCCCAGTGCCACCACTCGCACTGAACTCCACCCGACCAGGAGTCTGCCCTTCTTCGACAGCACTTGTGCTGCCGAAACTGGGCAAGACACCAGGATGGAGCCAGTACCATTAAAACCCGGGTTGATCTCCCGGGTTTTTACCAGCTGCACGTTGCAGCCTCCTGCCTCAGCGACCGCCTTCGCCACCTTCTCTTTCGTGGCTGCATCGTCCAAGCCCGTGATCCGTAGATCAGCGGATTTAATGGGCCTGGCGATGTTGGCCACCTCAGACAGGACCCCGCGAAGCTTCTCCGCAAGTCGATCCGCCTTCTCTGTGTTTTGGGAGCCAGGAATTTCCAGCATTCTGGCTCCCGTGGCCGTCTGGCGGAAGCGGAGCTGGTCGATCCCCAGCCCTGGAGATCGACCTTCTCCTGCGCCATTTTAAGGACGGCGCTGTAGGTCACTCCTTTCTCCGCAGCTTCAGGTTGCAACGACAACACCACCGCTGCGGACTTGGGGGTTTTCAGCACCGACTTGGCCTTACCGGCTGCCTGCCTAACAGGAGCACGGACCACGGGGACGGACGTGGGTGCAGCAGAGGGAAGTGAAGATTTTCCCTTCCCCTTCCCCTTACCCTTTCCCTTACCCTTCCCCTTTCTTACTACTGTGACCCAGGCTTGCTCTTCAGGAGCAGCCTGGCTGGTGCCTTGGGTCCCCCTCGACGTGGAGGGGGTCAAAGCTGGTGCCACTGTGGTGGTGACTGCCTTAACGGGCTTGCTTGCCCGCTTGCCCACCAGAGGAGTCGGAGGCACTGAGGCAGCAGCTGCCGCAGCCGCCTTCTTAGCATCCGCCCTTAGGGGTGGGCGTACCGTCGGGGCTGGCAAGAGCCTGTCCTCGAACCCCGCGAGTCGGGCGTTCAACATCGTCCCGAAAGTTATAGTTAAGGAGCGCTTCAGCTCCTCAAGGAGGTCGTCAGCCCCCCACGGAGAAGTGGGAGGAGCTCGCGTCTCCGCAGCGGCGGCGGCAGCCGTGGCAGTGGCGGCGGTGGTTGCAGCGGTGGCAGCGGCTGTCTTAGCCTCAGTGAAGCCGCGACGTAGCGCTTTTACCTCCGCCTTCATCGCCTCCACCTCCAGCTTTAGACGGCCATTATCCGCCCTAAGACGTCGCGTCTCCTCGGCTTCGCTCCTGCTGGCTAAAGCATCTACCACTTCCCTCAGGGTCGACGTAGACCTCTTCAGGCGGCCGACGTACTCGCCTTTGAGGTTGCCCGAGTTCCTGGCAACGTCCAAAATATCGGCGAGCTTTTCGCCCGCCTGCGCCCTCAGCTCTTGTGCGTTCAGCGTGGTGATGTCACCAGCCATTGCATCGGTATCACTACCGGTGTCAGTGACAGCACCACACCTCTTCCTAAATTGCCTGCTTCGCAGGACTTCCTCCAGTTCTCCATCCGACGACGCTTGGCACTTCAGGAAAGCTTCCCTGGAAGAACCTGCTATCGTGGTCCTACCTCTTCCTCGTCTGGCCGTATTGACCTTAGCAGCTGCTGTTGCTTCGGTTTCCGTGTCAGAGTCTGAAAGACCAGACTCGACAAACGGAGTAGAGGGCCGTTTCCGACGGTTGTCCCGTCCATTCGCAATCTCCGCACTACGGATCACCTCCATTTCTGGAGCCGAGACATTCACGTCTCTATCCACTACGTCATAATCAACGGGGGCCTCTGGGAAGTGGCCCTGAGAAGGGCCTTTTGTGAACTTCCCAGAAGCGTCACGCTGCGGTTTCTTCGGCATTCTAATCACAGCGACGGCTGGTGATAGCTGCGAAGGTAGAGATTGGCCTGTTGGACACCTGCGTTACCGGGTCCAAACAGTTTCCAGGGGGCACCACGGGGAGGTTCTCTACTTGCCACCCCAAAACCTAACCTAACCTAACCTAACCTAACCTAACCTAACCTAACCACCATCCATCTACCATCAAAAAAGGGGTACTCTGAGGACTACATGCCACCAGGCAGAGAGTTAGAGCGCAATGTGGAATACCAACGGTTTCCACATCCATCACTACTCACGACAACTGAGTACGAGCGCTTGGAAGACTTGGACCCCGAAACCCTGGAAAACCATCAAGTTGTCGGCCCCCAGATATTCACCGACGGCAGCAAGATTGAGGGGAAAGTCGGAGCTGCCCTCACTTGGTGGGAAGAAGGAAGGTAGTCCAAGTATTCCACCTTTCGCCTGGAGCCTCACAATACTGTCTTCCAATCGGAGCTGTATGCACTCTATAGGGCTGTTAAGATGGTGAGTGAGTCAGGGAGGGCATCGGTCAGCATTTTGAGCGATTCTAGATCTTCGCTTGATCTGCTGCGGTGTCCTTCTGTAACTCACCCTCTAGCCCAGAGCATCAAGAGTTGCGTACGGGATATCCGGGAGGAGGGCAGGGTTGTGAGACTCTTTTGGCTGAGAGCCCATGTAGGTACCCCAGGGAACGAAAGAGCAGACGAATTGGCGAAGAAGGCTGCGTTAACAAAGAAAACGGCCCCAGATTATAGCAAAGTACCCGTGTCATTCGTCAGGAAACGGATACGGGAGGATACTGTTAAGAAGTGGCAGTTGCGGTATGAATCTTCGAGTACGGGATCAGTGACCAAGGTTTTCTTACCTACGGTCACTTTCGCTAGACGCGTACTCAAGGGCATGAAAATAACACCTATTCATGCCCAGATTTTAACTGGTCACGGTGGATTCGCCGCCTATCTGCACCGCTTCCATCTCAAGGACAGTCCCTCCTGTATCTGCGACCCGGTTTGTGACGAAACCATCTGGCACGTGCTCCTGGAATGTCCAAGGTTTGGCCTGGAAAGAATGGACTTGGAGATCGAAATTCAAACCAAGCTCGATCAGTCCACTCTCCCCTCGATCTTGGAGAACCAGTCCAAGAAGACAGCATTCTTGGCTTTCGCGAGCAGGGTTGCTATAATCACGGCTAGGGGAAACGGAGCAACTTCCCTTCCGGCACTCCCCTCACGTTTCCATGCATCAATTGTTCAGGACATCGCATCAGTATCACGAAGATCACCCATTCCCGTGGAGCCTCAGATTGCTCCGAGCGCCTCGTATTCGGATGATCCCGCACCGGTAACAGATCCAGCTACCACCGCCATCAACCAGCTACTGGCGTGTGGAGAGAGTGGAAACCCGGGAATCAGGATTCGAGGTGTAGCTCTCTTCATGGACGACGTTTGCGAAAATCTCGGTATAAGCTTCTGCCAAGCGGGACAGAGGAGGAAAGTTGTGATATCGCCCGGCCTGGCCTCTTTACTGAATGGTAGCACTCGCAAAACGAGCATGAAACGCCAAGTATACAATGCGTTACCTGAGTCGAGGGTGTCTGGATACCCCTGTCGAATGGTGCGATCGCAAAATAAAACGATCGCGCTATTCGAGTGGGGTGTGGAGACTCCTTTCGCTCAGGCATGCTCGGTGCTAACCAGGATGGGGGAGGTTGGGATGGGAGTGATTGTCACACCCCGCAAAGTAAGCGTGGACGCAATGATCCTTGGGTTCGAAAGGGGGGAAGTCGCAGATCGCAATGGTTGCCTAATAGCCTCTGAACATCATGAGGTTATCGTGTATGAGGAGAGAGAAGCAACATCTATAGAGAGGCATCCAAAGCTCTCCGCGTGGCTATCAGTGAGGCTAAGGCGGAGTCCTGGCGGCAGCTGCTGCAATCATTAGAACATGATCCGTGGGGGCACCCGTATAAAATGGCGAGACAAAAGCTTCGTCCCTGGGCTCCTCCCATCACCAGCACGCTACAGTCGCATGTCCTCCGACGGGTGGTTGAGGGACTATTACCTCGTGTACCGGGAACTGAATTTGCTCCCCCCAACACGGTGGTGCCACAAAACGAAGCCCATCGCGAGGAAGAAGAAGACAACTCTGCTCCCGAAATATCGGAGGGAGAATTATGCGTGGCCGTTTTGAAAATGAAGGCTAAGAACACGGCTCCAGGGCCTGACGGTATCCCCGGTCGTGCGTGGGCCCTCGCCCAGGATGCCCTGGAACCACGCTTGAGGGCCTTCTTCGATCGGTGCTTGAATGAAGGGAGATTCCCCAGGCGGTGGAAGGGGGGCAAACTGGTACTCCTTCGAAAGGAAGGGCGCCCAGCGGACGAACCAGCAGGCTATCGCCCGATTGTACTGCTCGACGAGGCTGGCAAACTACTGGAGCGTGTTGTGGCTGCCCGCATCGTCAAACATCTAGAGAGAGTCGGCCCTGATTTGGCTGACACACAGTTCGGCTTTCGTAGAGGCCGCTCGACGCTGGATGCAATATCCTGCGTCCGCAATCTCTCCGAGGAAGCGTGCTCCAGCGGTGGGGTAATGTTAGCAGTGTCTTTTGATATTGCCAACGCGTTTAACACTCTACCGTGGAGCACGATTTTAGCGGCGCTGAGGTACCATGGCGTACCCCCTTATCTTCGGAGCCTGGTGGGGGATTATCTCTCCAATAGGGAGGTAGTCTACCCAACGAAAGATGGAGAAGGCCGCAGCCCTGTGACGCGCGGTGTTCCACAGGGGTCCGTATTGGGTCCCCTCTTGTGGAACATTGGGTATGATTGGGTTCTTCGGGGTGCTAATCTTGGTGGCGTCGGCGTCGTTTGTTACGCTGACGACACCCTGGTTACCGCCCGGGGGAGAACCTACAGGGAAGCGGCGATTTTGGCTACGGCTGGAGTCGCAGCCGTTGTGGCCAGAATAAGGCGGCTGGGGCTGGAGGTGGCACTCCACAAATCGGAGGCTATCTGTTTCCACGGTCCTCGGCGAGCGCCACCTGCAGACTCAAATATTGTAGTGGGAGGTACCTCAATTGCTGTTGGGCCGACGCTAAAATACCTTGGCGTTGTGCTCGACAGCAGATGGAGATTCGGAGCACATCTACGGCGGCTTTCTTCAAAACTGTCTGGGACTGCTGGTGCACTGAGCCGCCTTCTCCCAAATCTCGGTGGAGGAGATGGAAGCTGTCGCCGCCTTTACATGGCGGTGGTACGCTCGATGGCCCTGTACGGTGCCCCTATATGGGCGGGGTCTCTCGACTCCCAGGAGACCGCCCTACTCCACAGTGCGCAAAGGGTCATGGCGGTGAGGATGTGCAGGGGATACCGCACTCTATCACACGAGGTGGCCTGCGTTCTCGCTGGATCTCTTCCGTGGGATCTAGAGGCCGAAGTTCTCTCCTCGGTCTTTTGGCGTAGAATGCGGGCACGTGAGCGTGACCTCCGTCCCGCGCCACAGGAGGTGGTGCGATGGCGAAAGGATGCCAGAAAGGAATCTGCTGAGAGGGAGAGGGAAATATTTTCCGAGCTCCCTCTTCGCAGACGCAGAACCGGGCGTCGGAGGAGGCCCTTCCACGCCCTCCTCCGTCCCCCATAACAGAGGCTTGGGTGGCGGACTCTGGGGTTGTCCGTCACTCACTAGATGCCTCGAGGTGGCGCGCGCGGTGTTTCCGCGCGCCTCTCATAGGTAGATGGAGTGGAGAAACTCCCTCTTCACTCCAACGGGCTGGGGTCCTCCTTTTGAGGACCAACGTCGTCAGGGCCGCGGAAGAGTGCGCAAGCGTCCCCGTAGTCCTGACATTAGACGTCCCGGAGAAACACCGTGGGGTTTTTAGTCGGTAGTGGCAACAGTTGTTGCTGAGTCCGACATAACCCGCTCGCCTCCCCAGAAGCGGCGGGTATGCGTAAATGGCATTTTCCCCATGTCACAAAAAAAAAAAAAAAAAAAAATATGCTGCGCCGTGTCTTCGTCACAGCTGCAATGGTGACACCTGGTTGTCGGTTCCCTTCCGGCTATTTGGCACAAGTACTTTCCGAAGCACCCATGCCCCGTCAGTACCTGCACCAGCCGGAAGGTCAGCGACCCGTGAGCCCTGTCCAACCAGTCCCTTAAGACCGGCCGGACGGCCTCGACAGTCCTTGTGCCAGCCCTGGGTTGGGCCAGCCTCTCCTGCCACTTCCCCAGTAAGGACCGTCGAGCGTGGAACTTCCACACTTCAATCGCCCTTGGCGGGGGAGTTTCTCCCCGGAGGCTAAGGTTCATACGCCAATCGTACATGTTGGCGTAAACCTCGGCCTCCAGATCCCACGGTGGGGAACCCGCCAACAAGCACGCCACCTCGTAGGAGACGGTGCGATATCCACGGATGGCCCCGACAGCCATCACCCTCTGAGGTCTCCTCAGGAGCGTGATGACTTTTTCCGTCAGGGCCTCCACCCAAATGGGTGCCCCATACAGAGCCATGGACCGCACCACCCCCATGTACAGGCGGCGGGTGCTTGCATTTGGCCCTCCGAGATTCGACAGCAACCGCTTCAATGCGGCCGCCGCACCCATCAACCGGGGGACCATGCGAGTGAAGTGCTCGCGGAAGTTCCACCGGCTGTCGAGGAAGAGTCCCAGGTACTTCATACCAGACCCAACCTCGACCCGGGTCTCACCGATAGAAATGTGGGAGTCACGCGGTGGAGCTCTCCGGGGACCGTGAAAACACACAGCCTCCGTTTTGCTGAGCGCCACTTAGAGTCCCAACATTCCTATCCTCTCGACAACCAGCGTCACCGACAACGTGGCCAAACGGGCAGCCTCCTCATACTTGTCCCCCCGGGCCATGACCAGCGTGTCATCCGCATAGCAGATCACGCCTGCGCCCGGGAGGAGATCACCCCGCAACACCCAGTCGTAACCGATGTTCCACAGAAGCGGTCCAAGAACCGAGCCCTGTGGAACACCGCACGACATCTCCCTCCAGTGTAGTTGGCCTTCCCGCCCAGGGTACGAAATGTACCGGTCGGAGAGGTAGGCCTCGACAATCCGACAGAGGTAGGGAGGCACGTCATGGTACTTCAGTGCCTCCCTAACGCAAGACCAGGGCAGGGTGTTGAAGGCATTGGATATATCTAGCGACACAGCCAACACCACTCCGCCCTGCTCCACCGCGTCGTCCGAGTAGGCCTTGACACGCTTAATAGCGTCGATCGTCGATCGGCCCACTCGGAATCCATACTGATCGTCGGACAGATCAGGACCCACCTCACCAAGGTGCCGAATGAGGCGTCGAGCAATAACCCGCTCAAAAAGCTTGTCAGCGTCCAGATTCACATCGTCTTCCTCGCGTCGCTTAAGAAATTCGTCCCTCCGCGAACTTCCTGAAGCTTTCAAGGCACCCACCGAAGTAGGTTTCTTGAAAGTCCCAGCCGACGAATTTTCACTCTCACTTGAGGACGCTGAGCCACCACGAGAGTCTCTTCTCCGTTTTTTGGCACCTTTCTGGGCGGTCTCTTTGCCCAATGACCGTGCCGAAGCCATAGTTTTCACGCTAGCGTCTGAATCAGACGCTAGCCTCTCCCTCTCACTGACGTCAAGGCCTAGGGCCTCAAAGCGGTTTGTGCTCCCCCCAGAATACGAGGAGCAGACCGGCTCAGATGAGCCGGTGAGGGATTCTCCAACCTCTGAGAGGTTGGTACCCTCCTGGGGTAGTTTATTTTTCAAACTAGCTTTTTTCATGTTTGCCTATTTAAGGGGCTAGGTTCCCCATGTTGTGGTGCTCACGGCGGCAACCACGAGAAGGAACACATCGTCAACAGAAGGTCAACAATGTGGGTCGCGGTTGCATTCTACCATCTTGCCCCAGTGGCAGACCCAATCGGGCCTCTCCGCCTGTGCAGGGGCAACCTTGCTCACCAAAGTCACCCCTCACCACGACCGGTGGGGCGTGCAAGCCGATGGAGAGCCCCCCGACTCTCCACCAGTGACCCCACAAATACGAAGGAGGAGTCGCCTCCTCCTCCCACCTCCTCGAGCCGGCGCCGAGCGCCCGGGCCCCACCTCCACGTCACACTCCCAGCACCGAATCCATCATTCCGAAGTATGGTAGGTCTGAGAGCAGACCGCCTCCTCGAGCCGGTGCCAAGCACCCGGGCCCCACCTCCTCGAGCCGGCGCCAAGCGCACAAGGCCCCACCTCCACGTCACACTCCCAGCACCGAATCCATCATTCCGAAGTATGGTAGGTCTGAGAGCGGACCGCCTCCTCGAGCCTGCGCCGAGCGCACTGGGCCCCACCTCCTCGAGCCGGCGCCAAGCGCACAAGGCCCCACCTCCACGTCACACTCCCAGCACCGAATCCATCATTCCGAAGTATGGTAGGTCTGGGAGCGGACCGCCTCCTCGAGCCGGTGCCAAACACCCGGGCCCCACCTCCTCGAGCCGGTGCCAAGCGCACAAGGCCCCACCTCCTCGAGCCTGCGCCGAGCGCCCGGGCCCCCCCTCCACGTCACTAGGACGCCCATCCCACAGGAAGAGAACCTCCACAAAGATAAAAGCTCTTTGTAGCGATTCCCCTCCTGCCGTCCAGGTAGTAAAACTACCCAGACCCACCTTGCCAGATATCGGCTACGGCCAATAATCCCCCGAGGAGAATTATTGACCGATCCCCGGGTGCACCGTCCCAACGGCTGCTCTTCCCCCCAGATGAAACGCATCGAAGGGGACCAGCAACAGTCGGGCACTCTTGGAGGTTATCCGGCCTGCAACCCGCCCAACCTAAATTTACGCATACCCGCCCGCCGATGGGATTGCGAGCGGGTTATGTCGGGCTCGGCAACAACTGTTGCCACTACCGACTAAAAACCCCACGATGTTCCTTCATTATCAGCTGCAACGGGGTCGCGGGCCCGCGTTAGCATTCTCCGCAACCCCGCCTATGCCGTCATTCGTCCTTTCCCACAGGACGAACCCACCTCGGGTGGGCTAGAATGCCTGATGACCTGCGTCAACCGGAAGGTCAGCGCACCATGTCCTCGTTGGACCCACTCCACAAGCACGGGTCGGACAGCCTCGAGGAATCGCTGAGCCCCATCACCTCTCTTTGCAGGCCCAGTGAGGAGCCGCTCACGCCAGGTCGCCAGAGCCACTTTCCTGGCATCCTTTCGCCATCGCACCACCTCCTGTGGCGCGGGACGGAGGTCACGCTCACGTGCCCGCATTCTACGCCAAAAGACCGAGGAGAGAACTTCGGCCTCTAGATCCCACGGAAGAGATCCAGCGAGAACGCAGGCCACCTCGTGTGATAGAGTGCGGTATCCCCTGCACATCCTCACCGCCATGACCCTTTGCGCACTGTGGAGTAGGGCGGTCTCCTGGGAGTCCAGAGACCCCGCCCATATAGGGGCACCGTACAGGGCCATCGAGCGTACCACCGCCATGTAAAGGCGGCGACAGCTTCCATCTCCTCCACCGAGATTTGGGAGAAGGCGGCTCAGTGCACCAGCAGTCCCAGACAGTTTTGAAGAAAGCCGCCGTAGATGTGCTCCGAATCTCCATCTGCTGTCGAGCACAACGCCAAGGTATTTTAGCGTCGGCCCAACAGCAATTGAGGTACCTCCCACTACAATATTTGAGTCTGCAGGTGGCGCTCGCCGAGGACCGTGGAAACAGATAGCCTCCGATTTGTGGAGTGCCACCTCCAGCCCCAGCCGCCTTATTCTGGCCACAACGGCTGCGACTCCAGCCGTAGCCAAAATCGCCGCTTCCCTGTAGGTTCTCCCCCGGGCGGTAACCAGGGTGTCGTCAGCGTAACAAACGACGCCGACGCCACCAAGATTAGCACCCCGAAGAACCCAATCATACCCAATGTTCCACAAGAGGGGACCCAATACGGACCCCTGTGGAACACCGCGCGTCACAGGGCTGCGGCCTTCTCCATCTTTCGTTGGGTAGACTACCTCCCTATTGGAGAGATAATCCCCCACCAGGCTCCGAAGATAAGGGGGTACGCCATGGTACCTCAGCGCCGCTAAAATCGTGCTCCACGGTAGAGTGTTAAACGCGTTGGCAATATCAAAAGACACTGCTAACATTACCCCACCGCTGGAGCACGCTTCCTCGGAGAGATTGCGGACGCAGGATATTGCATCCAGCGTCGAGCGGCCTCTACGAAAGCCGAACTGTGTGTCAGCCAAATCAGGGCCGACTCTCTCTAGATGTTTGACGATGCGGGCAGCCACAACACGCTCCAGTAGTTTGCCAGCCTCGTCGAGCAGTACAATCGGGCGATAGCCTGCTGGTTCGTCCGCTGGGCGCCCTTCCTTTCGAAGGAGTACCAGTTTGCCCCCCTTCCACCGCCTGGGGAATCTCCCTTCATTCAAGCACCGATCGAAGAAGGCCCTCAAGCGTGGTTCCAGGGCATCCTGGGCGAGGGCCCACGCACGACCGGGGATACCGTCAGGCCCTGGAGCCGTGTTCTTAGCCTTCATTTTCAAAACGGCCACGCATAATTCTCCCTCCGATATTTCGGGAGCAGAGTTGTCTTCTTCTTCCTCGCGATGGGCTTCGTTTTGTGGCACCACCGTGTTGGGGGGAGCAAATTCAGTTCCCGGTACACGAGGTAATAGTCCCTCAACCACCCGTCGGAGGACATGCGACTGTAGCGTGCTGGTGATGGGAGGAGCCCAGGGACGAAGCTTTTGTCTCGCCATTTTATACGGGTGCCCCCACGGATCATGTTCTAATGATTGCAGCAGCTGCCGCCAGGACTCCGCCTTAGCCTCACTGATAGCCACGCGGAGAGCTTTGGATGCCTCTCTATAGACGGCATAGAGAGCGTCTGACTCAGCTGTCTCCCGGCGTCTTCTCCTTCGATACCGCTGGTATCGGCGGCGCCTCGCCACGCATCGGCGGCGGAGCTCGGCGATCTCTTCCGTCCACCAGTAGACATTGCGCTTGGATGGTGGTGCCCTTGCACGAGGCATGGCGGCGTCGCAGATGTTAGTCATCGCTTTACACAGCCCGTCAGCCTCCTCGTCTAGGTCTACTGGCTCTGAAGGGGAAGCGTTCCACGCTTGGACGAGGGCCGCCTCCTGCAGCACTTCCAGGTTCATACGTTTGAGGACCCAGCGGGGGCCAGCCATGGGTGACCCCTGTCTTACGAAAACAGCTGAAAATGAGGAGATGCTAAACCGTATGTAGCGGTGATCCGATAACGTCTCCACTCCCATTTTCACCTCCCATCCGTGAACACGACGGGCGAGGCCAGGGCTTGCGAACGTGAGGTCTACAATTGATTCACCCTGTGCTCTCACGCACGTGGGCACTGATCCTCTATTGAGGATATCAAGTTCAAGTGAAGTAGCCCACTCCTCTAGCGTCTCTCCCCGTACATCCGTCGATGGAGAACCCCACGCTCTCGACTTGGCGTTGAAGTCTCCAGCTACTAAGACGGGGTAGGGTTGTGCCTGTCCCACGAGAACCCCAACTTCAACGAGCCACTGTTCAAATTCAGCGAGCGTCTTATTTGGAGAAAAGTACACCCCAATCAATGCAACCCCACCCAAGACAGCCAAAACGCATCCCTTACCCTTCGCTACTTTTTCGAAGGGCGGGGAGCCATTAGCTGGTTGAGTGATGATGGCCACGGAGTTCTCACGGTCACCCACCCAGTTATCACGGGGGGTAATAAAGTAAGGCTCAGAAACGACGGTTATATGTATTGACCACTCTGCTATGCTCTGGAGTAGAAGGTCCTGAGCCGCAGCACAGTGATTTATGTTCGCCTGTAAGAATGAAGTTGCCATATTAACTTGAAGTGTTCATCTGATCCTCCACAGGCGCTGGTCGCTGAGTTGACTGTGTGGGGCCCTTGGAGCCATCACGAGCCTTCTTATTCCCTCTTCTACTCTTTTTGGTAGGCATCGCCGAACATAATTTCCCGCCAATACGGTGATTGGCCGCTTTGTTAGCCGCTTCGCACACGGGACAGTGCGGCTCGGCAGTACACTGGGCTGCCTTGTGGCCAGCCTTGCCACAACAGAAACAGAGTTTGCTGCGGTCTACCCCATTATTGCATTTGGTGCCTACGTGCCCGGGTTCCAAGCAGCGATAGCACCGCAGTGGTCTGTGCTCCAGGATTTTAGCTTGAACTGAAACCCAGCCCACCAAGAGCCTTCCTGCCGTGACTTTCTTGGCTGCAGCGATCGGACATCGCAGCCAGATCGTTCCTTGGCGCCCTGCGGAACGGATGATATCTCCGGCCTTGACAGTTTCTTTTGCACAGCCACCTGTTTTGGCCACTGCTGTTATTACTTCCTCTTTAGTTACCGAGTCGTCTAGACCCGAAATGCGCATCTCAGCACACTTCTCGGGTCTAGATACTCTGACTAATTGCTCTCCTAAAGTCTCTTTGAGTTTAGTAGCCAGGGCATTGGCTTTATCGGCACTGGTGGCACCAGGCACCTCCAAAATGCGGGCACCCGTGGCCGCCGTGCGGAATTTTAGACCTTCTATCCCTAGTTCCTTCAGGTCTATACTCTGTCGAGCCTGGGTAAGCACCTTGTTGTATGTGATGCCACTCTCTACAGCACTCGGCTGCAATGTCAGCATGACCGCAGCTGAGCGAGGAGGGCGAAGCTTGGGCGTCTTCGCCTTCTGTGACGACACAAGAGAGTTTGGCACCTTATTGGCGGCCTTCTTTTTTGCTACCTTTTTTGTGATGCCTTTCCGGGCCACCACATTCCATCCCTCTTCCATTGATTGGGATTGACGCGGCTCAAGATGTGCTGTTATTTCATCCGTTGTTGATGTTCCACTTTGGGTAACCACGTCTCGTCCCTCGTCTGTGGATTGGGGCTCTAACAGAGGGAGGACAGGTTCTGCCATAACCTTCTTCTTTCCTATCTTCCCCTTTACCTTCTCTGAAGTTCTGGCAGCAGTCGATGCCGCTGCTTCCCTCTTTTTGTCAGCAGCTAGAGGGGGCCTGATTGGTTTTGCGGGGAGTAACCGATCCTCGAGGCCTTCGAAGCGGGCATTTATTTTGGTACCCACATGCACCATGACTGCCCGCAGAATATCTTCGTAATCTGGGGCCTGGGCTGGGGTTGGAGCAGAGGCCGGGATCCGCATTGTTTGCGCTTGTGTGGCCCGCAGCTCTTCCATCTCCCGACGAAGCTCTTTTAGTTCCGCCGTCAGTCGTTTGTTGGCCTCGACCATCAAGGCCAACTCTTCGGGCACCGTACGGTCCCGTAGCTCCTCGAAGGAGGCCTTAATATTTTTGGCCGCCTCTTTAAGGGCGTGTACGAACGTACCCTTTAGTTTCCCGGATCTCGCGGCAACCTGTAACACGGTATCTACAGAGTCCAGGACCACCCTTTCTATTTCCGCTGCATCGCGGCCTTCCACCTGTGAGGCCGGTGGTGTCTTCTTAAATAAGGCAGCTGCCACCTTTCTCTTTTGCTGCTGCTCTTCGGCTATTTGCCTTTCGGCTTCGAGCAACAGCTCCTCCTTCTTGGCCTTATTGTACTCGGCCTTAGCTTTCGCTAGGCCGACGTAGTGTCCGGTTGTAGGCGGACGTCCGCGACCGCGCTGGGCCGGAGTCACCTTCGGTGATGGTGAGCCATCATCTTCGGAGGCATCCGGCTCTATGCTCCTCCGTCGCTTTCTCCATAATCCAGGTGATGGTGACCTGGATCCTTGTGAACGCACTGTCTGGCAGCTCATTTCAGAATCAGATTCTGACAAATCGGCCATTTTTGACGAGGCGATCAACAGATCGTCTTCGC
Organism: Alsophila aescularia; assembly: GCA_946251855.1. Taxonomy (NCBI): domain Eukaryota; kingdom Metazoa; phylum Arthropoda; class Insecta; order Lepidoptera; family Geometridae; genus Alsophila; species Alsophila aescularia. The sequence goes on along the minus strand of OX276379.1, from coordinate 62,563,113 downwards.
AGCGGGTCAACACAACCCGCACATCATTTTTTATTGTTCCATACGTTTGCATGTCGGTGTCCGATTTCTCGCTTTGGTTGTTGGTGTGGCGATTGTTGTCCCCCCCAGAGTACGCGGGACAGCCTCCTTCGGCCGAAGGAGGGTGGGATTCCCCGTTGCCGGGACCCACCTGGGTAGTCATATCCTTTTTACAACTCGCCATTTTTTTTGTGTTGTCTGATAGCCAGCTGCAACTCCCACTTAGCGTCGCGGAATAAGCCGTGCAGCCGGCGCTCAGACTCCAGCTCCTCAGCCGACAGCTGGTCGTCGGTCCGGCCATGACGTGACCTCCTACCCGCTGTAGGCTATTATATTGCTATTTACATTACTGACGTTGGCAATAACAGTTGAACCCGTGGAGTCAACCAATATGTTTGGACACCGAACGCCAATAAAGGGAAAACCCACTTCGGTTGGACCGAAATCACCCAGAGAGGACGAAATTTTGATGGAGAAGGCCGGCCCTTCCAACGACACTAACCCCACCTCGGTTAGACTTAGTGTGGGTGAGATTGAGTCCAAAACGAGATCTTCAGTTTCCCCTAGAACCGTTAAGGCAGCACCAAAATCGACCATTGGACTGCAAAGGAAGCCCGGGGTTCCGGTTGTTGAGGATTTGCAGAAGGGACCAGCTCATATAAGCCGATACGTAGAGGCGAAATCATGGGCAATGAAAGCCAGGCTGCAGATCAATAACAGCAGGAATCTAAAGAGTGAGATTAAGACGGAGGTTCTGTAGGCTGTGGACAGATTGAGTCGTTTGGTTAGAGACGCTGAAGAAGGGAAACCGTATAATGGTAAAGAGAGTTCGAAGACAAAGGACAAGGAGAGGACAGAAGAAAGTAGTAAAAAATTAGAATATAATAGTAATACAGAGCTACAACAAGAAATGATAGATAAGATTGTAGAGCACAGTAAGTTACTCCAAAAAAACACGGAAGAAATGGAAAAGCTAAAGGAATCTTTAAGGAAACATCAGGAGGTGTCCGAGGAGAAGGGAATGTATGCCAGAGTGGCAGCAGGGCCAACCCGACAGCAGGAGGTCACCCACTCTGTTTTTATAACGTCAACGGATGAGAGTGATACCGGCGAACAGGTGATTCAACGAATCAGGACGGCGGTAAACGCAAAGGAAGCTGGGCTGAGGATTGAAAATGTCAGGAAGGCTAAGGATGGGAAAGTGATTCTGGGATGTAGAACGCGGGAAGAGTTGGGTAAAGTCAAGGACAAACTTAAAAAATCGAGGGAAGTGCTTCAATTTGAAGATATTAAAAACAAGGACCCGCTTGTTATCCTGCGCGACGTCCTGCAGTGCCACTCAGACGATGACATTATGAAGGCGTTGAGAGCCCAAAATAAACACCTTTTTAGAGGATTAAGCGAGGAGGATGATAGGATGGCGGTAAAATTCCGACGGAAATCCAGGAATGATCTATTGAACAGCGTTATCCTTGTGGTGTCACCGCCGCTCTGGAACCGTATGACGCAGGAGGGCACAGTGTGTGTAGACCTTCAGACGGTCAGAGTGGCGGACCAGTCCCCCCTTGTACAGTGTTCGCGCTGCCTCGGGTACGGACATGGTAAAAGGTTCTGCCGTGAAACCACGGATCTGTGCAGTCACTGCGGGGGCCCTCACCTTAAAAGCGAATGTGCTGACTGGCTGGCTAGAGCACTCCCGATGTGCTGTAATTGCCAGAAAGCTAATTACGCGGAAACTGCCCACAACGCATTCAGCAGAGACTGCCCCGTGCGAAGGAGATGGGAGACCCTGGCGAGGTCGGCCGTAGTGTACTGCTAAGGGCACCCCAGGCGTGAACACACCAGGTGGAATTCATCCGTATCGAGTGGTGCAAGCGAACCTCCAAAGAAGCAAGCAGGCAACCGCTGATATATTTATTGAAGCGGCGAAAAGAAAACTTGCCTTTGCACTGGTGCAGGAACCCTATACCGGCAACACTGGTGAGTTGAGAACCTATTCCGGGGTCACGGTAATTCAAAACCAACAAAAAACGGACAAACCTAATAAGGCCGCAATTTTACTGTTCGACAATACAATCGACATCATGCAGTGCCCAACACTAACAACTCACAATATAGCAGTTGCAATATTTAAAACCAGTGCGTGGGAATTTGGCGTGGTGTCGATCTATTTAGAAGGCGACAAGGACATCGAATTAGACGTAGACAGGATCAAACACATAGTTGCCGGTATGGGGACCCGCAACGTGATTTTGGGGGGTGACGCTAACGCATGGAGTACGTGGTGGGGCAGTAGGGAGACAAACATTCGAGGCGAAGCTTTTGCTGGAATGTTGGACGACCTTAACTTCCAGATCCTTAACTGTGGGACGGAACCTACGTTTGATACCTACCGGGGGACAAAAAGATATACGAGCCGCGTCGACGTGACCACTTGTTCTTTGGACATGCTTAGTAGAATCAACGATTGGAAAGTGGCAAGCGGTCTCGCGTGCTCTGATCACAATGCAATCCTTTTTGAGATAAATTTTGATAAGGCTTTAGGAACAAATAAAAAAGGTACAACGAGAATATATAACACGAAAAAAGCAAACTGGGATCAGTTTCGTGAGAAACTGACCCAAGTTTGGATAGAAAACAATATCAATAAAGAAGAAATAAACAAAATTAATAGCAAGAGCAAATTAGACCAAACAATTGACAAATACACGGAATTACTAACAAAAATTTGCATAGAAACTATTCCCAAAATTAAAAACAAAACTTTTAAGGGATTGCCTTGGTGGAGTCATGAGCTTGAAGCCCTGAAACGGGACATGACAACAAAAAAACGTCGAATACGCTGCGCCTCGGCTGTCCGTAGGAAATACGTAGTAAAAGATTACCTCACGGCGAAGGATACGTACTTGCTGGAGGCAGCAAGAGCTCAGGTTGTTAGCTGGAAGGCCTTCTGCGAAAAACAGGATAGGGAAAGCGTGTGGGATGGAGTGTACAGGGTCTTAAGACGCACTACCGTCAGAAAGGAGGACGTTCCGCTCGTGCTGAACGGCGAGGAGCTCAATGGCGAGGAGTCCGCGAAATTGCTGGCTGAAACTTTTTACCCCGCTGATGGAGTCGAAAACGATAACACGTACCACCAGTCGACGCGACAATTAGCCAGTAAAATAAACGGGGAGTTGCATAATGGAACATGCGACCCCCCATTTACGGCAGAAGAGTTGAGGTGGGCTGCTGCCAGTTTCAGTGCTAAAAAGGCACCAGGCCATGACGGATTCACGGCCGAAATATGTAGAGCGGCAATTACCTTGGGACCTGACATCTTTCTTGACCTTCTGAACAAGTGCCTCCAACTGTCATGCTTTCCCAAATCCTGGAAGGAAGCAACAGTAGTAGTACTCCGGAAGAATGGGAAAGATGACTACTCACACCCGAAATCTTATAGGCCGATCGGTCTTTTGCCTATTCTGGGCAAAATCTTGGAAAAGATGGTCGTGAGAAGAATCAGATGGTACACACTTCCGGACATGAGCCCGAATCAATATGGCTTCACACCGCAGCGTAGTACCGAGGACTCCCTCTATGTCATGATCCAGTATATACGAGAACATTTGAAGAAGCAAAAAATAATTACAGTAGTTTCTCTTGACATAGAGGGAGCCTTCGACAACGCGTGGTGGCCAGCCATAAGATGCAGACTGGCTGAGACTGGATGCCCAACCAACCTGAGGCGCCTCATTGATAGTTACCTGAGTGACAGAAAGGTAAAGGTGAGATATGCTGGAGCGGAGTGGGCTCGAGAAACGACAAAAGGGTGTGTCCAGGGTTCAATAGGAGGCCCAACTTTTTGGAACCTCCTCTTGGACCCTCTACTTAAAGGGTTAACGATGAAGGGGCATTACTGTCAGGCGTTTGCGGACGACGTGGTCCTGATTTTCTCCGGTGATACAGCAACGGAAATCCAAGGTTCGGCAGATGCTGCTCTCGCACACGTTCAGGATTGGGGAGTCCAAAACAAGTTAAAATTTGCACCTAGCAAGACTAAAGCTATGACAATAACTAATAAGCTAAAATATGACTCGCCAATACTGAGCATGGGTGGGGTCAGCATAGAAATGTCGCGCGACATAAAAATTTTGGGACTTACCATTGACGATCGGCTGACATTTAACTCGCACGTGTCAAACGTAAAAAAAAAAAAGCCCTAAATTTTTATAAGCAGATGTCGAGAGCTGCGAAAATATCCTTGGGGGTTGCAGCCGGAGATCATCAGGACCATGTATGTAGCAGTGGTGGAGCCCACTATTATGTACGCAGCAAGTGCGTGGGCACCCGCAGCATGTAAGCTGTCCGTTAGGAAGCAGTTTGACGCGGTGCAACGAGGATTTGTGCAAAAGATGGTAAAGTCATATAGGACGGTATCCCTAAACTCGGCTCTCACTCTCGCCGGGATGCTTCCATTGGACTTGAGAGTTCAGGAAGCAGCCCGTCTTTATGAATTAAGAAAAGGTTTTTCCCGGCGGGGGATAGGGGACTGGGAGGTTGAAAAACCAGTCAACTTTACCGATTTGCCTCATCCTGCAAAACAAGTGGTGCTTAAGTTTGGAAGTATCGCTGATCGTGCAGAATGGAACCAACATAACTGCAATGGGCTAAAAATTTATACAGACGGAAGCAAAATCGAGGGTAAGGTCGGAGCGGCACTGTCCTTATGGGACGGTGAGGCCGAGACCAAATTCCGGAAATTTAGGTTGGAACCATTCTGCACGGTCTACCAGGCCGAGCTTTTAGCGCTTCAAAAAGCCGTGGAGTTGGCTCTTGCCTCAGAAGCGAATGAGTGCAGCATATATTGTGACTCGTGGTCGGCTCTCGAAACAGTTACCGACAGCGTTTCCCTCCATCCCCTTGCATTCAAAATTAAAGCAGCTTTCACAAGCAACCAAAAGCGCGGCAAAATAATAAATCTATTTTGGATTAAGGCACATGCGGGGTTGGAGGGTAATGAAAGAGCTGATGAACTGGCCAGGGATGCTGCACTTAAACGTAAAACTGTAGCCAACTACAAGCTGTGTCCGGTTTCATTCGTTAGGCGTCAGATCCGCATCGAGACGCTTGACGAGTGGAACCGTCGTTACGAACAAGGAAACACTGCATCCACTACCAAGCTTTTCTTCCCGAATGCTGTCGGGGCCTACTCCGTTTTGAAGAAGATAAGGCTTACTCCAATATTGGTGCAAGTGTTCACTGGGCATGGCGGGTTCTCTGAGTACTTGAACCGGTTCAAGTGCAAGGAGAGCCCGGCTTGCCCCTGTGACCCGGTAAATGAAGAAAGTGTAAGTCATGTATTGACGGAGTGCCCCATGTATGGTGCTGATAGAATCAATTTAGAAATAGAGTTAGGTATAGAGATAAGAAAAGAACATTTTGCAATATTAATAAAACATAACGACTATAGAGAAAGCTTCTTAAAATATTGTGAAAAATTAGCTACAAAGGTAATAAAAAGAAATAAACAGCAATAAATGCTAAACTTTAGTATATAATAATTATATACTAAGTGTTACCAAAATTAATGTGATAAAAATTAAGAAAAATAAAAGGTTAAAGAAATATAATTAAGATAAAATAGAAATGAAAATAATAATATAATAAGTAATTAAACGTAAAAATACATAAAATATAACATAGGAATCTTAGGACCCCATGAATTTAACGAGCATATATTAAAAATATATTGCTCAGTACTTTTATATACATTTGAATACAATAATAATGTTGTTGTCCAACGTCTCCGACCAATGTCGGAGGAAGATGTAACCAGGGAGGGGGTTTTAGTCGGTAGGTCGCCGCAAGGTGGAGTCCGACATAACCGCTTGCGGTATCCATGAGGATTTCCCCCTCCCTGACAAAAAAAAAAAAAAAAAAAAAACCTAACCAGTACACTTGCAAACGCGACACGCATAACATCTGCTCCGCGCAAAAAATTACTAAATATTAGTAAATTTATCACTACGCGCTTCATCTGCTGCAGTGTGCTGAGGAAGCACTCCATCTATCCGGTAACGTGTGGACAACTGCTCAACTCTTCGGGATCCAGAGCTGGAGGTCCTCAACATTGAAATACTTAATAACATTGCGGAGGTTCGTGAAATTGGAAGGACCAGCATAGCCCCGCAGAGGCGCCGTCGAGACCCGTCGTTTGACATCAAGATCATTGAAATCCGACTGCGCCCTGAGAAGTTGTAAGGTATCAAAGTTGAGGCAAAACCAACCTCCAAAGCCACGCGGTCCGTGATTTGGCCTAGTTCCGGTGAACGTTGACCGAGGGCGTTCGTTGAACCTGCGTGTCGGCACGAGGCAGCCGCGAGCTGAGACTTCGAAGCCGGCCCTAAGACTCCGCCATCGTTCTCCGCACACCATCATCACCGCGCTGGGGACGCCTTCATCGCCCTTCAGGTAACCTCAAGAGAACTGCTAAGTCCCTGGTCCTAAACCAGTCGTGTTTGGACTTTTTCCAAACAGGTCCTTCAGACCTTTCTCACCCCCCTCCCAAAACCCCCTAAAATCATAAATTTACTTTTCCTGGCTATCCTGGCTATACTGGTCCACCGATCGGTGTAGGTAGCTTAGCCGTCCTTCCCAACTTACCTATCCTAGCTGGCCTGGCTATCATAGCCAGATCGGTGTGAGCAACAACCTTACTGTTTCCAACCTCCTATCCTAGCTGGCCTGGCTATCATAGCCAGATCGGTGTAAGCAACAACCTTACTGTTTCCAACCTACCTGTCCTAGCTAGCCTGGCTATCATAGCCAGCCTAGCTGTCCTACCCAGTATATAAGTTCGGACCCCCCCCCACCCCCCACCCCCGCAAAATTTTTTCCCCACCCCCCCTCATCCTTACTTCTAAACGGTAAGGGATAGATCACCCGAGTTTGGGGTCCCTGTAAGGGAGTTTCCTACCCTTTGGCCCTGGCAGAAACGTCGAAATATCATTCCTGACGAAGTTGTCAGTGTCAAAACCACAATTCCTTCCCCTCTTGAGGTTTCTTGATTTCTTGATTTCGTCCCTTGTAAACCGGATCTTCCTCTTCGTGCACGTAGTTGGTGCAGTGCCGTTAGAGACTGTAAAACACCTACAGTCGCAAGGTGCTCATTCCAGCTTCATACTTGCAGACCATCGGCAAGTTAGTTAGTACAACTCTGTATATAATCTGTTTATAATCTGTGTGTTTAGTTTTATTTAGTTAAGTGAATGCTTAGAAGATTAAGTTTTTATAAAGTTAAGTTAGAATAATTGTGTAAAGTTATTAGTTTTAAATTGGACAATTACCTAATACTACTAACCTCGGAAAAGACAATACAACCCGGAATAGACAATAATAACCTCGGAACAATGTCGAGCCTGAAAAACGAAGCCTCTACTACTCGCAAAACATCAGCGAAAGCCGTCCCCACATCGAAGCGCACTCAATCCTTGCGCGAAAAAGCAATAGCTAGGGCCCACATAGCATCAGGAGCCCCGATTACCAAATGCTTGCGCCCATTCCCTTCCCCGTCGTCAAAGATAGATAGCCCCACAGTGGACAATGTTCGTGCAGACCAACAGCACATGGGGGTGCCCACCACTTCGCAGGAGCTACTGCAGTCAAATAGTAGCAATACTTTTTTGACAGGAGTTGATGAGCTTCTGGAACAAGTGGGCATCCCCCCCATCCCCCCGTAAGTGAGACGGCTGAGTCTGCCGATGACTTTGACGAGTCATCGGTGGGGTCAAGCCGATCTAGCAGAACAGCAGCCAAAAGAGTGAGTATGCTATTTACCACTCCGCGGAGGGGATTGGGGGTGGAAATGGACCTGGCCACTAAAGTGGCTAATGACGAGCTACAGAAGGGTAAGAGTGCATTGGAAGCGGCTGGAAATATGAAGAGGGAATGCAAGGTGATCGTTCATGATAGTCTGCAGGCCCTCTATGAGACTGTTCTCTCCTTGTCCGACTCGAGAGCCCCACTACACTACAAATTGAAACCCACTAGGCCCAAGTACTCCAGCACTTGGGATCCTCAGTTAGTCCTAAACCAAATTTCAACGTGGATTCCTAATAATGTACTATCACTCGAAAAGATCACTAAGAAACTGCTAATTTTATTGGCTCTTTGTACTGCTCACAGAGTACAGACGCTTTCGCTCATCAAGCTCGAAAATATTTCATTTTCAGACTGTGGCATTTGGATTAATATCACAAATATCATAAAAACATCTGCTCCTGGCAGGGATCAACCCGTGTTATTTCTGTCATTTTTCAGGGAAAATACAAGTATTTGCCCAGCAACGGTACTCTCAGACTATATTTCTAGAACTAAAAATATAAGAGCTGACAATACTAGTTACCTCTTATTAACATATAAACGGCCACACAAAGCTGCTACTACACAATCCATCAGTAGATGGGTGAAGCAAGTCCTGTCAGAGAGCGGTGTCAACATTAGTGTTTTCGGTGCACACAGTACGCGGCATGCATCTACCTCGGCCGCGAGCGCCGCGGGTGTTAACATAGAAAACATCCGCAAGACCGCCGGTTGGACCAGCTCATCTAATTCTTTCGCCTGTTTCTATAATAGATCCGTCCTCAATGAAGGCGAATTTGCCGGATCCGTTTGCCTTGTCAAAGAATCGCAATGATTAGGAACATGTAATTGATTTAAATAAATAGCTGATTTTATAAAATAGAAGCTTAAAATTATTTATTAAAGAAGTTATATAAGCCTCTTGGTTAAAAGTGATTAAATAACATCTTTGCTTTTAATTTCAAAACTGTCTTCTCTTAACCTGGTAATTAAATCATATCTGAAGAATGAAGCGAAGAAATATAATAAATGATCAAACGAACTTCCCCGACGTGAAGTTCGATCATTATTATATGAGTCGCTTCATTCGAAGATATGATCACCCTCCCTCCCTGGCCTTTCCCCTAAATGAATGTTTTGAACAAGGAACTCTAAAAAGGTAAACCGGAAATATGTTTAAAAAATCTTTAAAATCGTACGATGTTGCCTAGTAAGTAGAGGGACTACCTGGTAATTAAATCATATCTTCGAATGAAGCGACTCATATAATAATGATCGAACTTCACGTCGGGGAAGTGCGTTTGATCATTTATAAGCGTTGAGTATTATCATTGTAAAGTATGTTGTATGATTTGTGCATGATGTGTTCATCTGTAAGTGAAATTGCATGTAACATTTATTATTAATTTTGCCAATAAGCATGTAATCATGTTATTTTTGTTGATGATCCTAATTAAATAAATAAACCTGGAAAGAGTGAAAAAATAATGAAAAAAAAAAGAAGGACCTATTATACCACATCCAGTGGTGGTTGTTTTAGGAGGGGTTGTTAATATAATCTAAAACAACCACCACTGGATGTGGTATAATAGGTCCTTCTTTTTTTTTTCATTTTTTTTTATCTGAGGACTGATGTTCTACACAAAGTGATTTTTGCCTCTGTGTCCCTGTGTGTGGAAGACCAGAGTCAGTGACTTACCTATCTGCAATCTCTTTGTGCATTGATTGTTTGAAATTACAATAATTTGCATAATGACCAGTGTTTGATTTGTACCCGGGTTGTACAAATTTTTGGTTATCCGAGCCGGATATTGTTGAGCCATATTTGTGGCTCAGTGGTTCATTGTGGACTACGCTTCGCACCTATGGGCAGTGGATCGCTGTCAAGGGCGAGTATTCAGTGGGGCTGATCCCATTGAGGTGTGGATATCAGCTCTTTATCTGGCGCTGGGTTGAGTACATAGCAGCCTGAGGAAGCCCAGGGTGAGAAGAGGATCACATTCATCATCATCATCATCACAGCTGTACCGTGACGGGGTACAGCTTGCTGACCGAGCCGGGAGCCAGCTAGGTGTCTGGAGTTGCGGTTCAGCGGCAAATTGGAGTGCGGTTCAGCAGCGAAACGGATAAGGGCGACTCCTAGTGACGTCAGGACAATGGTCAAGTGTGAGTAATGGACAAATGTGAGTACATTTTATTTTAGAAGTGAAGAATATTATGCAAATTTGAACTTTAAATGTTTGAGAAGATTAACTTTACAAAAGTTTGTGTGGTTTCGATAAAGAATTAAATTGGACTTTATTTGTATGAAATTTAAATTGTAAATTTTAGAGTAATATTTTGAACTTAGTAAAATTTGAGTCAATTAGTTTAAGACTTAGAATAGTTTGAAAAAGTCTGATGACACGGGGAATCCATGCCAAATTTTTATTTTTTGTGTTATTAAAATCTAAACATTTGTAAAATTTTCTAGAATATATTGGGACTTAGAAAAAATACGTTTAAAATATTTTTACACTTGTAACTTTTTTCTGTTTTTGTTTGAAAGTGGTGTGGTTAAATTAGTTCACCTTAATCTGCAAAGAGATGTCAATGAAAAAATTCTCAAATCACATGTTAATTTTAAGAAGTCTCCGAAAGAACGCATTTCAGAGTAGTACATACAAACTAGGATTACAATCCTAGAACAATCATGGGAATGGTTTATGAAAGTCCACCAGGATATTATTTGTGAATCGGACACCTGGGCCGAAACTCAAAAGAATTCTTATGATAATCTGTATGAGAACACAGAAGAAACTTACATAGATTATAAGATTGAACTAACGATATATCTATCTCAATACAATTCAGCTCCAAAAGGGCAAACTGGTAGTAGTAGTGGTGTCGGTAACGGTAACATATGCACATCTCTAAGATTACCAAAAATAACCATTCCTATTTTTTCTGGGAAGTACGAAGAGTGGATCACATTTCGCGATCTATTTGTGTCTCTTGTTCATTAAAATACTTCGTTGGATGATGTGCAACGGTTACACTACCTAAAGGGTCATTTGACAGGAGAGGCAGAGCAGTTAATCAGGCAATTACCTATCACTGCCGAAAACTACCAGGAATGTTGGAACCAGTTAGAGTCAAGGTATAACAACAAAAATTACCTAGCAAATTGTGTATTGAAGCGACTTATGAATCAGAAAAACTGTACTGTAGAATCATCTGCACTTTTAAAGGATTTGGCTGATACAACATCAGATTGCTTACATGCTTTGAAAAACATTGGGGTAGACGTTAGTTCATGGGATATAATAATAATCTACATTGTAGCAAACAAGTTAGATGCACAAACTCGCAAGCAGTGGGAATTGAAGGTCTCGGAGGAAAACTCAAATAAATTGCCTAAATTTGATAAATTTCGTGAATTTTTACAGAATAGATTTAGGGCTCTTGAGTTCATCGAGCCAGAGTTTAACCAACCTAGACCCTCTAATTTCATTTATAACAAACCCGTCAAACATAAGGTTTTACATGTCACTAATGTTGTATGTGACTATTGTAGTGAAGAACACAAACTGTTTACTTGCAAAGGGTTTGCGAAGGAAGATGTAACAAAAAGGCGAGAATTTGTGTTTAGTAAGAGATTGTGCTATAATTGTTTAGGTAGTAATCACTCGGTCAGATTCTGCCCTAGTAAAACAACGTGTCGGGTGTGCAAATCTAAGCATCATTCGTTGCTTCACCCAAATGGTTCAGGTGGAGTTGGTAATCCCCAAATTTCAAACACTGACGTTTCAACGTCTGGAGGAGGCAAAGGAATCTCACCCGCTGTAAGGTCAGCGGCTCACTCTAGTACGGTAGAAGCGGCGGCGGTGGTCTCTTGTTTCGGTCACTTGCCAGAAAAGCGTCACGTGTTCTTGGCGACAGCAGTCGTGTTGGCTGAGTCATCAAAGGGTAGGGATCAATATATCAGGGCTTTACTTGATCAAGGCTCCCAAGCTTCGTTTATTTCTGAGGAAACTGTCCAACACTTGGGTCTCAAAAAATATCCAGTGAAGGGTATTATATCGGGTCTGGAAAGTAACAAGACCACTAAAACCAAACACATGGTTGAGCTGAAAATTCATTCAAGAAATGATTATGCCATTGTAATCTCGATTCAGGCGTATGTGATCAAATCCATCACGACGTTCCTTCCAAATCTGAAGATGGAAGAGGTATCTTGGCTAGACAGAGATGTTCCTTTAGCTGATCCTCAGTATCATTTACCAAGCAAAATTGATATTCTGTTAGGTACTGATATCTACGGCCAAATTATACAAGAAGGAATCAGAAAGGGTCCGGAAGGTTATCCCTTGGCACAGGCAACGTCACTGGGATGGATATTATCAAGTACGTGCCGCAGGTCAAAGTCTACATCAGAAAATGTTGTAGCAATGCATTTATGCGTTGAGGATAATGAGTTACTTAAAAGGTCCTGGGAGATAGAAGCGGACTCCAAGCCACATAAAAAGATGTTGACCGAGGAATATTTCGCTGAAACAACAAAAAGAGACAACGAGGCAAGACACGTTCTCAAACTTCCATTTAAGACGAATGGACTGGTATGCGTTCACCGTAATTCCATAGCGATATCTGAACAAAGATTTTACTCACGGTTCCAAAAGGATACAGATCTGAAAGATAAATATGCAGAAGTAAAAAATGAGTACTTACATCTGGGGTTTGTAGAAAATGTTCCTGAAATAGAGAAAAATAATACAAACGCCGTAAAGAGCCAGCAACAAGAAGTGCACGAAGAAAGGGCGATGTATTCAATGGCATCTGAAAAGGATAATAGTGACTTTAACATGGATAGTTCATTAACGAGGTGTAATACTGTATCCAAAGGTACATCCATAGCTCAAAAAATTAACGACCTGTTGAGGAAAGGAGGATTTTTAATACAAAAAAGGACAAGGAATAGTGAGAAATTATTAGCAACAATTAGGCAAAATAGGAATAAAAAGAATGACATGCGTGAAGAGCTGAAGCCAAAAATTGAAGAAGTGGTGAAGTTATTCGGACTTATCTGGAATCAAAGAAACGATGAATTCCACTACTCGGTGACACTGCCGCTCGAAACTGGTCCTGTAACGAAAACAGAAAATATTTCGCACATTGCGCGATTAAATGATCCACCACTAGAGTGAGCACCCCGTTTAATAATGTCTAAAACACTAATTCAAAAGCCATGGATTGCAGGAGTGGAATGGGATGAAAGAGTAACAGGCAAACTATTATTCGAATGGGACACTCACCGGGAAAGTTTGCACTTGTTGATTCAAGTAAACATACCTCAGTGGGTTGGCACAAACATCAATGACTCGTTGATAGAGCTATACGGATTCTCGGATACCTCCAAGGTGGCGTTTTTGGCGGAGGTATACGTTCGCAGGATTGATGTCTCAAGGCAGATTCATTTTTCCTTGGTAACGTGTAAAACTAAAGTTGCGCCCATAAATGTTGCAGTGGCAGAAGATTCTGTTTTGAATTAATACTCCTTCCATTCAAAGTTTATATGGACAGTGGCTTATTGCAGATGTTTTTTGAATATGAGAAAGTCATCGAGTCAAGAGCGCAACCCATCTGTTTATCTAACGTCGAGAATTGACAGATGGATTGGAAGTTTGTATCAAACAAAATCAAAAGAAACACTTCAGAGAAGTATTTGAACATTTGAAGAATGAAGGCAAGTTGGCAAGGATTAAAGGTCCATTAAAATCCTTGAACCCTTTTACTGACGGTAAGGTTTTGTTGCGAGTGGGTGGTTGTTTGGAGAAGTCACCGTTCAATGAAGATGTGAAACATCCCATATTGCAACCGAAGAAGTCAACACTAACGGATGTAGTTATAGATGCATGCATGGGCAAGGACACTACATGGTGGCATCCAGCTCATGTTGGCTTATTTAAGCACTAAATGCCACGGGTTCAGTACAAAGCTTTTGGTTAAAGCATGCATTAAAAAATGTATAAATTGCGTACGTGCCACTCTGACGTTTGAAGAGTTATCCACAGTCTTGACACAGATTGGGGCTTGTCTAAACTCCAGGCCACTGTCACGGTTGAAACCGACTCAGATTCTATTTATGTGCTAACTTCTGAGCATTTTCTTATCGGTGAGCCCCTGGTCACTGCTCCAGACCATAATTTTGAAATGATAACTGTCAGTAGTCTGCGTAGGTGGCAGCTGACTCAAAAAATGATGCAGAATTTTTGGAGGCGTTGGTCTCAGGACAACAAGGTGACAAGATTTCTACATCGTTATAGATGGGCTTACCAAGCTCCTGAACCTGAGATCAGAGACGTAGTGTTGGTTAAGGGCGATGGCTTACCTCCTTGTAAATGGCTTCTTGGCCGGGTGATTGCGAAACACCCAGGTACAGACAGTATAACACGCGTAGTTACGTTACGCACAAAAAACTCTGTCCTCAAACAACCTACTTCAAGGTTGTGTGTATTACCTGTGACCGTTTGATTTAGTTAAGGTTTAGTTTAAGTTATGTTTTGTAAAAATTATACAGTCCACTTATGGTTGGGTTATGTAACCTTTTTATTTTTTTGTCAAAAAGGAAATTACTCTTTCAACCCACTAAGGACAAATCTCATTGGATTGGAAACGAGTGTTAGAAACAGTGTCACCATACCACGGTGGGTGGTGCGTATGGAAGGACAAAAGGAATTCGTCTTTGGTGGGTGGAATGTAGAAGGAATTTACGGAAGCATGATGGCGCTTACCATTTAGTGAGTGCCATGCTTTAAATTATTATTGATGGCTCAATGCTAAGAAACATATAATTATTATAATGATATAATATATGTTTAGTTACTAGCAAAATCAATAGATGGCGCTAGTGGCACAAGGAAAACTTCTGAATCACGCAAGCGTTTCGTTCGCGTGAGTGCGGGAGCCTTGCCGCGATTTGAAATTGTGTGAGAACTGTTGGCACCGCAAATCATTGTTTCTCAAATAAACATATTTGCATAATGACCAGTGTTTGATTTGTACCCGGGTTGTACACTACCCTATCTTGCAGTGATGGAGATATTATGACTTCAGAATCTGTCCCTCTACTCCGACAAACTGAAATTACCAACTAGTTATGCAGAATGGAACCCGATGAAGCATTTATTGATGTAGTTGACATCCGCATGTTTTGGAAGATATACATGTCCAAATGTGCTTGGTAGCAACGATTAGCTAAGTCAAAGGACTATCCGTCTAGATAAATATAATGGTAAAAAAATTGTTACAAATTTACATAATTGGTAGGTAGTAAAAATGATAATTACCTCCTCTCCTTTTAATCTTTCTCGCAGAGTACTTTGTTATATGTTCTTTGACTTTGTATACATGCTTTCTTGGTACCCAGAATGGCATTCAGACGGCTGGCAAATTCCTTTGTTGTGAATCTTGCAGTACGAGTAAACTTGTCATTTCTTAAAATAATTTATTCTGACTGAGATCTAACAATGACTAGGTAATGTACATCCCCTGACTAAAATTATTTAACTCATAAATTATGGTATTAAGTTCCTAAACGTGCCACTAGATGGCTGTTCGAGGCAAACGCTCGAAAGCTGCATCGCGCAAACGTCCGTCAATTTTCGCGCTATTTTTACCCAAATGGTGCTCGGCCTGTCCGGCTAGTTTCTATTTTTTTTAGGTTTGCAGGTAGCCTTCAGATAGGGAATTATTCCGTGAATCTCCTTTATGCCAGCTTTATATTATAATTGATATAATATAAAGCTTATTATATTATAGATTGAGCAGCATTCCATTCAGCCTGCACCACTCCGACAATCTATGAATATCATCTTGTAGCTCTAGGGCATCGTTAGTACAATGTATCTGTTTAGCTATCTTTAGAAATAATTTTGAATTTTGTATATAATTTGTTATGTCATTCAGTTTTTTTTTATGTTATGAAGCATAACTTTATTTTTTGAAGCCTTCTCCTCAATTAGAGCACTCCGGAACTGTCCTTGACAATATTGTATTGCATGGGCACTTTTGAAGACATTATTATACCTTTCTTCGGAATGACTTTATGGCACAGGAATTGGCACTTGTTACCAAGGCTTTATAATTATCCACTAAAACCTGGAAAAAAAATGAATAGTTAAATAAGTAGGTACATGTGCTAGACCTCAGATTAGTCTGAGCGCTAAACTAACAAAATAGGGTTACAGATATACAGACTACCCCTGTATTGTGGGTACCTACCTACTGATACCACCTAACCTAGTAAAAAAGAAGATACCTAACTAGGTAAGTATTTATGGTAATCTGTCTACAGGTAAGAATCAACTGGGTGTTGGCTGCTAGTGCTAGCTAATAGGAGAAGACAATAAAACATTGACTTACCTTTGTTTCTATAGAGAAGGGAAGCCGCTTGTCCTATTAGCACTGAAAAAAACTGAAAAAAAAAGCCTCACATCCTCGAAAGCCAATAGCTTTGAGAGGCAATGTGGGACTTTTGAATAACTGTGGCACAAAGTTGTTTGATTGAGAATCATCCTTGGAACCGTTTGGAACACCGGAAGAGGTTCGTAGGACCATGGTCCTACGAGTCAGATTCCAAAGAGGACCGTTTTTGTCTACGGTGCTTGTGGACGGTGGATCACCGTTGCAAACGCAAGCCAGAAAGCCGGATAGTGCCGTGCAGTGCATTAATATAGTGCTGTGCGTCAAGTCGGTTTTCGACAGCAATTGCGCTGTCAGGATTGAACGACGAGTGTTGAGACCCAGCAACTTCGGACCACAACCAGACGTCTAGTGGACGTCCGGCCAACTGCGACCACGCCCTTGCTGAACCCAGCAAGGCCAAACTGAGACCCAACAACGACCCCAAAGCAGGAGGCACTGCCCAGGGGCAACACGGAATTGAAGTAACAGGGTGTTCACTTACATCAACATCGAATTTATTCAGTCATAGTGCTGTGAAAGAATAGCTGTGAAGAAGAGCAAGTATTGTAGTATATCTTTTTATGCTTAAGTACTTACAATTCTTTGGTATAACCTTACCAATTATCCTTTTAATTAACTCTTTGTGAGCCAAGTCATTCCAAAGAAAGGTATAATGTCTTGCAATACAATATAAACAACAAGGACAAACCGTGAGTACTTTTGAAATTCTACGAAGGTGAAAATTATTCTCAAGCCAAGAGTCATTCAAAACTATTCAAGATTACATTATTCTCAGTAAATTTAAATTTGGTGTACCTTAAATTCTATTCTAAATAAATAATTAACTCTAATAATTTACTTGTGTGTGCATGGTAGATTTAGAACTCAGAATAATTAAGAAATAAACGAAGGTACGCATAATTTAGTCAGAATTTACTGCGACAAGGTTCCAAACACTTGTGAAAAATATAATTTTATTGATTACGGTACTTAGAAAATTTACGGTAAGAAATTGTTCCTACTTAAATTTACTTCCACAAGGTTCCCCAAAAACGTAAAAATAACATTTTTATACTATACGAGACTTAGCATTTTCACAGCGATTTCGTACATAGACAAATTTACTTTGACAAAGTTCCCCAAACGCTTGTAAAAAAATACACTCGGCAAAATTTTATTGTGATTTTGTAACTACTTGCTCTTTAGTGTATTATTTGGTGTAAAAAAGTTCCTAACATTCTCAACATGGACGAAACGGTTAAATCATTGATTAATTCACAAGAAGACCTTTGTAGTCTTTTGAAACAAAAATCCAACTTTAAAAAGAGTCCGAAGGAACGGATCACCAAGGAATATGTAGAGAGCAGGCTAGAGCTGGTAGAGCAAGTATTGTAGTATATCTTTTTATGCTTAAGTACTTACAATTCTTTGGTGGAGCTATAACCTTACCAATTATCCTTTTAATTAACTCTTCTTGATCTCCAATTATACCTTTTGAGTGGACAATAACTAGTCTAGTTGTATAGGACACGATGATTGTTTCTTTTAGTGTTTTTTCTTCACCTCTGTAAACAATATCGTTTAAGTTAATACAATATTATGATTTTGGTGTAAAAATTTGATTGTGAGATGATAGGAATAATTATTTAATGAATAATTCTTTATAATTCATGTTAAAATGTCCTATAACCGGCCTCAAGTTATATGCTACATTATAGTCTGGCCTATCTTTAGTAATGTATGATTTTTAACTAGAAATGGTTGAATAAGAATTATCGAAGTTATGTATAACTACCTCCAGACATACTTTTTAAACATGTTACGTACCTCGGTATTGTGTATTTCCTTAGAACAATATATTATCTGTTGTTATTTATCTGTTGTTCTGTATTAGTTTCTGTAAGGTAAAATAATTACCGAAGTTGGTTGTGTTCAGGGATAGATTTTAGATAAATTTAAATTAATAACGTTATTGTTTGTTATTCTTATCTTACCTTGTTAGTTTATTGCGTAATTCTTGTTATTTTAGCTAAAATTGTAAAATTACTTAACTAGATATTTTAGATCATAAAGATAGTGTTGATTTTTCTGAATCTATTGAGTATAATATTTTTGTTGAAAAACGCTCACAGGCTGACAAAATTACATTTTTAGTTTATTTTATTTTGACAGAAGTCGTCAATTAGGCATTTGTTGTTAAATTTATTCACTTAAATTTTATAATTCGAATGTAAATCTTAACCGACCTCATTTAATTCTGCATCAAAGTTACTGCTCATTGATAATTATGCCATTTATTACAAAGTTCTTCTTTCAAACCTTTAAAATTCTTCCTTTTAAATAAAAACAGATTGGGGGTCACTTATCAGATAGCTAGCAAGTAATGAACAAGTAATCAAAGAGTATATAAATACTACGTCAAGTAATTACCAGAAATAATTTTGTCTTAAGTTAAAATAATTAAATAAGTTAAATAGTTGTCAATGATAAAATAATGCAAAAAGTGAATTAAAAAAGTGTTTTTAGTCCAATAAATGGTAAAATGATCACACCCTGGAATTTGTTGAACTATTTTTAAAATAATCCCACTTAACTCATAGATGACCGAAGAAGATCTACAAGGCTGCGTTACAACAACTGTTTACCAGCCAGGACGACTTCACCAGGGAAGTGATACCACCTGTCATCAGAGTACTTCGGAGAAGATAGACCAGCTGAAAATCAAGACGGATATAATTGAAAGGGAGCTCGTCCGTTGTGATCTGGTATGGAAGTTATAGTGCCCCAAGGCATCGGATTACTCCGCAAATTCTCAAGAATTAAAGGCGACTGAAGCCTGAAGTTGGACGAGTAATTGAAGACCGAAACTCTACCTCAAGACCGAAATCTACTTCGAGGTAGTTGTGTACGAGTTGCTGTCTTCCTCTCCTGACTTCGAGTTACTGGAAGTCCATCTCGAACAGTTCCAGATGCTTCGCTCGCTCCTGACGAACATTTTACCTCACTAACCTTACGTATAAATATTTACTTCTTCGATATAATTAAACTCAGGAATCCTCCCCCTATAGGTTAGGTAGTTCCTCAAAATTTATTAAATTTAATAAATTTTAGGGAAATCTGACAGGGAAACTTTATAGTCCCAAATTCTTTCCTAACCTTTAGGAGTCAGGCCTTAACATTATTTCCTTTGAGAAGGTTAATGGACTGACTTGAGTAATTCTATAGATTGCCTCGATCATCTATAAATTATACAAGATAGTCTCTGATTAATGGAGTACCTAGAGGGATAAACTAAATTAATCCTCCGAATACCCTGTAGTTATTCTGTCACTCTTGAATACCACAATCAGATCTTTAACATATCTTAAAAATACCCTCGTGTCTTGTCACTATATTTAAAAGCAAAGAGTATTGATATAATATGAAATATCTATTCTTTAATTTTAACTTTTGTACGTAGCGCGTGCTTTAGCCAGGTTCATGTCTCATGCTCATGAGGATTTCTGTCTAAAAAGCATAATTCCCCATCCATCATTTTACGGCTATACTCCTAGAGTATAGCCGTAAATGATGGAGCCATAGTAGTAGAACAATAAGACTTCATACCCTCTAAAGAGTATATTACTAGTGGCCTAAATGCGGAGGTAAGTGTAATTCATAATCTTGCAAACTGTTAGATAACTCCTTACCTCTACGGTCCATTAGTCATAGACTAAAGGTTTTTAACTGGAAGTAAGGTAATTCTTAATATTACCTTACCGCTACCGTCCAGTCCTTCCTTGAGGGTTATGTCACAACGTTCTTCTATGGCTATAGTTCTTTCCTCTGAGCATTACGTCACAGCGTAGAGGAAAGAGGTGAGACCTTTGATTTTACCTCCAAGCGTTACGTCATAATATAACGTAAAGAGGTAAAACCTCCTATCTATCTAATCGTTACGTCACACAACGGCGTAATACGTAGATACCTCCTCTTACGCCCATAAGCGAGATCTGTCTCTCCCCTTCCTTAATTCCTTAATGCGTTACGTCACAGTATGGAACGATTTTCGCTCAGGACATAGATAATTGATGCGGGCGATATCTACTGCTAAAGATATCAAAGACACTACTTATGTTAAAAACAATATGTACGATAGGGGTGTTGAAACCTATTGTGATTACAGATGCGAACATAAGACATCTTTAGTAAGTTTGGGAGGTGAATCCAATTATATTGGAACTTCAACTGCTGCTCAACCTATGACGGCTAAATCAGCTAACGTCCAGCTACCGCAGATATGTATAACAAAATTCTCAGGTAAATGAGTGAAAAACTTTTCAAGACCTTTTTTCCAGTCTGGTCCACAACTGCCCTCGATTAGATGACGTTTTAAAGTTGCTCTACTTAAAAGGGTATTTAAGTGGAGAAGCTGAGCAGCTTTTGAGCAACATCCCAATCACTTGAGATAATTACAGTAGGTGCTGGCAGCTATTGGTAGAGCGTTACAACAACAAGCCGCACATTTGTCAACAGGTTCTTAAGCGGTTACTGACGCAAACTAGTTTGAAACAGGAATCAGCCAAAGGCTTAAAAAACATAGTTGATACAACTGATGACTGCTTGGCCACTTTGTCTAATTTGTAAGTCAATGTAACCAGTTGGGATATCTTATTAATTTACATTCTGACGTCGAAATTGGATCCTGAAACTCGTCGTCAATGGGAGTTCCGACAATGGGAGTGTGACAGCTAACAACTCGCCAAATGAGCTACCCACTTATAAACAGTTTAAAAAAATTTTAACTAAGAGGTTTCACGCAATCGAGTTTTTGGATACCGGATCGACGACAGAATACGGTTCAGAGCAATGTCAATCGAAAATTCAAATCTACAATGTCACAAACATGACGTGCCCATTTTGAAGGGATGATCTTAAACTCAGTAAAACTACTGAATCTAGACGGAAGTTTGTTTACGACAATAATGTTTGCTTCAATTGCTTGGGTTGCAATCACTCTGCTAAGGAGTGTCGATCGATTGTTAGGTGTAGTATATGCAAGCGAACATACTATTCACTGCTGCATCCCAAGGGTGGAAATGCATCTGAGGTCAACAACAAGGAATTCGTTGCCAAATCCTCAGAAGGTGCCACAGGTTTCTTGCTTTCCAGCAGGCAAAATACAACAACAAGTGCTACTTTCTACTGCATAGGTTAAGGCTGTATGTAAAAATGGGAATAAGTACAACATTCAGGCGCTCCTGGATCAGGGGTCACAGGCTTCTTTTGTTACAGAGTCCACCGTTCAATACTTAGGTTTGAAGAAAACATTCGCTTTAAGTCAAATAACCGGTCTAAGTGGAGACAAGAACATAGTCTCGAAGGCAATGGTCACCACCAAGATTAGGTCCAGAGTAGATCCAGAGGTAAAAATTCCAGTCCAGGCACACGTTTTCAAGAACATCACTTCTCTTCTGCCAACCAGCAGAGTAGAAGCCAGAAAATGGCAGGAGCTCGGTGAATTGGTGCTAGCTGACCCGGACTACTATACTCACAATCATATTGATCTTCTCTTGGGCGCAGAAGTGTACGGAATAATACTACAAGAGGGTGTTAAAAAGGACCCACGTGGTACACCTATATGGTGTGCGCTATAGCGCAAGCAACCAGTCTTGGTTGGATTCTGTCGGGTGCTATAAACTGCAACATCAAGCCGTCTTCTTGCATCAGTGTGATGCATTGCTGTGCAAATGATGATATGCTGAAAAGATTTTGGGAATTAGAAGCAGACACATCTCAGCCAAAATCGCTTATGTTCATGGAAGAAGAAAAACGCTGTGAACAAACTTTTGCAGAGACAACTCGAAAAGATAGCAACGGTAGGTACATAGTGCGTCTGCCGTTCAGGAATGGAATTCCTGAGGTAACCGGGTCTTGTCTTGTCATATTGCAGAAAAGCGGCTGAAAGTTACGGAAAACAGGTTGATTAAAGACTTAAGTTTAAAAACAAAGTATGCAAAAGTCCTTGATGAATATTTAGTTCTCGACCATATGGAGATAGTACCTGAGGATGAAATCCGAAACACAAAGGAAATCTACCTTCCACATCACGCTGTATGCAGGGATGACAAAGAAACCAGCAATGTGAGACTTGTTTTCGACGCTAACAAGATGCGTTAATTAACCTGTTTTCCGTAACTTTCAGCCGCTTTTCTGCAATATGACAAGACAAGACCCGTTTACCTCAGGAATTCCATTCCTGAACGGCAGACGCACTATGTACCTATAAATTATTCTGGGAAGAATAATTTATCACTGAATAGTCAGTTATTAGTGGCACCCACCTTGCAACTGGAACTTCGACACATTGTCATGCAATGAAGGTTGCCACCAATTCGTATATCAGCCGATATCGTTAAGATGTACCGGCAGGTGAAGGTCGATGTTGAAGACGCTGACTGTCAAAGGATTCTGTGGAGAACAAACACGGATTCAGAAATAAAACATTATAGACTTATCCGAGTAACATTCGGCACAGCGAGCGCTCCATATTTAGCTGTGAAAGCACTGCAACAGGTAGCTGTGGATCATGGTAAAGAATATCCTCGAGCTACTGAAAGAATGTTCAAAAACTTTTATGTTGATGATTTGATGACTGGAGTTCAAAACTGGGATAAACAGGGTTTGAACTTCAGAAGTGAAACAGCAACAATGATGGTCTAGCAAAAGAGATGAATGGAAAGGATTCTGTGGAAAAGGATATAAAGGAAGCATTCAAAATAAAATAGGATAAATTAATAAAGATAATGGGCCTTACCTGGAACCGTAGCGATGACACCTTCCGATACGCAGTAAGTCTTCCACAGCTTCAGCAACCTGTAACAAAAAGGAAAATTATATCTGACATCTCACGACTCTATGATCCACTTGGGTGGGTAGGAGCGAGCATAATAACAGCCAAAGTAATTATACAAAAGCTTTGGTTAGAAGGACTGGGATGGGATGAGGAAGTTTCGGATACTTTATTACAAGAATGGTTGACTTACCGCGAGGAACAACTGCTGTTGTGTAAAATTCACATACCATGATGGGTTGGGACGAAGGAAAATGCTGTCCAGGTTGAAATGCACGGCTTTAGTGATGCGTCTAAAATAGCATATGCGGCAGCGGTCTATATCCGTGTGATGGACTCTGAAAGAAAGGTTAAGGTCTCTTTAGTTACTGCAAAAACTATGGTTGCACCGGTGAAACAGGTATCCATACCTCGCTTAGAGTTTTGCGGTCACACACAATCTTCATTCGTGGACTGACTCTAGTTGTTTTTGCATGGCTGAATAGTCATCCAATTAGGTGGAACGTGTTTGTTGCAAATCGGGTCTCAGAAATTTTTACGCACCTAGATCCACAGAACTGGTGTCATGTCACTTCAAAACAGAACCCTGCTGACTGTGCATTACGAGAGTTGCGACCATCTGAATTAATAGACAATGAGATGTAGTTTCGAGGGCCAAACTTCATTTCATGTGAAAACTTCACTTACCAGAGACCAAAGGATGTACACACGGAAATAGAATCGGTTAAGATTCATTGTGCTACTGTAGATAAGTGTGGGTCAGACTGGGATAAGTTTTCATCTCTAACAAGAACGTTAAGGGTAATGGCGTATTGTAGGAGATTCATTAACAATCGCCGGAGAACAAATAATAAATTTAATTAAACTTATCTTACAGCAAGAGAGTTAAGGGAAGTTTTGAATGTGTGTATTAAACAATGCCAATCCAGCAATTTTAATGAGGAAATAAGTAATATTAAAGAAAAGAAGAACTAACCTAAAAGCAGCAAAATCCGCGCGTTGAACCCATTTTTGGATGAGGACGGCACATTGAGAGTGGGAGGCAGACTGAATTTTTCGTCATTAAGCTTTGACAGAAAAAAAACGATCTTAATTCGAAAGGAGTCACACTTGACGCAACTTATAATCGCAGATGCTCATTTAAAGACTTTGCATGGCGGGCCACAAATAACACTGACTTACATTCAGTCGCGGTACTGTATTGTGGGAGCAAAACAGCTAATGAAAGCTTACTACCGCAAGTGTGTCACATGTTCCAAAAATGCTGCTGCTACGAAACAGCCTTTGATGGGTCAACTGTCTGCCGCGCAAGTGACACCAACTCGCCCATTCAAACACAGCGGTGTTGATTATGCAGGACCGATCCAAATCAGAACCAGTAAAGGTGAGGTCATAAATCTTATAAAGGTTACATCTGTCTATTTATTTGTATGGGTACGCGGGCTATACATTTAGAGGTGGTGAGTGATCTGACTTCCGAGGGGTTTTTGCAAGCGTTTAAAAGATTTGTGGCGCGACGAAGGCATTGTTTGAATTTGTGGGGTGACGATACACCAATTTTTCTGGAGCTTCGGTAGAATTGAAAAAGTGTGGTATTTCTGAGAAGAAATACATTTCCGAGGTCACTGAGTTGCTGGCAAGCAACAACTGTGAATGGCATTTTATACCGCCCCACTCACCTAACTTTGGAGGTCTGTGGGAGGCTGGTGGAAAATCCGTGAAATACCACTTGAAAATAATTATTAGAGACTCAACACTGACATTTGAAGAGATGTCTACAGTGCTAGCCCAAATAGAGGCATGCCTTAATTCACGGCCCATGTCAAGTACCACTGATAATGCGGAAAACAATTTTGACGTGCTGACACCTGGACATTTCCTCATCGGAGAGCCTTTAGTGACCGCACCGGATCACAATTTTGAAGAATTGAATGTGGACACTCTGAGGAGCTGGCAACATAATCAAAAAATGTTGCAACTATTCTGGCAAAAATGGTCTCACGAATAATTGACCAAATTCTTGCACGGTTACAAATGGGCTGTTGATAACAATTCTTCACCAAATATCGGAGACATTGTTATTGTAAAGGAGGACAATTTACCTCCATGTCACTGGCTTTACGGTAGAGTCATTGCTGCCCATTTTGGGGCAGACAATATAGTGCGAGTAGTTACACTCCAAACAAAAAATGAAACATTGAAAAGGCCGGTATCGAAACTGTGTTTCTTACCTGTCACAAAAGTTTAAATTATAACTTTGTGGTGTATCTGTCTTACTAAGATTGTTAGTTGTTGCTTTTTATTGTTAAGCAACAAATTAGTCCGCACTTGCAACTACCATATAGATTAGATTCTAAAGATTGATTTATAATGCTAGCTGTGAACATATTGTCCATTAAGTTTATCTATAAAAAAAAATATTTTCTAAAAAAAAACGACTTCATAATAAAAATGTTATTTTGTAAAAAACGACTAAAAAGAATAAAATAATTACCATTGAGCCAGAACAGTATCACTTTTTCGAAATTACCAACGTAATAATAATGCATAAATCTATATATCTTCTATACTTATAATAAAACTGTAACGGGTCCAATTCTGTACATTGAAGATATTTTGATATATTTTTTGGACCTTAGTCTATATTCGATACTGAAGCCAAAACTGTATTTTTTTTTTCATTTTTTTTTTGTTTGTTTGTCTGTCTGTCTGTCTGTCTGTCTGTATCATGGCTAGGCATCACGCCGAAACTACTGAATGAATTTAAATGAAACTTGGTATGATTTGAGTTCATACTACGAGGTAGGACATAGGCAACTTTTCATCCCGAACAATGAAAGGGTTCCTGCAGGATTGGGGTTGAAAGTTATTTCTTACCACTCTGAAACTACTAGACGGATTTTGATGCAACTTAGCACAGTCATAGTTTATATGATGGGTTAAAATTGAGGATACTTTTATCCCGAAAAAATAAATAGTTCCTGCGGGATAATGACCCAAATTCTGTAAATTAAAGATATTTTGGGGGCCGTTTTTATTCAATACTAAAGCCAAAACTGTATTTTTTTCATTTTTGTCTTTCTGTCTGTCTGTCTGTACATTGGCAGTGCACCACGCCGAAGATACGTAATTAATTCAAATGAAATTTGATATGATTTGAGTTCACACTTCGAGATAGGACATTGGATACTTTTCATCCCGAAAAAAATAAGTGTCCCTGCAGGACATGGTGCAAAATTATTTAAAAGAACACTTAGCACGCTGAAACTATTGGACGGATGTTGATGCCACTTGGCACAGACATTAGTTTATAAGATAGGTGAAAATTATACATTTTGTCCCGAAAAAAATAAAGGGTTCCTGTGGGATATGGGTCCAAATTCTGTACATTAATGATATAGTGTTTTTTTTTTGGATGTTACTCTATATTCTATAATGAAACCTAAACTGTATGTTTTTCCATTTTTGTCTATATGTCGGTCAGTCGAATCACGCCGCCGGAACTACTTGATGAATTCAAAAGAAACTTGGTATGATTTGTGTTCGTACTACGAGGTAGGATATAGGATACTTTACATATCGAAAAATTTATGTGTTATTATTTAGGGGTTGAAACTTATTTAAAAGAACACGTACCACGCTGAAAGTAATGGACGGGTTTTGATGCAACTTGGCACTATCTTGAGTTATATGATGGGTTAAAATTGAGGACACGTTTTATCCCGAATAAGTAAAGGGTTTCTGCGGGATATGGGTCCAAAGTTATGTTAATATTAAAGTAATAAAAAATATTTTTTGGATGGTACTCTATATTCTATACTGAAGCCAAACTGTTTTACTTTTTAATTTTGTCTGTCTGTTTGTCCGTATCTTGACCACGCATCGCACCCAAATGTTGGTATATTGGTCCTGGAATTATGGTTATTATGGTACTTTGAACCTAAACAAAAGAACACGCGTGCGGAGCCGCGATTACAGCTAGTACAACATAAGTGAAAGAGTTTTTTGAAGGCGGTGCCAAAACCAGACATTATTTTAATCTAATATCTTTACAATATTAATACATACCTATCTACGTACAAAGCAAAATGCAGTTGTCTCTTATCTTATGTTGTATATATGCATTATTATTACGTTGGTAATTTCGAAAAAGTGGTACTGTTCTGGCTTAATTGTAATTATTTTATTCATTTTAGTGTATTTTTTTTTTTTTTTTTAGTACTTTCCGGCTCCATAATTAGACACTGGATACCACATAAAACTAGAGAATTCACCAAGACAAACCAAATGAGCCTAAACTCGAAAGGGTTCCATCATTTTGGTGTTGAGTTCCTGTGACTACCTTCCAGCTTCATCATCAGACCCTGAAAACCACATGACACCAGAGAACTCATCAAGACAAACCAAATGAGCCCAAACTCGAAGGGGTTCCCACATTTTGTTGTTGAGTTCCTGTGACTACCTTCCAGCTCCATCATCCCTAAACATGATAACACAGTGAATTAAATTAAAGCTTGTTTAAAGCTACTAAACCAATTTTGATGAAATTTATACAGTACCACACTAGAGGTCTTCTTAACTCAAGTAAAAACAATCAGTTCAGAAATTCCAAGATATTAGAGGACATAAACTATAAAACAAACTGTTTTTTTTAATAAAACTACGGAACCAATTTTCATGAAGTTTATATGGGACTAAACGGAAAGTTCACCCTTTTTAATAAAAAAACAACCATCTAAATCGGTTTAGAAATCTTAGAGATAAACACAAAATAAAGTCAATATAAACACAAAATCAAATGGATTTACAAAACTAGTTATCGACGTCGCTGGTGACAAGAGAGCTGGCTCATTTCTCGCACAGAGAATAGCTATTGCTATTCAACGCGGAAATGCAGCTAGCGTTCTTGGAACCATGCCACATGAACACCAATTATTTTTAGATTATTAGTTTAGTTTTATGGTTTAGGTGTAGGTTTAATTGTTTATGTTGGTTGTGTTGGTTTAGGTTTTTACTTTTTTATATTTGAAATGTAAAATTATATGTGTATCATTAAAGATGAAATTAAATATAAAAAAAAAAAAAAAACTAGTTATTCTCGAAATACTGCTGAACCAATTTTGATTCAATTTATATGGGACCATTTGGATAGTATACCCTTTCAAACAAAAAATTATATTATTATTGTATTTAAAGAAATGTTTTGTCATTGGAATAATGTTTAGAAGCAGATGCTGTTAAAGGACAAAGGTTCAACTTTGCCCTTGGAGGGCGATATATGTATAAATTTGTATCACGATGGTTCGTATCTTAATATATTTTAGTTACAACCAAATGTACTAGATGGCGCTGTTATCGCCAGCCGGAATCCTGCATCGCGGTTACGATATTTTCCGTGAGCTCAGCTAAGCAATCGGACTTGCTTATGCAAAGGTACTAACGAAACACCTTTCATCTATTAATTCATACAATTTGGTATCCAGGGACTGATGATGGAGCCAGGAGGTGGTCAAAGGAAATCAACAATCAAATGATGGAACCCCTTTGAGTTTATGCTTATTTGATTGGTATCAAAAAGTTCTCAGCTCTGAAGTGGTACATGTGATGGCTTGAAAAAGCTTGCTTTCAAAATTTTTTTTAATATAAAACTTGTATATTAGTCATTTGTTTTTGTGTTTATGTTCCCTCAATTGTTATGACTTTTTTTATTTGATAGATTTTCTGTGAAGTCACACATAATTTTGATATATTCCCAACTGCCCCATTAACGTCCTCATCAATGGGGCCGATTTTATCAAAACTGATTCAGTATTTTTATAAGTATTCTCTGGAACAGAATAAATAATCGTACTACGCGTCTTTGTTTTTAATATGAAAAAGTCTTCTTTAAATGACTAACTATTTTAGTTAGTGAATATTCCTTCCGATGTTTGCTTAGGCCACTCAAAATCGAAAAATAAAAGATATATTAAAAAAACTACTTCATTTTAGAAATGATCTTATGTAAACTACCACTAATAAGAATAAAATAATTACAATTCAACAAAAACAATATCACTTTTTCAAAATTGTAACATGTATGTGTAAAAAGTGTTACACAAGTACAAAATTTCAACATTGGAATATTTTTTTTTGAAGTCGGTACCACCATTTTAACACCTGGTGACCATTTTAATCTAACATATTTACAACAAAATTAATACACACCTATCTACTTACGCACCTGCATAAAAACTCGAAATGCAGAAGAGACAAAACAAGAGAACGCAATCACACGAACGGATTTTGACTTTCACCCGTCCAGAAACCAGTTGACACGTTTACAACAATCTAGTAAATGATAAAGTATTAGTAGATAATTACTTTAATAGGTTATAACATTTTAAATGAGCACGTCAAGACGTTTAAAAAATCGTATTTTTAAATAAGCTTAACCATTTATAAACAGCGTGTTAAAAATCTGTTTTAATTACGTTATTTTAAGTGGTGCAACTTAAATTGACGTAAGTTAAGAATATTTGCCAGGGGCAAAAATACCTTGTTGCGAGGTCGACAAGGTTTGAATCACATTTGAAGAAATTTAGTATTTTTTTGTTTAAGGAGTAAAATGACCGAATTGCTGACATTGTTCTTGTTTTTCTTATATGAAGACGTTTTTGTTTTGGAAAAATGATTTCTTTTTTAGGAGTTAGTAATAAGTGAAACACAACGTGGTTATTAGTTATGTATGACCTTTAATAATAATTATTGAGAATGGTGGCGCTGCTGTGTGAGTGCGACTGATCGTGGGTCCTTGTTTGTAAGGCTAACAGCTCGAACGTACTATCTTTTAACTCTTATTTATACTAATATTGTACATTTACAGGGCAGATCCCAACAAACACCAGCAAAACCACACAAAGGTTTACTCGAAAATAATGAAATTCTTTATTTACACAATAATTTATGTCCTTATTTAATTTCAAAACGTAAAATTTTAAAGAAAATTATTTTCTTTCTCTAAATATTGTTCATTTTTTGTAGTATAATACGACCCCTCACAGTATTTCTTTCGAAATTGTCATTTATTATACAGTCTCGACAGATTTCTGAACCGCACTCAGAATAGTATTTTGAACACACTCGCGTTCAAACTACAACATTTTCGCATAATCGGTCCGCGATAAAACTATTCTTTTAGAATAACAACATTATATTCTACGATCCGCTTAATTGTCTCTTGCCGCGCCCGTTACGTCACCATGAAACTGGTCCGCTGCACTCCCCCGGTCACGCCGGGCGCGGGCGCGGGTTAGAAATGCGCGCGCGCGTGTCCGTTCCAGCGTGGCGCGTCCGTCGCCGACGTGCTCGTCACCTCCGTGAGCGGTGCCGGGTAGTAGACGGTGGGTGCGGGAGAGGGCGCGCGGCGCGGCTTGCCGCTTCCCGCACTGCCACCAGCACTGGTAGAACGCGAGCCGCGCGCCTCCGAGCGGCGCAGCGTACCGTTGCGCGTCATGCGCAGCGACATGCGCTCTCCACACGACGCGAACGAGTCGTCACGCGTGTGCTCGGGTGAATCTCGCGCGCTGCGCCTCCGTGCTCCTCCCGCGCAGAACATCTTCAGGAACACGCGTTTGAACTTCTCGCCGAAAATGACATAGATGACGAAGTTTACGCTGCTGTTGATCGTGACGAGCAAGTTGCTAGTCTTGACAAGCGGGTCGAGGCGCTCGAGCCGATCGCCGAGGAAAACTTCGAACGCGTTCGTGACTAGGGGCAGCAAATTGCACAGGAAGAAGACGAGCACGACCACGAGCAGCATAGTGGCGAGGCCGAGCTCACGGCGCTGCACGCGGGAGAGCCGCGCGCGCTCCGCCTGTGCGCGCCGCACCTGCCGCACGATGCACGCGTTCAGTGCTGCCAGTGCCGAGAATGGCACTACGTACATCACGATCATGTACAAGGAGTGGATGTACACCACGATATAAGACTCGGTGCGGAACTCGAGATCAGCCGTGACACAGTAGACGTGCTCGCCGTCCGCCTCGCGCTCTATCACCGCCGCTTCGAAGAACTTGGGTGCGTTGTATGCGAGCGCGAACGCGGCCGTGCCCAGAACGTACCAGCGCGCGCGCGATGAGGTACAAAGCGCTTTGGCGCGAAACGGGTGGCACACGGCCACCCAGCGCTCCACGGTCACGATCAGCGTCAGATACACGGACATGGTCTGCGCCGCGTTTGCGATGGGATACGCGTACGGCGTGAGGTGCGGGCATACGTGGTAGTAGTAGTAGCGCAGCCGGCCCGTGTACGGGAACACGGCCGTCAGCCCGAACAGCAGCACCGAGGTGAGGATGAGCATTGTGTCGCACGCCGCCAGCCCCACCAGCAGGCAGTTGATGGAGGAGCGCATCTGCGGGCGCGACAGCACGAGCATGGCGAGCGCGTTGCCGAGCAGGCCACCGGCACCGATAGCGTTCAGCAGCACGCCGTGCACAATGAACCGGAACAACTTGTCGGCGGCATCTACGCCCACGTCTGCGTCGCAGCCGAGCGGCTCGTCCGAGCCCACCTCAGTCCCGTTGGCGCTCATGCC
The DNA here is from genome assembly GCA_946251855.1 of Alsophila aescularia. Lineage (NCBI taxonomy): Eukaryota > Metazoa > Arthropoda > Insecta > Lepidoptera > Geometridae > Alsophila > Alsophila aescularia. The sequence goes on along the minus strand of OX276379.1, from coordinate 62,531,401 downwards.
GGCCGCTCCATCCTCACTGCTGCCACCGCCGCCGAAGCGCCGCCTGCGCCCGGACCACGCCCACCGCCCTCTGTGGACAATGCACGTATGTTCATAAAGCGATGTTTATGTAACTTCTATATTTTACGCGGCTGAACAAAAACATTTCGGATTCGGGACTACAATTCATTGATACAACAGATAAAAAATAACAAAAATATGGCGTTAAAAAATGTTAATAATTGATTCGTAATTTTTTCCCGCTACACAATTAATTGTCTATGAAAGCTCTTCCAATATTAGGAAACAAGACATAAGTTTAAAAACTTGAGCCGACTACAGTTGGGTAAAAAATAGCATACGAAACTCTTACGGTGAAGACGAATCGATTGATACCGCGCTTGTTAAAATGGGATCAAGTTTTTAGTGTGAACACATAGCTCTTCTTTTGCTTCACCGCTGTCGGGTACAAAATAACCTATATATGTATATATATATATATATATATAGAATATAGTATAGATAATATAATATTATAATTGTATATATATATATATAATTAACCATTCTTCCATTCCATTCCATTCTTTTTATAATTTCAATAAATATTATTATTATTTTTACTTAAAACTTCTGTTTTCTCTCCGAGATTGGAGGTATTTTAATGGCACGGGCCAAATCCAAGTGCTACTTTAAATTTAAAAATTTCCTGACCATCCTACAGGTATTTAGTATGACTGATTTCTGAAGCAGTATATATGCTGAAGGCTGTATTTGGAGTGTCGCAAGACTCGCGGTTATGGTGTTGGGTATGACAACTGTGGTAGCAATCTACCATCCCTATCATCCTATGATGATAGGGATTGTTCTTGTGCTATTGATTTGCCATTGTGTCTTTGTTTCTATTGAAAGGTCTGTGTACTTCGCTATTTTTTCTGTATGAGTCGTTTGTAGATTGTGAGTATTGCATATTGCAATGTCTATAAGATACGCAGATTTATTGGTTTTGTCTAGAACAGTATCGGGTCTATTGTAGTGTATAGTTTTATCGGTGATTATTGTTCGGTCCCAATAAAGTCTGTAATTATTGTTTTCTAGGACTGTTTGTGGTTCATATTTATAATAGGGTACTATTTCAGTTATGAGTTTGTATTTATATGCAAGGAATTGGTGGATAATTGAAGCTACCTAATGTCATGTCATGTCTATGTTTGTAGTCTGTCTGAACTTTGCAAGCTCCGGTGATGTGCTGAATTTTTTCGGAACTACTACAGCATCTCCTACAGGTGTCATTGGTATTATGTCGGCGGATAATTAATTTTTGGTAATTGCGGGTGTCGATGACTTGGTCCTGTATAGCAACCATGAAAGCTTCAGTCTCAAGGAAGAGCTCACCACATTGCAACCACGCGTTCGACGCTGTCTTGTCGCCATGAGGTTGCTGTAAGTCATGGTAATGTCTTCCATGTAGAGACTTTCGCTCCCATGCAGCTAATTTTTCTTTAGGGTCAATGATTCTTTCTTTGCGTTGTATTGTACTATCGGCTAGATTTAAAGGAGTAAAATGTTTGTCAGTGAGTGCTATTGCTTTATGTAATGTTGAATTTAGAGCACGTTCAGAGAAGAATTTTCATAGTGTTGATATTTGCTTGTTATGGAGGTTGCTAATGTCCATAATCCCCCGACCATCTAGTTTTCTCGGTAGAGTCATCCTTTGAAAGCACGATCGGGGATGGTGCTTGCAATGTGAAGTCATTGATGTGTTAATGTTGCGTTGTAGTCTACCAAGATCTGTCTGCGACCAATTTATTATCCCAAATGTGTATGTGAGGACAGGTATGGAAACAAAAGAAAGAAAAATAAAGAAAATACGTTTATTGTGCACAAACAAGATACATATTCAAGGCATAAAAAGGTAAGGTAAGGTAAGGTAGGGTTGGTAAGGGTGTCTATGGCGAATGTGTTTATGGCTTTTACAAGGTTGCGTCCATTTAGCTGAGATTTAAGTATAGAATTTATCCTGTGTTGGAATTTACGTTTGATTTCAGATTTTGTTTCATCATGTCAGCCTTTAAGTCCACTGCCTCCTCTAAAGAGCGCCATGACGAGCGATCCTGTGCCACCTCCATCCACCGACTTCCTGCGATAGCTACAATGTCGTCGGTTTATCGTCTGGGGGGTCTCACCACACTTCGCTTGCTTGTTCGTGGTCGCCATTCGAGAACCTTTATTCCCCAGCGGTTGTCGGTTCTGCGAACTATATGGCGTGCCCATTGCCACTTCAACTTGCAAACTCTGAGAGCTATGTCGGTAACCTTCGTTCTTCACGTAGTGAAACACCGAGCATAGCTCTCTCCATTGCACGCAGCGCAACTCTGAGCTTTTGTATGAGACCAATAGTTAGCGACCACATCTCAGTGCCGTATGTCATCACTGGCAACACGCACTGGTTATAAACTTTCGTCTTGAGGCTCTGCGGTATCTGTGACGAGAAGATATGGCGTAATTTCCCGAACGCTGCCCATCCGAGTTGGATTCGTCGGTTGACCTCTTTGTCGAAGTTGGATCTACCCAGTTGGATCGTCTGACCCAAGTATATATAGTGATCAACAGCTTCGATGATATCGTTCCCAATATAAACCGGCATGGGTACGACAGATTTTGTTTTGTTATGTGTAATTTGATAGTTCTGTTGAAATCCAAGGTATTTGTAAAAGCTGTTTTGATCTATTGGTTCCATTTGTTTGCCTGTATTAAAAGTGTATGGGTTAAGAGTGACGGAGTTTTGTTGAATAGAGAATGTTTTGCATTTGTCAATTCTGAAATGCATCTTTATTTCATTAGAGAATGATGCTGTGATATCAGCAAGAAGGTGTAAGGATTCTGTGTTGTTGCTGTAAAGTTTGATGTTATCCATGAGATGAGTTAGAACTGGACTATTGCTATCCTTTGAAAGGTAAAGGCCTTCACCAGTTGCGTTAAGTAATCTTGATAGAGGGTTTAGTGCAAGGCAAAACCATAGTGGGCTTAGAGCATCACCTTGAAAGATACCACGTCTAATGTTGATTTCATCTGTTTCTATTGTTTCACTACCGTTATTGAGTTTTGTTGTCCATTGCTTCATTGTATTTTCTAGAAAAGAAATTAAGAGCGAGTGTATTTTGTAATGATGGAGGATGTGAATTAGCCAACTGTGAGGAACTGAATCAAATGCTTTGCGGTAATCGATGTACATTGTCATGAGATCTGATTTACATGTGAGGGCCTGTTTCATTGCCAATGCGTCTATTTTTAACTGTTCCTTGCAGCCTTGACTGTTTTTACGGCATCCTTTTTGTTCTTCTGCTAAAATGTTATTATTTTTAATGTGTTTGTTTATGAGGTAGGATATGCAAGATGTGACTATTTTATAAATGGTTTGCAGACATGTTATGGGTCGGTAATTACCTGAGTTGAGACGGTCTGAGTCTTTGGGTAATATATAAGTTACTCCCTGTGTTAGATAAGATGGCATGGTTATTGGTGATTCGATAAATTGATTAATGTGGTTGTGGAGTAATGGATGGGCAGATGTAAACTTTTTATACTAGTAATTATGTATGTTGTCAGTGCCGGGTGATTTCCAATTATGAGTATTTTTGATGACCTCTTTGAATACGTGGACTGGAATTAATTCAAACTGCATTTCGTTACATTCGTCGGTTCGTTGAAAGTCTGCTGATTTTAGCCAATCTGCATCTACATTATGCTGAACTTCATTACAAATTCATCATTCCATAAATTTTTCATTTTTTTTTGTTCATTACTCCATATATTTGACCAGAATGTGTGCATGCTTTCAGGCGTTGGTAAGGGTGAATTTCTAGTATTCAAAGTGTCTTGTGTTTGTGTGGAAATATTTCTGTAAAATCCTTTTTCATTTGAATTAAATTGTGTGTTTTGTTGTTTTCGTAAAGTGTAGTGGGTGTATCGTCTTAACCGGCTACTAGTGGCATTAAGTCTTTGTTTTAGACTGTCTTGTATTTGGCTTTAATGTAATCGATATGTTCTATATGGAGAATATATATTAAAATCGTGTACGTCCTGACTGTTCTGTCTAAGTGATGTGCCGTCTGGTAGATTAGTTGTCAATATTATGGCCTATTGACTATCGTTAAGTTGGTGAGTGTCGGAGTTATTTGTATTCGTTGTCTCAATAACTGACATTAGTTTACGCTCTATTTAATCCCTAATTTCTTGCAACTTCTGGTCTGGTATTAGTTTATTATGTATTCTGTTATGTTGTTTTTTTATTGTAATGTGTTCAATAAAGAGTTATTGTATTGTATTGTATTGTATTGTATCACTCTTCTTTGATCAGCTACTCGCTGCTCTGTAATATGAGAAATTTGAGGGAATTAGTAAGTTATGCTGGTGTGTAATTGTTTCTGGTAAGCTGTCTTATTTTTTTCTACTTGTGTAATTGTGTAGTATGCTTCCATAATGGCCTCGTTAATATCATCAGTCCATCTCATTCTACTCGTAGATAGCGTTATTATCATGTTTGGTTGACGTGTAGTGTTAACATGTCAAGTTGTGGGTTCATTTTGATTTGTACTACCACCTTGGCTGACTTCTTTTATAATATCCTGTTTTATTTTTGTAGTGTGCTTGCTGGTAATAAATTATTCCTAACTATAGCTCTTCATTGGTCTCCTATTCGCTGTCTTGAGACATTCATTTGTGGGAATTTTTCTATGAAAAGCTTATGCAGCTGTTCTAAGTATGCTCTAGTCTTGGATTCATTTTCTGTTAGTCTTAAATAGGTGCGCCATATAAATTCGTCCATATCATTTGTCCATTTTTTTCGCGCACGGGTACAGTCAGTGGTTGGTACAGTGTTTATGGCGACTGCCTCCTGTACAACATCCTCTGACCCTGATGAACTAGTTGAAGAATAGTTTCTGAATAGTTCATCAAAATGATGTGGTGATAATGAAGGGAAATCAAACAAGCTTGTAGTACACGCCGGAGATGCTGGTGGGTTTTTCTGGAGTACCTTTACTTCAATGTCCTCTTGTACAGCCTGGGTTCTCAAACCTGAGCTGGCTAAGGCCCTCCTGATAGAAGTTGCATCAGTGATGAATCTTGGTCTTAAATTATATCTTCTGTTACGGCTATTCTTCAAACTTGGATATTCATCATTTTCATTCTCGGAATCCGATTGTATAGCGTAGGTTTTTTGATGGTTTAGGACACCCACCCGGAGATTCTTCTCTCCCCTGGCTCCGCGAGGTATCTGCTTACCATCATTGGCATTCCTGTTGGAGCCGCCGGGCACTTGGGGACTGGCTATCGGTTTCATTTTCATGGTTTCTTGGACGTGAAAAAGCTCTCTGGCTTGTCCAAGGCAGGAGCATGCAGTTAGCTTCCTAACTGAGCCTATGGGCGCCACCGTTGTGTGCAAGACACTCTTCCGCCACCGCCCTAGAACCGACATCCCACGTTGCTGGCAGTTGTACTACCTAGGCCTCGATAAGACATACGCGCCTAAGAGACCCCCTGTGATGGGTATACCGCTATCTGTCGGTCGCTAGAGCCTCGTTCGTTTGAAGCAGGGTGCACCACGTGCAGGTGAGGTTGGCTTGGAGTTTCTCCCCATTTGACTCCCTTGCACCCCTTATTATTATTATTATTACTGCGATCTCGGTGCCATCTATACTTATAATAAAACTGTAACGGGTCCAATTCTGTACATTGGAGATATATTGAAATTTTCTTTTGGAGGGTACTCTATACTCGATACTGAAGCCAAAAACTGTATTTTTTTCATTTTTGTCTGTCTGTCTATTTTTTATATTTTCATTATTTACTAATATATTCATCACCACCAAATTGAAGTGGTTGTAGCTTCTTCGGTATATTATTTTATTTTTACCCGACTAATGCGAATCAAAAGGGAGGGTTATTATTTAAACCGATATGTATGTGGGAATGTTTGTATATATATATATATATGTTCATCTGTTCCTTCATAATTTCTAAACTAATAATACTAAAACATTTAAATATGTCAGGTCACATTGGTTATTAAACTAAGGCTGGTGATGGTTGCTTTATTTACTCATCAATATAGGTAAAATACTCCCCTAGCAACTCTTTACGCTACGTCATAAACTCATGCTATCCCTTACCTATACGCTTAAAGCATTTCTGTTGGTATCCTCTTTCTACGTATTAATATTATTAGGTGTTCTGTGCCCGTATCTCCATTGACGTAGGAAATGTCTGTTACTCTATGCGTATCTCCTGCTTTGTTTGTGGCACATACTAAGAAGACACGGGTTGGCAAAACGGATAAAACAAAATAAAAATATGAGCGCCCCTTATTTTAACACGACTGCCCAAAAAAGGAGTGTAAATAAATGGCTGGCTTAATTCGGGGGTTTCTCTCTTGTCACACCAAGCTTGACGTTTGTATGTATAACAGTTCTTACGGCAGCATTAATATAAAAACGTTGAAAAAACACGTCTTGTATTAATATGAGCGTCCTTTATTTTTACACGACTGCCCAAAAAAGGACTGTAATGTTTTTAGCATTCATGTATGTTTGTATGTATGTATGTATGTATGTATGTATGTATGTATGTATGTATGTATGTATGTATGTATGTATGTATGTATGTATGTATGTATGTATGTATGTATGTATGTATGTATGTATGTGAGTTTCTTTATTCCACCATAACTTTTAAATGCCTGAACAGATTTAGACGTATGGGGTATCGTTAGAATCCTTACACCCCCCACGAGTAACATAGGCTATATATTTTTTGATAACATTAAATGTACGGAAGTATGGTTCAATTTTCAAATTCGAAAAAAAAAACATTTTTATTCATATTTTACAATATGGGTATCAAATTGAAGGCCTAGATAAGCACATTCCAACAGTATATAATATAAAATGAACAAAATAAAAATGTATACCTTACTTCCGCCAAAACTGTAAGTCAGACAAATGATAAATGGTAAAATTAACACAAGTAAAAGTAAAACGCCACGTTAAACAAACCCTACCCAAATTGAACTACTGTAATATATAAATGAAATGAATCCTAAGACCTGGAGACCAGTGAAAAAAAAAAAACACAATATAAAACCCCACGCTAAACAAACCCTACCCAAATACAAGTATCGTAACACTTGTATATTTATATACATATATTATAAATACACAATAAAAAACATATACCTCAATCCAAATACCAAACGTCTGACATCATTTAGTTTTAGTGTTATTATTTAGTATTTAATTTATTGGCAAAAGCTCTTTTGTGGCAGGGCAGGCGTATTTTTAGGTTTTAAGCTAGTTATTTATATTTTCATCATTTACAGATGTATCGGTCACCACCAAATTGAAGTGGTTGTAGCTTCTTCGATATATTATTTTATTTTTAGGTTTTAAGCTAGTTATTTATATTTTCATCATTTACAGATGTATCGGTCACCACCAAATTGAAGTGGTTGTAGCTTCTTCGATATATTATTTTATTTTTAGGTTTTATGCTAGTTATTTATATTTTCATCATTTACAGATGTATCGGTCACCACCAAATTGAAGTGGTTGTAGCTTCTTCGATATATTATTTTATTTTTAGGTTTTATGCTAGTTATTTATATTTTCATCATTTACAGATGTATCGGTCACCAACAAATTGAAGTGGTTGTAGCTTCTTCGATATATTATTTTATTTTTAGGTTTTATGCTAGCTATTTATATTTTCATCATTTACAGATGTATCGGTCACCACCAAATTGAAGTGGTTGTAGCTTCTTCGATATATTATTTTATTTTTAGGTTTTATGCTAGTTATTTATATTTTCATCATTTACAGATGTATCGGTCACCACCAAATTGAAGTGGTTGTAGCTTCTTCGATATATTATTTTATTTTTAGGTTTTATGCTAGTTATTTATATTTTCATCATTTACAGATGTATCGGTCACCACCAAATTGAAGTGGTTGTAGCTTCTTCGATATATTATTTTATTTTTAGGTTTTATGCTAGCTATTTATATTTTCATCATTTACAGATGTATCGGTCACCACCAAATTGAAGTGGTTGTAGTTTCTTCGATATATTATTTTATTTTTAGGTTTTAAGCTAGTTATTTATATTGTCATCATTTACAGATGTATTGGTCACCATCAAATTGAAGTGGTTGTAGCTTCTTCGATATATTATTTTATTTTTACCCGACTACGGTGAATCAAAAAGGAGGGTTATGATTTAAACCGGCATGTATTATGTATGTATGTTCATCTGTTCCGTCATAATTTCTAAACTAGTTATCATAATTTGACAAATGAGGTATCGTTGGAAGCGTCTTCATCGTCCACTGGTTTTAGTTTATATGACGTCACATTAAATTGACTGGATATAAACACGTGAACTAAAAAAAATACCCATTTTGTTACATTTTCTTGTTGCGATAAAATAAAATGCTGCAATACTAGGCTAGATATTATTATGGCCCAGTTCAAACTTTATGTTCGTTTCGACTTGAATTTTTTTGATTAAACCGGAAGGTGCGTTTTCATGAAAAGAAGAAAATCCACATATTGTCCGTGGCATTCTTATATTGATTAAAAGCCTGATAGATCACAACTTGTTTGATTCGTAGAAATATTTATTTTCCTAGAAATCAAAACCACTAAAACGTTGATACCTAGTTCCGGAATTAAGTGTCCAGTATAGGTAGTCGGATCTCAAGTTTCAGAATCGAAAACTATTCGATTTTGCATGCCCTATTGAGGGGCCGACTATGGTGTCGGACGGATGCTATATTATATTTTTTTAAACGTACATCGCTAACTAGGATTATTAAAGTTATTTTATTTACTTAACTAAGATGAAGGATGGCGATGTTTGTACTTGTTTTTACTATGTCAGGTCACATTGATTATCAAACTAAGGCTGGTGATGGTTGCTTTTTTCACCCATTAATTTGGGTAAAATATCTCCCCTAGCAACTCCTTCCGCTACGTCATAAACTCATGCTATCCCTTACATATACGCTCATAGCATTTCTATTGGTATCCTCTTTCTACGTATTAGTTTTATTAGGTGTTCTGTGCCCGTATCTTCCATTGACGTAGGAAATGTCTGTTACTCTATGCGTATCTCCTACTTAGTTTGTGGCAAATACTAAGAAGGAGATACGGATTGTCAAAACGGATGGAGGTAGCTAGCTACCGTAGACGCGAGTATGTACCTACTATAGACTTGTCATTGAATAGCAATAATAATGAGAGAAAGACACACATACCATAAAAACAGAAAGATTGAGCGAGACGAATATGCATATTTATTATCCCTTTCGCGTATATGCCTGTTTCTGTACTAGCTCCCAACATAAACAAACTAATAATAATAAACACTTTATAACGAACTAATGAAGAACTAATCACTAATCAGTGAAACAGATAATAGGTAAGGGATAGCATTAGTTTATGACGTAGCCATAAACTAATGCTATCCCTTACTTATACGCTTACAAATTCGCTCCTTACTCGGTTACTTATAGACCAATAAAAATTATCTGCTTGGATCAATTCAATAATGACTTAGATTCGGTCCGATAGGACCATTTCCCTTCTTTTGATGTTAGCGAAATGGTTGAAACATTTAATTGCATTGTGCTAACTTTATTTGATATTCATGCACCTATAAAAACAACTAAAATTAGAGAGCGCAATTATCCGTGGATTACAGACAATATTAAACTTATGATGCGTCTACGTAACCAAGCGTTAACTGCCTATAGACGCTCCAAATTAGAAACGAAAAAAATATATTACAGTAGTCTTAAGTCTTTAGTTAATCAATCCGTTTACTTTGAAAAGGTAGCATATTTCAAACACAATATTAACAACAAAATTAGTGAACCTAAAAGTCTATGGAAGAATCTAAAGTCTACTTTTTAAATTGAGGACATAAGTATTAAAAGATATAATATAATTAATTTTTTTCCACATGCAATCTACCTACAAACCCTACAATGCACTTCCGTAAATGTAAAAGCGACAAGAACTTTTTTTAAGAAAGTCATTGACCGTATAATGACAATTGTTGTGTCATCTGCAAAAATAATGCTGCTATGCTGTACAGCCAGCGGGAGATCATTGATATATAGAAGAAATAGTAAAGGACCCAGTATGCTTCCTTGAGGAACTCCACAAGTAGAAAATAAATTTTTATAGTGTAAATAAGAAAAAATGATTTATTTCAAAACAATTGTGGAGTGCATGGGTCAATAGTTATAAATATTTCATTGACAGATATGAGAAGCACCCCACGCTTTTTTTAAATAAAACATTTTTTTTCTTATTTACACTATTAAAATTTAGTTTCTATTTTTTAGTTTGGTTTTCTATATTAAGCGTGTTTTTTAGTTTATATATACTATTATTTATTTATTTTCTATTTTTTAGTTTTTTTTTTCGAATTATTGCATTGTCATCGGTCTTTGACAGGTGTGCAAAATTTGAATGAAATCTGACCGTTTAAAGTGGGTCAAAATAGCGTCCAAAGGAGTCGGTTACAAACATACAAATATACAAACATACAAGTGAAGCTAATATAAAGCGTATAAAAAACTAATAACACACTTTATATAGAAAACCAAACTAAAAAATAGAAAACAAATTTTAATAGTGTAAATAAGAAAAAAAAGTTTTATTTAAAAAAAAGCATGGGGTGCTTTTTAAGATATTATCGAAATGATAATACTTCTTCTCATATCTGTCAATGAAATATTTATAACTATTGACCCATGCACCCCACGATTTTTTTGAAATAAAACTTTTTTTTCTTATTTACACTATTAAAATTTATTTCCTATTTTTTAGTTTGGTTTTCTATATAAAGCGTGTTTTTTAGTTTTATTAAAAGATTATTTATTTTTCGTCACTTTCCTAGATAAGTTCTTACAGTTAGATAACACAACGTTTGTGGTTGCATTAAGTTTTCGAAAGGCTGTGATACTATAGTAGTTAATTATGAGATCCCTTTTTTTCTGCAAAATTATTGTACATTGCCGTCTCCTGTAATTGTCCGCTAGTAGAATAATTTTGGCATTGGTTGCTGCCTTTCTTTTACACTCATCAACCATATTACGTTTCTGTTGAGATTGGACGGTATTGGAGGTATCATTTACTTTCATCTTTACTTGGTCAAATTCCTGCTGTAGCGTTTCGTGTAAAGGTTCATTTTGTGAAAAAAAAAACTGATAAGGAAGCTTCTCCTGAGTTATGGACGACAAATTCTTCACACGATCTAGATTATCAAGAACCGAGCAATCAGCAGACTTTTTTGTCATATTATGAGATTTCGGTGTATAAAATTCTGTGTCTAAATTTAGTCTCCTACGTTGAAACAATTGCTTTTTAATGATTTTCTACATATTTTAGAACTTCCTGCAGTGTCATTTCTCCTAATATTCATGCTTGTTATGTACATCCTTTTAAGTTGATCATTTTTCTGTCTTTCCTGCTCAACCTACTTTTTAAGTGAACAGTTTTCAAGATTCAGAGTATCTATTTCGGCATGAGCACTAAGTAATTGTTGTCTCAAATAAGCATTTTCATTTTTAAGAAGAAGCTCATCGTCATTTTTAAAAATTGTCGATAAGTCCATCATGCTTCTAGTGCTAAGATCAGAACCCAATGAATCCGATGAATTGTTTAAAAGAGAATGCCTCATAACACGTCTTGAAGAATTTAAATTCTTTTTACGTTGAGTTATATTACTGTTTGTCAAATGGCAAATTAGCTATTTATACGATTTAAAAATAATCTCATGAATCTTCTAAGAATATGTAAATAAATATATATTTTCCACCTTAAATTTGTTTTCTTTGCACAGAAGTCTATTCAACAATAACAGTTGAAAAAAAAAAAAAAAAAAAAAAATTATCGGTCTTCAATGAAAGCGAACCCACGCACACTGACTTGCCAATCTGGTGAACAAACCGCTACGCCGACTGGTCATGCAACAGCTGCATCAAAATAAGCCAACGCTAAAGAACGTTACTGGTTCGAATATGACTGTACAAGTGAACTGGGTCCAAAGTTCAATTGTCGCAGCGTAGAACAAAGCTTGTGTGTCTACGATTTTAACGGTCCGGTTTTTTGCAATATTTGAAAATACACTCACTTGTTGTTGTAAAATCCAAAGAATGTAATCACAAATGTATTCAATAGGCTAAAGGTTAGCTAATATTGTAATTTTATTATAAAAAACTTCGCTTATTTATGAGTTTCGTTTCACAGTATATAATTGTTATTTTTAGGTAGTTATATTTGATATTTTTTATCACAAACGTTTTATTGCGTAAGTCACATAACATTCAACAAATTGTAGTGGTCATGATTTAACAACATTACATTTTACTATTTTTAAATATTTTTGTACACTGAGGCGCTCACTCCACGCTTGAGTTCCAAGCGAGATTTAATGGTACTAATGACCTTACCGCATTTTTTAGAGGCCCTTACCGCAATAATAAACACTTTCATTCGCACTTCAACCTTCCCAGATCTCTGGAAAATAGCAATAGTCCGTCCGTTGTCCAAAAATAATAACCCAATCCTAGTCAAGGACCTTAGGTCCATTAGTATCTTGCCTTGTTTATCTAAAATCATGGAAAAAGTGGTATGTCAGTAATTGACAGATTTTCTTAAACTTAACAATGTTCTCCCAGAAGTCCAGTCTGGTATTAGAAAATGTCGAAGCACTGCCACTGCCTTGTTAGACGTTACAGATAATATATTGGCGTCTCAAGACGAAAGAAAGTGCACTATGTTGGTGCTTTTAGATTTTTCTCGCGCGTTTGACTCTATTAACACCGCGCTGCTACTTTCCGAGCTGAGTTACTATGGGTTCGACCAGGCTGCGCTGATGTGGTTTAATAGCTACCTTAGCAATCGCTATCAGTACGTGGAATTGCGGCAGTCTACTGGTACTTCTCTTTCCTCTTCCCTTACAGCCATCAATAGAGGCGTACCACAAGGATCCATTCTAGGTCCAATTTTATTTATTTTATTTTATTGTATAGCGCTGACATTATTAACTGCCTAGAAAAATGTAAATACCATATTTATGCTGATGACATACAAGTTTATATACCTTTTATTCCTGGAGAACTTGAAGGTGCGATAAGGGACTTGAATGAAGATTTAAACCGGGTAGCCATTTGGTCCAAAAATAATAGTGTTTTGCTCAAAGAGTAAGACTAAGTTCATGATCTTAGGTAGTAGACATCAATTAGAATCGATACCGACAACCGTGCACATATCACTGATGGGTGTAGTAATTGAACGGGTTTACGAGGTGCGTAACCTGGGTTTGAATGTCGATGCGGAACTAAGATTTGAGAGTCATATAGCTGCGTGCGTACAAAACTGTTTTTATAGGCTTAAAACTATTTATAAACTCAGACCAAATCTTTGTGAAGAGCTTCGCATTCAACTCGTCGAATCCCTTGTACTAAAACTAAACTACGCGGATACTGTTTTTCGCCCTAGATTGCTTTCACGGACTCAACGTTTAGTTCAACGTGTTCACAATGCGTGCGCTAGATTTTGTTTCACTATACCTCCGAGGACCCATGTGACACCATTTTTAAATAAACAATATGCTTTGAAAATGAAGTCTCGACGTAAACTCCATTTAGCGTGTTTGCTTTTTGGTGTAATTAACCACAAACAGCCTTCATACCTTTACAATAAGATCAAGTGTTTCACAAGTAACAGGAAGTGCTCAATTAGATACGGCTCCCAGCAGCTGTCGATCCCGCGTCACCGTACGACAGCTTTTTTAGGTGGATTTCGGTATGCGGCGTCCAAATGGAATAATTTGCCCCCACCAGTAAGGACTTTAAAACATTTAAGCATGTTCCGTCTCAAGCTCAAAAAATAATTTATCAATGAGCAGAGGCGGAATGCGAATGTTAATATTGATTTATCGTTTTTGTAATACATCCACTGATCGTTCTCTTGGTTTCTTTCGTCGCGTCTGTTCACCATTTAGTCACTACCCTTTGTAATAGCGAAAACTATGGTTTCGCTTGTGTCACTGTCCGCTCTCTATGTCTATATTGTCACTACCTTTATTTTTTGTTTCACCTTGTATCTAACAATTCCTTTATAAATAGTTTGATTTGCGTTTGTTTTCTACCTTATTATATTTTGAAATTAATATATATTTATTTACTTATACATTGTACATATTATGCATATATTTATTTAAAGATGTACATGATATTATATATTACGCATATGTAGATTTATAATTTGTATTTACTGTTTTGGTTATATTATATATTACATTATACATTAGAGTCTTGTTATTATTGAGTAAATTTCTCTGTTTTTTATTATTATTATTTTCTTTCCAAAACGCCCCCTCAGGGTTGTGCCAGAATACCAGCGCTGAGTGTCATTGACACTCAGTATTATGCTGAGGCGCGGCCTTTTTGGCACCGCACTTAATTTTTTACTATTTTTTTGTTGTTATTATTGTCATTTTTTTGTAATTGTGTGTCTAATAAATGTTTTTTCTTTTTTTTAATAGTAATTCTATTGGTATAATCTTTCTACGATAGCTACATATCTCTTATCAGTGGTTGGAGTTTCAAATGTCACAGGAGTGAGAAAATAGTTTTGGTATCAGAGAGTCCGACTGAGTACCTAGTTCAAGAGTAAGTAAGTAGTTATATTCCTTGGGCCAACGAGCGCAGGCCGGCGACGGAAACGATGTTCGCGATCGTGGTGCTTGTGGCGGCGTGGTGTGGATGCACGGGCTGCGCTGGCACCAGCATCCGATACGAGTTCTATCGTGACATGGGCGGTGCGGCGGCGGCGGCATTGCATCATCTGCCGCCAAACAAAGGCGGCAGAGCGGTGCCGCTGGATACGTGGGGAGCCGTGTGCGCGCTACTCGACCGCTATTGGGTACCGCGCTGCCCGGGCGCCGTGGTGGCGCCGCGCTGGGTGCTCACAGCGGGCCACTGCATCACGCCGAGCGTCGCATACGTCAAGTACATGTCACGGCCGTGTATTACCTGTACCGCCACCCGCAGTGAGTGGGTCAGAGTGTTAAAGTCCCTGCCGTTGTCCCCTTCGTAGGCCACTGACCGTGTCGTTGGGGTGTAGCCTTGGGGGCGCAATTTTTCTTGAATGTTTTAAGTGTTTTTTCCATAGCGTCCCTAAGGGTACACCCCAACCTGCAGGTGTCCACAGCACTGCTGTGTTTGTGTGTGTATATGTGTGCAGGTACAAGGTGGTGCAGCAGGGCGAGGGGCGCGGCATGGACGTGACGCTGCTGCACCACGACGTGAGGCTGGTGGGCACGCGCGGCGACATGGTGCTCCGAGCGCCGCCGCCGCAGCCACCGCTCCGCTCGTTGTCCATTTACGACCCCGAGGACCTCAACGACAAGGAAGTAGAAGTGAGTTCATTGCTCTACCGGAATAAATGCAAGCCGTTGCTAATCGTGTTTTTTAAATTCCTTATTTTTATTCGGCATTTTATTTGCGAAGTCCACGTATCTAAGTATTCGCCTCGTACCTACGCGTCACATATCAGTGAAATATGGAAGGCTGACCGAATTTTATTGTATGAGATCGAGTTCCGATTATTTCGTCTAACTAATTTGAGCGAGGCTCGCGTTTAGTGTGGCCTGCGCTAGCGCAAGTCACTCGCGGGCGTGCACCACCGATGAGGGCGTGTTCACCTCATGTACGCTTTTTCGGGGTAACAAGACAAATTCAATTTTTTGCCTACATAAAGGATCACGCAGATCAGGCGGCCGCAGATCGCGGCTCTTCTCTCTGCACTGACTATCAGTGTGTGTCTCGTAGGTGCTGGGGTTCGGGCACACGCAGGAGTCCTCAAAAAGCGAAGAGCTGTTCACAGTGCAGCTAGTGCTGCTGGCGTGCGAGCGTGGCGCGTGGCTGCACTGCATGTGCGGCACGGGCCGAGCTTCGGACCAGCCAGCTGGCGTGTGCTACGGTGACTCGGGTGGGCCCGTGGTATTCCGCGGCGCACAGGTTGGCGTCACCTCCATGGGACCGCTGGAGTGCGCCGCGGACGCGCGCCCAGAACCTGGAGCCTTGGCCACCAGCGTGTTCACTGCGCTGCGCCGGTACGCGCCGCTCTTCAACGCGACCATCTAGGACGCGGACGAGTCGCTGCGCATGGTGCGCCTCTCCAGCATCGCAGCACAGCCTCTGCCCCACCGCAGCGCACTGTATGCGTGTCTCCTGTGCGGGGTGAGACTAGCAACGCGTCGTTGAGCCGAGTTGAGCCGAGAGACGCCGTCTGACTGTTACCGATACTCACCAGTTTACGTTGAACTGCTGATACCGCACTGGTCCTGCAACAAAGAAACATCAATTATTATATATATTTCTAACGTAATTAATTTGTTTTATTACTTCTTGATTCAAATTTTACAATAAAAGAGTGAGAACACACAAAAGAGGGGTGCTCCCAATCTCTGTCGGATGGTTCTACGCTCGATATAATACAGTCGGCCCCCACGAACGGCTACCAGACAGTGCACAGTGGGGGCAGACTTATGCATGTTATAATTATGCAGACGGTAATACGTTTCTGGCTATCGCCCCCACGTATGAGAAATGGTGGCAGACGGTAACTTGTTGCATTTACCTTTTTACTTTAGTTTTAATCTTTTTTTAAATTTCTTTCAGTTAGGTAAATAACATGTAACCCTGAACATTGTCAGAAAACTGTTTCTGAAGATAATACTACGACAAAATGGTGTGCTCTCTATTTTTGAATCTCCTAACTGTAACGTAGCTACGTAGCGGACTGCGGAGCTATGGAGCTATGGTGGGTCAGCAGGACTGGACCTACAGTCTCGACATATATAACGAGGCTACCGATCGCTAAGTATTAACGAAAACAATTGATTAGCTTACAACAAATGCAAGTCTCTACAACCGAGGTACTGAGCAAAATCGTCTATTAGTTACCATCGTGGGCGCCGGGAGGATGGGTGCATGGGGATGCAGTTTCGCCCCCTTGGATTTACACAATTTAATTATTGTTTTATTACACATAGATACATTATATACCTATCTTATGTAAAAATGGTTAGGTTGTGGGAAAAAACATTGAATGAATAAAAAATTGAGGTCTGGGTTGTTCAAAATGGATAATTGTCGATAAATATCAGTGTCTTCCTTTACCCTTTCGGATCCTTTCCCTATTAACACTGAGCATGCACAGATCGTTCAGCTTCGTATAGTATTTAATTTTCTAAAATGATAGAAAGAAATAACTTTAACTATTTGTGCTGCTTTGATTGCGCATATTTAGTTGTATTAATTAAAATATTCTAATTTGAAATTATATTTTACTTTTACGCTGACAGAAATATATCGTGCCTAATGTATGCAGCCCC
Source organism: Alsophila aescularia (assembly GCA_946251855.1). NCBI lineage: Eukaryota > Metazoa > Arthropoda > Insecta > Lepidoptera > Geometridae > Alsophila > Alsophila aescularia. Next base: position 62,513,946 of record OX276379.1, on the reverse strand, counting down.
CTGCAAATAATCCTGCCTGCGCCCATGGTAATTATGGGCATAGATAATACAAAAAGGAACTATTTGCATGGGTAACAATTTTTCAAAAAAGTTTTTCTGTATATGTTAAAAAGATGTTGAAAATGATGAAAAATAAATGATGTTGAATTACGCTTACTGGCGTAAATGTACAAAGAGGTTAAATTACACTTACTTACTAGAGTAATTCAACCTCTTTAAGTAGTAGACGTCAGTGTATCGAAAACAAACGGGCTGCGAATAATAGACGCAAAGTTCATCACAAACACTATGCGAATCGTAAAGTACGTTAAGATACCGATACCAATCGATATCTTTGACAGTAGCTGTAAGTCTCGACACAGATAGCAATGCCATTGCAAGCTACCGATCGCTAAGTCAAAACGAAAAACAACAGTACAGTATGGGTAACGATGATAATCGTTTGCTTTTGACAGAAGCAATTTCATCGGTATCTGTACTTTGCGACCGATTTTGGTTGTAAAGTGATTGCTACCGACGCCCCTGGACGCCAATTTAATTAATATAAGGTCGTTCAGTCACTGTCGAGTGTCGGCCGGCAATGCCGGCACCCACACTGTTGTATGAGTTTGCAATGACTTGGTTTGCAATTACTCCACTGCAACTGGCCACGCTCATAGCTTGACTACGCTCTCGGCCTTCAAGCGTGTTCATCATTGCAGGCCTTGCTGTCCGCGCTATAAAGGCCTCACTTGCTGCGCTCGCTAAGCCGGAACTTAGCACGTGGGTGTCGGCAATGTTATGCAATTATTGTAAACGTAAAGGAAAGCGCCGTCACCTCAGCGAGGTGTGACAAAGAGAATATAAAATAAGGTGTGAGAGAAAGAAAAGAGGTCTACCTCCTAGAAAAAAATACGTATTTTAGAGGACGTACGTTATTAGGTATTCGGTGGCAGCACTCTTGTTGTTTTTTGACATACTTGTTTCCATGGCAACCTATTCGTACAGCGAGTAATCACCATTTGTCCAGTTTGTCCTGTTTTCCCGTGGAAACTTAAAATTTTCCGATACATAAAGTATTCTATGTTTAATTCCAGGGTATAAGCTATCTCCATTCCAAGTTTCATCCAAATCCGTCCACGCGTATCGCGTGAAAGCTCCCCAAACAAACAAACAAACAAACAATCAAACGGACAGCGTTTCACTTTTATATATTGGTAGGTATGGATTTGGCTATTCCATGGATAATCAATGAACACTCGATGGTTTGTCCTAACGGTAGTCTGCTCGTTATTTGACATTTGTTTCAATGGTTTTTATTCATCGAACTACAATTGAGTAGTCATGGAACAAAAGTTACTTTATAATCGACTTCACAAAAGGAGACGGTTATATGTTCGAATGTATGTTTTTTTCTTTTTTTTAATTCCGACACGAACGGACCGTTACAGAATTTTGACTGTTCTAGGGATGTGAAAATTAATCTATTTTAAAATATGTAATCGACTATTATCTCTAAAATTACAAAATTTTTATTATTGTTTTTAAATGAATCGAGTGTTAATCGTTTTTTTTCAAACATTGTCATTTAGATATCTTCCAACTAAAAACACGTTTTTTTTTCAGAAACATCGAATATTTCTGAAAACTTAATTGTTTTTTTATTATAGATTTTCATCGATTTCAATCAAATTTTCTGAACTATCGATTATTTCTGGAAAATTGATCAATTTTTGCATTATCGATTTTGAAGGGATCCCAATATTTTTATTAGAAAAATCTATTGTTTCTGGAAAATTAAATGATTTTGGCATGATCTATTTTGAAGGGATCCCAATTAGTCGATTATGCGAAATTATTGTTTTATTATCATTTAGTCACATCCCTGTTGCATAAGCATCACAGCAAGATAAACTATAATTGCATATTGTTATGGCTAGCAGTATAATGTATAATTTTATTATCATTTAGTCACATCCCTGTTGCATAAGCATCACAGCAAGATAAACTATAATTGCATATTGTTATGGCTAGCAGTATAATGTATAATTTTATTATCATTTAGTCACATCCCTGTTGCATAAGCATCACAGCAAGATAAACTATAATTGCATATTGTTATGGCTAGCAGTATAATGTATAATTTTATTATCATTTAGTCACATCCCTGTTGCATAAGCATCACAGCAAGATAAACTATAATTGCATATTGTTATGGCTAGCAGTATAATGTATAATTTTATTATCATTTAGTCACATCCCTGTTGCATAAGCATCACAGCAAGATAAACTATAATTGCATATTGTTATGGCTAGCAGTATATTGTATAATTTTATTATCATTTAGTCACATCCCTGTTGCATAAGCATCACAGCAAGATAAACTATAATTGCATATTGTTATGGCTAGCAGTATAATGTATAATTTTATTATCATTTAGTCACATCCCTGTTGCATAAGCATCACAGCAAGATAAACTATAATTGCATATTGTTATGGCTAGCAGTATAATGTATAATTTTATTATCATTTAGTCACATCCCTGTTGCATAAGCATCACAGCAAGATAAACTATAATTGCATATTGTTATGGCTAGCAGTATATTGTATAATTTTATTATCATTTAGTCACATCCCTGTTGCATAAGCATCACAGCAAGATAAACTATAATTGCATATTGTTATGGCTAGCAGTATAATGTATAATTTTATTATCATTTAGTCACATCCCTGTTGCATAAGCATCACAGCCAGATAAACTATAATTGCATATTGTTATGGCTAGCAGTATAATGTATAATTTTATTATCATTTAGTCACATCCCTGTTGCATAAGCATCACAGCAAGATAAACTATAATTGCATATTGTTATGGCTAGCAGTATAATGTATAATTTTATTATCATTTAGTCACATCCCTGTTGCATAAGCATCACAGCAAGATAAACTATAATTGCATATTGTTATGGCTAGCAGTATATTGTATAATTTTATTATCATTTAGTCACATCCCTGTTGCATAAGCATCACAGCAAGATAAACTATAATTGCATATTGTTATGGCTAGCAGTATAATGTATAATTTTATTATCATTTAGTCACATCCCTGTTGCATAAGCATCACAGCAAGATAAACTATAATTGCATATTGTTATGGCTAGCAGTATATTGTATAATTTTATTATCATTTAGTCACATCCCTGTTGCATAAGCATCACAGCAAGATAAACTATAATTGCATATTGTTATGGCTAGCAGTATAATGTATAATTTTATTATCATTTAGTCACATCCCTGTTGCATAAGCATCACAGCAAGATAAACTATAATTGCATATTGTTATGGCTAGCAGTATATTGTATAATTTTATTATCATTTAGTCACATCCCTGTTGCATAAGCATCACAGCAAGATAAACTATAATTGCATATTGTTATGGCTAGCAGTATATTGTATAATTTTATTATCATTTAGTCACATCCCTGTTGCATAAGCATCACAGCAAGATAAACTATAATTGCATATTGTTATGGCTAGCAGTATAATGTATAATTTTATTATCATTTAGTCACATCCCTGTTGCATAAGCATCACAGCAAGATAAACTATAATTGCATATTGTTATGGCTAGCAGTATATTGTATAATTTTATTATCATTTAGTCACATCCCTGTTGCATAAGCATCACAGCAAGATAAACTATAATTGCATATTGTTATGGCTAGCAGTATAATGTATAATTTTATTATCATTTAGTCACATCCCTGTTGCATAAGCATCACAGCAAGATAAACTATAATTGCATATTGTTATGGCTAGCAGTATATTGTATAATTTTATTATCATTTAGTCACATCCCTGTTGCATAAGCATCACAGCAAGATAAACTATAATTGCATATTGTTATGGCTAGCAGTATAATGTATAATTTTATTATCATTTAGTCACATCCCTGTTGCATAAGCATCACAGCAAGATAAACTATAATTGCATATTGTTATGGCTAGCAGTATAATGTATAATTTTATTATCATTTAGTCACATCCCTGTTGCATAAGCATCACAGCAAGATAAACTATAATTGCATATTGTTATGGCTAGCAGTATATTGTATAATTTTACTGCTACTTGTATAGAATAGGAAGGGACCATGATTTAATAATTATACGTTTTTTTTTTTTATTATTATTAAACAATATACAAACTTTATAATTAACTTGTAAAGCATATGTGTTAATTTCATACGTACGTTGCGAAACATAAGCGTGGGTTAGGGTTCTCAAGAAATGTTATCAGGAATTCCGTTACAAAATCATTGTTTCCCAATTGGTTACTATGTTATGTGGGAGGTTAAGGCAGCACAGTTTAAATTTGTGCGATAACAAGTTAAGATTAATCACTATCTAAGAATTCGAATAGATTAAGTTATGTTCATGTTTTTTTGTTTTCACACATTCACAACAGTCATACCCCAGAAATATAAGCTGGAAATTTGAAAACGCAATTGTTTAATTTATTTCCACTCTTGGACCTATCAGCTAGCTACAAAAGCACGGCCTTTGAACGAGTAGTTTATTTGCTTGGCTGTTGAGTCTGTCCTGGTTAAGTTTTAAAATCTATTATTTAGTAACGTGTATTTATCTTTTAGACAGCTTAAAATCAGCATAATAGTGTGTTCTCACTTCGTTTCCCATCCGATAATATCAATGTTTTGCCTCAAACCTTAATCTTTTTACAACCTCTTTTCTTCCACGTTACACAGTCTATGTATGTATGTATGTATAATTATGTATATGGATATGTAGATAATTATTACACCATAGCGTGTCGCCCCTATTGGTCCGATTTTGACAAGCGAGGTATCAATCGATTTGACAAGCGAGGTGTCAATCGATTTGACAAGCGAGGTAGCAATAGATTTGTCTTCATGTATAGAGTGTCATAGAATCATAGGCTATTTTTTTACCCAACTAGGTCGAAGCAAAGGAAGGGTAATGTGTTCAAACTAAATACTTGGTCCAATTTTGACAGGCGAGGGTCAATCGATTCGTCTTCATTTATGCCATAGGCTGAATTGAATACTCCCTAATGCTACCTGAACAAGCTACGAGTACAATGTTTGCAATAAAGTAGGTTTAGACCAGAAAAAAAAACCGGACTAAATGTGGGTACGCTCGGTAGGTTAGGGTGCGTCGCTATCGCCGCGTCAGTCAGCAGGCTAGGTCGTTGATCAGTGCACCTCCCCCTCTCCTCCATATGATCGACCTGACTGCTCTGCTCGCTTGAGTGGTATATTCCCAACTGCTCCATTAAAGTCCCCATCAATGGGGCCGATCTGCGGATCTGGCCGTGCCAAGCGGTTCTGACATGCCGGAGCGGTCTCGTCCGGTCGCTTGGGTGGGCAGACCTCGCCCGTTTCACCCGTCGCAGAAGCGCGTGCTCTTCCCCGTCCAGCCCCGTGTGGATACTGCGGGTGTGATGCTTCTCGTTAATTTCCCTCAGCTTTCGCTTTGTTGTTTTATTATAAACTAGCTGTGACCGCGGTTATGCCCGCCTGTATATTTTTTTTGATAGAAGTGCCTGTTCGGCGTTATCCAGCGTTATTTCAGGACAGAAAGTATAAAATACCAAATTTGGTTATTGATCTATTCATCGGAACAACCACCTGCAACGCAGCTACTACTGGGATAAGTTACTAAAGTGTATAAGATACCAAGTACCCCAGTTTTTAAATCAAACCTTAAGCTCAATGGTGAAACCCGCAAAGCAATCGTTCCAGTAGTTTTTAAATGATGCGCGAACAAACATACAGATAAACAGACAGAAACGGTTTTAAAAAATGATATATTCTTGTTCAGTAGCTTATTTTAACTAGTCTTTACTTAATGCAATGGGAGGAAGCTCCCGCAGCAGACCGCGCTGCATTCCGTGGTCATCACCTCAAAGGACGAGATTGAGACAGGAGAGGATATACTAAATCGAAATAGGAAGGCTGTTGACGCTAAAGAAGGGGGAATAGAAATTGACAAAATTAGGAAGGCAAAGGATAGAAAGGTTATAGTGGGATGTAGGAGTGATGAAGAGAGACAGAAGCTAAAAGAAAGATTGAAGAAGGTGGCCGATTGTCTGAACATGGAGGATATGAAGAACAAAGACCCTCTTTGACCCTCAAGGGTGTGCTCGCATACAATACCGATAAGGATATCCTCCGCGCGCTCAGAAATCAACATCAACGGCTTTTTAGAGAACTCGATGAACAATAAAATCGTATCGAAATAAAATATAAAAAGAAGACCAAAAATCTTTTAACGTCCCATATCGTATTAAAGGTGTCCCCCATAATATGGGCTAGGGCCATGGAGAGTGAGACCATGCAAATAGATCTGCAAAGAATACTGGTTGCTGACCAGTCACCTCTTGTGCAGTGTTCGCTCTGTTTGGGGTACGGGCATGGAAGGCGCTTCTGCAAGGAAACCTTGGAGAAGTGCAGCCACTGCGCCGGCCCTCACAAGAAGGCTGACTGCCCCGACTGGCTCGCGGGCTCACATCCTACATGTTGTGATTGTTCCCATGCTAAGTTAGAACAGGTGGAGCATAACGCCTTTAGCATGGACTGCCCAATTAGAAAGAAATGGGACACACTGGCCAGAGCAACAATAGCGTATTGCTAAGGTGGCTTTTGGCATTTACAACGGTGCTCATGTTTATCCCATTATAAGTGTAGTTAAAATAGTTAAAAATATAAACAAAATAGACACATAAATTATGTTGTATACATTTTGTAGCAATATGCATCAATAACATAAGTTAAAGTATAGAAATAACAAATTTATTAGTAAAAAAAAAACTACTTAGATAAAGGAAAATATAATTTGGAAGTGAAAAATTTAGAATATTGAATCTAAGGTATAAGAAGACAGGAAAACATTAATCATAAAATGAAACAATTTTTAGCGAAAAGTGTCAAAAATAATAGAATTAATAGTTACAAAATTTATGTTATATACATATTATTTTATTTTTTTAGCAAAAGGTAATGTAAGTAAAAACAAAGTGTATTAAAGTAATTAGCAAAAATTTAGAGATAAATAATAATTTAATTTGTAACTTAGATAAATAGAAATGTATAACGTCACGGAATAAATTTTTGAGCACTGAGATACATACAACCAAGTTGAAAAATCAAATTTATAAATATAGCCTTTGGTGCTTCGTGAGTTTTGGCAAGCACCTCAGCAACCATAAGATTAAAAAGACAAATATTAAGTAAAGGTGAATTGATGTTATAAAAAGAAACCTAATAAAAAACTAAAAATAAGATATATTATAAAAGATGATCTTAAGTTTTTTGTATTATACACAAGTGTAAATTTTCATTATAAGTATCCTACTACCCAACTACCATATAAGAAATGTAAACATGTCAAAAAGGTCTGATCATGTCAGAGGTGATTCGCAGGCCGGGCCAATAGCGCCCGGACAAAAAAAAACTAAGGGTAGCGAGCACTGAAGCCAATTGAAGGCCACTGAAGGTTGTTGACAGAAATCTATCTGTGTTGCAGTAGCTAGTTGTGTGGAGGTATATTTTCAAAACACGCCGCGAGAAATCTTAAATTCAAAAGTATACACGATCTCAGCTCGACCAACGACTCGCGTTGCTCGCCCTCACGCGCGGCTGTGACAGTTCTGTTAGTACAAAACAGTAAGCAGTTTCGTTAACAATAAAACAGCCGCAAAAAGGCGTTTTTTATGAGGGATGGTAAATTATAAATGATAATTTATTTCTTTGGAAACATGCACTTCAGGTAAAACTAACACAAAATGATAAAAAAAATGAAAAAAATAATACAGAACTGTGCAGGTATCTGTGACACAGCGTACCGACTAATGGCTCTGTGAGCTGTAGATCTCGCGAGCACTAACTTGCTTGCATACCTAAAAACTAGCGGTACACAGTAGCGCCATCTAGTTACCTTGTCACAAAACTAACATTAATAACCAAGGTGCTTCATCAATCCCTACCTAGTAGGTGAAGGGCTGATTCCACTGGTAGAAACCTAAATGTGAGCAAATTACTGCATTTTGAGGAGCTATTCTGCTCATCACGCCGAATATCCTCATCAGACCTTCACCAATTTTTGTTTGAGACCAGCTTAAAGTTACTATCTTTCAAATAATGTTTCATTTAGATCGATTGAGAAATGCGACCTGCAGAGGATAACAGCTGGACAGCCGGACAAACAAAAGCATTTTCGAAATGGAGACGCTTAACTTGCACTTCACGCTCGCTTGGTCAATAAATTGTAATCCGCTAACGCTACGACAGGTACAGAGTACGTAGGTACGTCCGCCTTGTGTCTCTACGATGTCTCAAAAGCCGAATAACAATAAAACTGCCTCCAAGTGAATCGTCCTTTTATCTGGCCACATTCATTCGCCACATTCGCGCGGGAAGGGCGGCTGCCGCGCCAGATCGTCACCTGGAGAGCTATTGAAAACGGCGCTTTGTCGTCACAAAGCGCCGTTTTCAATAGCTCTACGTTATAATTCTCGTTCCATTAATTATGTCGCTTTTTAAAGATGATCTACGCGATGACAGCGGTCTCGTGAAACATGAATTTGTTTTCAGACGTTTCTACTTTTGGAAAAATACTCGTACTTTGCTATATTCCGTTGCAACTTAAAATTTTACTGACGCAACTTATTCCGTCACTCTAAACTTCCGGTAAACACGCATGTAACACCAAGGAAGTTTTAATATATGTACTTACGTACGTAAACACGCATGTAACACCAAGGAAGTTATAATATATGTACTTACGTACGTAAACACGCATTTAACACCAAGGAAGTTATATGCACTTATGTACAACTTCCTTGTGTAACACAGGTATTTATAATATCAAATTTAATCTTTTATGGTCTAATACTAAGTAGGTGGTACTCAGCGAGTACAAACAAATAAAAAAATTGAAATATATTTTTACACCTATATATGTATAGTCTGCTCAGGTCGATAGCCAAAAAGTGTTTCAGTCTGCCACCACGAGGGGCAGTTTATGGACAGTAATAAATCTAAATATTTGCCAATGCATGGGTCAAAGGAGATCCGCAATTTTGGGCTTGCGTAAACAGCGTGTACAATACCTACAAAAACAACATGCCTTTTTTTTTGTAGAGTTAATAATCGCTACACTGGCTAATTGTGTCCGAATGATATGGCTGTGACATACAGACAGACATACAGACAGACAGACGAACATTGATAACTATAAGGTTCCTTGTTTGAACTACTTTACTACGTTATCATTATCAGCCCGTTTCAGTCCACTGCTGGACATAAACCTGACCCAAAGCACGCCACTGAGCCCGATCTACGGCTCTTCTCTTCCAACTGCTGCCAGCAACTTTGCGTATATCGTCGCTCCACCTAGCTGGAGGGCGCCCTACACTACGTTTACTGAGTCGCGGTCTCCACCCAAGAACACGTCTACCATAACGGTTATCAGTTCTTCGACAGATATGACCAGCCCACTGCCCCTTCAGCTTACTAATCCGAAGGGCTATGTTAACTTTGGTTCTTTGTTGGATCACCTCATTCTGGATACGATCTTTCACAGAAACTCTAGGCATAGCCCTTTCCATAGCCCGCTGAGCGACCTTAAATTGGTGGACTAGTCGTACTGTGAGTATCCATGACTCGGACCTGTAGGTATGTCATAACAGGTAGGACACACTGGTTGAAGACTTCAAACTTTGCGGTATTGGCAATGAGAAGATTCGACGAAGTTCCGCAAATGTTGCCCAGCCCAGCTGTGTTTTTCTGCGAATCTCTCTCTCGAAGTTGTTTTTACCTAGTTGCAAAGTTTGCCCTAGATAAACATACTCCTGAACAACTTCGAGAGCAGTTCCATTAACCGCAATTGGTTTCGGAATAACATGTTCGTTGAACATAACCTTGGTTTTGTCCAAGTTCATCCGGAGACCAATGCGTTGAGACAAATCAGAAAATTTGAGGCTTTTCTGTGTTTCTTTCTGAAGCCAAAACTGTATTTTTTTTTCATTGTTGTCCGTCTGTCTGTCGGTCTGTCTTTCTGTCTGTCTGTATCTTGGCTAGGCATCACGTCAAAACTACTGGATTAATTTAAATAAAACTTGGTATGATTTGAGTTCATAAAACGAGGTAGGACATAGGATACTTTTGATCCCGAAAAATTAAACGGTTCCCTTAGGATAGGGGTTGAAAGTTATTTAAAAAAACCACTTGTCACTCTGAAACTACTGGACGGATTTTGATGCACCGTGGCAAAGTCATAGTTTATATGATGGGTGAAAATTGAGGATACTTTGTACCCCAAAAAAAGGGTTCCTGCAGGATAGGGGTCTAAATTATATACAGAGAAGATATTTTGTAATATTTTTTGGAGGCTGTTATATATTCAATACTGAAAATAAAACTGTTTTTTTTTTGTCTTTCTGTCTGTCTGTCTGTTTTTCTGTATCCTGGCCGCGCATCACGCCGAAACTACTGAATAAATTCAAATAAAACTTGGCGTGATTTGAGTTCATACTACGAAGTAGGACAATGGATACTTTCATACCGATAACTTAAAGGGTTCCCGCAGGATAGGGATTAAAAGTTATTTAAAACAACACGTATCATGCTGAAACTATTGCACGGATTTTGATGCAACTTGGCACAGTAATAGTTTATATTATGAGTGTAAATTAAGGATACTTATTTTACCAAAAAAATAAAGGGTTCCTGCGGGATATTCTGTACATTGAGGATATTTAGTAAATTATTTTTTGGAGGCTATTCTATTATTCGCACTGAAGGCAAAACTGCTTTTTTTTCATTTTTGTCTGTTGTTTGTCTGTCTGTCTATCTGTCTGCCTGTCTGTCTGTCTATCTGTCTGCCTGTCAGTCTGTCTGTCTGTTTGTCTGTCTGTCTGTCTGTCTGTCTGTCTGTATTTATGTATGTCTGTATCATGGACGCGCATCATGCCGAAACTACTGAATGAATTCAAATGAAACTTGGCATGATATGAGTTCATTCTACGAGGTAGGACATTGTATACTTTTCATACCGGTAAATTAAAGGGTCTCCCACAGGATACGGGTATTTTATTTGGAGTTGGTATTCATGCTTACGGTTTATAGTTACTTCCGTAGTTCACTTCTAGGATACTCAAGGAATATTCCTCAAAATTTCATATACTTAGGTCTACCGGTTTAGGCTGGGCGATGTCTGTAAGTCAGTCAGTCAATCAGTAGGTATGTCACGGTACTGTTTTATATGTATGATTAATATAATGGAATAACATACATATTTTTACTATTCTGCCCAAAAGTAAAGTGCATCTGTACTTATAATTAAGCAGTAAGTACCAAAAAAACAGTAAAAAAAAGATATTTTAAAAAAATAACTATGGTACTAAAAATAAGCTACTGAAAAAGTTATTTTTTTTAAATTTGTGTCTGTCTGTTTGCCTGTTAGTCTGTTCACGCATCACGTAAAAATTACTGGACCGATTGCAATGCGGTTTTCATTGTTGGATAGCTTAGGGTTTGACTTAAAAACTGGTGAACTTATTATCTCAATACAATGAGTAGAAGCAGAGCAATCGATAAAAACTTTTTGACGGCTGAAGGAATTTTGTTTATATATTGATATTGTAGGTCTTGGAATAGTAATAGAGTTCTTTTGTTCTTTTAATGGCCTCGCGTCCGAAGCCGTGGGTACAGCTAGTTTTAAATATAGCTAGAAACCAGTTTATTTGGCTGTCAAAAAATGCCAATAACTAAAATAAATCACAAAATGTATGCTTTGTTAGGTAAACTGTGGTCAATAGCATAAAGGTCAGAACTGTAATTTCACTTCTATCAAATTACAAACCAAATTAACGCTATACGCCACCGACAGACAAGTGCCTAATTATGCCACGTTGAAATTTAATGGACCAATCAGCGTGCAGGATTCGCTTGTCATCGTGCATAGTTTAAATATGGCGGACTCTGTGTGATGCAAGACGGCTACAAATAAATAAAAAATTTTTTTTTTAGTGATAATAATGAATTTAGCGTGTAGAAAATATTCACAAAAATACAGGTATCTTCATACAAGAAAATTCTCTTACGAAATAAGATACCTCGGAGATAAAAAAAAAACAATAGCATCATCAACAATTGACAAGAATAATTGGCTCATAATTAGTAAATCCCAGGCCAAAAATTATAGTACTAAAAAAACTTTATTTGTGAGGGCATGCTTGCAAAAAGGAGGCTGTTATTTTTTTTATTTACCTTTAATTTTGCTAATTGGCGCATGACAAAACTAAGCATTATAGTGATGAATTGTTCGCATGATACACATTATGCACCTCTTGCGGCGATGGCACTTTATAGACACAGACCGCATGGAAAAGATTCCTTAGATGTTTTCAAATACGATTTGATTTAGTAAATTAGTCTGGGTAAACTTTTTCTGGTGCGAAATAGAGTTGATTGAGAAACAATATATATTTTCGAAAATTATATATTGCGCGCGCGGAGTCGCCGGAGAAGCCGTTGTTTCATTTCTATTCGCGTCATCCGGCGCGCGACGCATTCCATTCCTCATTTCTGTTCGAGATATTCGCATCAAACTCGACATTCCACAGTAATGACAAAGGGTTCGGCTAAATACGGATCCCATTCTCATTGTTACTCCGAGAGACTACCTCGTCACCACTCATTCGTAAGTTTCATAACTCTTTCGATTATCTAAAACCCTCACAGATAATGTACCTATTTGCTTTATTATGTATTACATTTCATAAACAAAATAGATAGATAGATTAACTCTTTATTGAACACCATAAGTACAACGAGAAATACAAGGTGCAACGGCACAGAATATATAATAGTACCAGCCAAACTTAGGTAAAGTTATTATTGATACAGTTAGAATTACTAATTAAGACAAAGTAGGCAGGTTGATATTAATTAATGTAAGAAACATACTCGTACTTGTCACGGTAACATAAAACATATAACTTGAGTAATTTTGCATCCTTCCAGACAACAATATATATAATTACTGTTATGTTGTATTTTTTATTGTAATGTGTTCACTAAAGAGTTATTGTATTGAATTGTATTGTATTGTAATAACATGGACGTAGTTTATCACAAAAAGTAAATGTTGTGAAAATGACGCTTTAAGTTCAGACATGTATTCTTCAGTGATGCTGTACTCGGAAGTTGAGCCAGTTATGTGGACTAAAGGAAAAATTCTTACTTTTTTATGTGCTTATGTTTAATGCTGTATTGTTATGTTTTTCTCAAGTTATTCGAAAACATGTGTTTAAGTTATTTTTGGTAAAGTAGTATATTAATTACGCAGTCTCTATTTGAATTAAGCTAAAACGACTTCGGTAATAAAATTAATGGATTAATTACATAAATTAAAGTCAATACATGTACTAAATTAAATCAGTCTCATTTAATCAATGTATCTCTTAAAACCAAACATCATCTTGAGCCACGTCTATGAGTTGTTTTCGTGGGTCATCTCAAATCGTCTTGCAACATGAATTGGCGAATTCCAGCCTCCTTAGCAGGCCGGGTTTCGCTGAGGATTTGGCAAATGTTTGTCTGTATGCGATTGTGTGTGAAGGTGTGTGTTTGTGTGTGTGTTTGTGTGTATGTTTTTTACTTCTTCACGCTTAAATGGCTGAACGGATTTGGATAAAATTTTGAATGGATTGAGCTTATACCCTGGATTAACAATCTCGTAAAAATGCGTGGTTCCTGAGGGACTCGGGTGAAACCGCGGGGCGCACCTATTATTGATATAAATTAAAATATTTCTTTTTACTTAATATTACTAGTAACCATTATTATACAAATACTAAAACCCGACTGTGTGACTGTACTGTGTGTGTCTATTGAATAAAATTTTAATCAACTCACACGCTAAATCGAGTTTTTGCTTTTCAGCCGCGATAGCAGATGAAGCAATGCGATGCAAGCTGACCGCTCGCAAAAGTAATCTATGTATACTTCTATATTATTGAATTATTCTATACTAGTTTTCCCGCCCGCGACTTCATCCACGCGGTCTACTGTTTATCGCGAAAAAAGCATACTGTGTTCTTCTAGGATATTAAAAAGCAATGCAAAAGTAGGTATAGCACCACTCTTTATATTTTTTGACATACTTGTTATTTCGTTTCCATGGCAACCGTTTCTTACAGCGAGTAATCAACGTTGTTCCAGTTTTTTCAGTTTTTCCGTGGAAACTTACAATTTTCCGGGATAAAAAGTAATAATCCTATATTTTATTCCAGAGTATAAGCTATCTCCATTCCAAGTTTCATCAAAATCCGTCAAGACGTTATCGCGTGAAAGCTCAACAAAGAAACAAACAAACAAAAAAACAGACAACGTATCACTTATACAGGTTGTAGTTTTGCATCCCCGCCATATTTGCAGAGGTAGGTATACTCCACTTACAGAACACGAATCATTAATAAAAGAAGTACAAAAAAATATGAATTAAAATTAAGTAAAAAAGTTTATAAAAAGCGATATGTGCACGCGATCCTAATTTGAAATCACCCAGTGTGGCAAGAGCTTGCGTCCACAAACACTAATGAGGCCTTGTGGCGTGTATTGCCTCTTTCACGCACACTACGCGCCGGCCGCGGCGTGCGGCGCGGCGGCGCCCCAAGGCTGGCGTCATTGCTCCGGTCGTTGCCTGAGCACTCAGCTGTTCGATCACTCACAGTCGGCAGCGGCACAAGCTCGCCGCAATACGCTCGATACTAAAATGGAGCAATTTTCTAATGTCGAACTCATGGAGATGGTTCATTTGTTTTAATGATTCATTTGTTTTTTTTTTGCCCACGCGACGTGTTGCTGGGTGCCACACAGAGCAATTCCAGGTGTTAATTCAATGTGAACGTGTTAAAAAAATTACACAAAACATTAAGAAATCGTGCTCAATTGTACATTGAAAATGAAGGAGGATACTGAAGAGTATCAAGGTAACGTAAATTGTAAACTTGTTCATATTTTTTCCAATCGAACTGTAAATAAGCTGATTCAATTTTTTTTACCACGCCGGAAATTCCTAACTAATGTCAACTTTGATGATACATTCTCACTTGCAGTAAGTTTATTTATACCAACTAATAATTAAAGGTTCGCTATTTATTTTGTGGCGCGGGCGGCGGCGGCGCGCGGCGCGTCTATAGGAGCGCGCACACATACCTACCATACATTTGTGTGTGTCGTGGGGTTCTACTCCAAAATAAAGTTGGGCCTACTACGATTTATCAATAAAATATTTAATAAAAAATTCCACCTCCAGTTAAATGTAGGAATTAAATAGTATTGTTAGTTGATTAAGGTATACCTACAATCGACTCTGCAAATATGGCGGGGATGGAGAACTACAACCTGTATATATTGGTAGTGAATTTGTGAGGTTGTAGGGGGTAATCTCTGGATCATATGAACCGATTTTGAAAATTATTTATAGAACGCCACGTTATTTGTGAGTTTCATAGATTATATATTAAAATGACCACGTGTGCGAAGCCGCTGGCATCAGCTAGTAGTAAAACATTTCATGTTTCCTATTTACTTACATATTTTACTATACTTTAATAGTTGCGACTGCAACATTGGACTATAGTACTTACATTCACTAAAATAATCTAAAATTGAAAATTTTATAAGAAGCTATGACATTTGCTACTGTTTAGTTATAAGCATTATATATTTTTGAAATGTTATTTTAAAGACCTTCAATTTGATACCGTCAGGTTTTGGCCATTTTTTGTTCCTGCGGAAATACGATATGGCAGCTGTAAGCCAGCATATTAGTTTTCTTAACATTTCATACACTCGTATCATATAGCACTCTCGTGATTAAGACAAATCCAATGATACCTCACTTATCAAAATCAATCAAGCCGTTTAGGCTATAAGACGCGCCTAAGAAACCTACAAACAAACATACATACAACCCAAACACAACCCTCCGTGCAGTCGGGTAAAACAACAACATTAGAAAGAAAATTTTGAAATCGGTGCCAAACCGAGCCCTTCATTTATAAATGGTAAAAATATTATTAATAATAATAATAAACAAAATCATAAAAATAAAATTAAATAACATACATTTATATGAAAAACTCAATATTTTATTATTTAAATTATTTCTAATAATTTAAATATGATTTTTGATATAGCCTGACGTGCTGATTTAAAATTTAATAACCTACCGTATGTATTAAAGTACTTAATTATTACAAATATTTTATCATTTACTAGTGACTCGTCCTGCCTTCGCACGGGTTGCGCTGACAACGCGGCATTTTACTTACTTTTTAACTGACTTAAAAAAAAGAGGAGGTTCTCAATTCGAACCGTATGTGTGTTTTTTTAATTATTTTTTACTTCAGATCTCCGTGATTTGTGAACCGATTTCGAAAATTATTTTTTGTTTGCAAAGAGATACTTTCAGATTGGTCCCATAGAAATTTTATTAAAATCGGTTTAGAAGTTTTTTAACCGGTACCAATAATAAGGAAAGTTTGGTTTGAACGTTTGAGAAGTACGAGCGAAGTCAGTTGTTCACGTTTTTGACAAAAAAACAATTATAGTATTTTTATAATAATAATAAATATAATAATAATAAGTCTTTCTGCCAGACTTCTAATGATTACATTATCACACCTGTCAACTCTAGACATGAAAGATACGTTATACGTTTCCTTTGAATTGCATTAAAAGTGTCAACTCGCGTCTCCGCGAACATTTCAGAAGCACTGCAATAACGTTTCAGGCCCATCAGATGCCTGAAGATGTTATTATAGACCACTCTTATACCATCGTGTGACTTTTTTGGTATAGTTAATTCAGAGCTGACATGTGTAAAAAGTCTGGCAGAAAGACTTAAATAAAGTAATTCTCACGTCCGGTGATGACTTGCAGAACTTTCTAGCAATCATGTTGCCCACGACACAAAGGGCTCTGCGTTGCCGTTCAACATCTGCGTCATCCTTAAAGCTAGAAGTTACGATGTGGCCCAGGTACCTAAAGCTGTCCACTATCCCAACAGGTTGCCCGTTAAGACAAACTTCGGGTACGTTTTGCGGTCCCTTACCCGATGGAAATACCACCATTTCCGTCTTATTTGCGTTGTAAATAAGATCATGGTCTTTCGCGTACCTTTCACAAATTGCTACGAGTTTACGCAAACCCTTTATAGAGGGACTAAGCAGCACCATATCGTCAGCGTAACTCAGATTGTTGACATATCTGCCATCCAACCTGAGCCCCACTGGGGTGTTGCTCAGTTCCACAATAAAATCATTCACGTAAGTGTTGAACAGGTCGGGTGATGTAAGTCCCCCCGGCCTCTCACTACACAAGACAACTGATAAGAGTCCGACAATTCATTACCCCACCTGACATTGTTGGTCTGATTACGATACCAATACGCGAGAAGATCAACAACTTCAGCTGGGACACCAGTGATAAACAGTTTTCTCCACAGTAAGTCGTGATTGAGTGTGTCAAAGGCACGACTCAGATCCAGGAAACAGGCGTATACAGTAGTGCCATGCTGTTTATAATAACTAACAACCTGCTTCAAAGAGTATATCGCCATATCGGTCAATACCACCTGCGGACGAAAACCAAACTGGCCTCCGTCAGCACTTGAAGAGACTAAATAGGTTTGAAAAACTCGATCAAGCACCTTGGCCACTATCGTCGCTAGTGAAATAGGCCTATAGTTGGCCATGCTCGAGATATCTCCCGTTCTATTCTTCGTAATAGGAACAAACAGCGTACGGATAAGTTCCTCAGGTAAATAGCAGTGCCTCACGCAGATTGTGAAAAGCCGCGCTAACACCACACAGTGCTGGCCTGCAAACAACAGGTGTTCTATGCTAAGACCATCATGGCCCAGAGACTTGCCCCGCTTCATATTTCTCAGAATTATTTCAATCTGTTTCGGCTTTACAGTTACGTTACAAGTCTCCGAGCCCTGACTCGCTTGCTCTTTACTATTGATTTGTGTCACATTAAACTTCTCCCGGAATAAATTTGCAATAATTTGATTATTTTTCTCGCCTTCTACAGTTACAGGTAAACAGGATTTATTATCTAACTTTATAATTTGCTTCCAAAATTCAGAAAAACGATGTCACTTCCATTTTTATTCTTTCTTGATTATTTTGTACATACTTAAGTGCAGCTTTAAACTCCCTGCGTGAGGATTTTCTCATAGTGATATCCCGAGCATGGCCTACCATTTTGGACCCACAATAAAAACTTCTCTCTAGCCTTAACATGCGAACCCGGACGTGAAAATTCCACCCGACTACTTTATGCCCCTTACTACAATTTTTGTACTTATAACTATGCTCTGCTGCTGATTGCAGCGTACCAAAAATATCGCAGTAGTAGTAAACAATATATTTAAAATGATATATATTTTTACACATTGATTCCGTACTCAAACAATCCACATCATCCTTATATTTATTTAATATTTCACTTAGCTTTACATCACAAAATTTTGAATACATAACTCTTTGTTCTTGTTCCCTATTGCCCCATAAATGCTTCACATTCTTCCTTACATTATTATAACCAATTATTTTAGGTCTAATATGGTTACAATTAATGACTAGAGGGAAGTGGTCCAACCAGAATGAGTCATACTTCACATGCAGGTCCGTCATCAGACCAGCCGCAGCGGCATTCCCAATACAGTGATCGAGTCACCGACACGTACCGCCTCACTCACATACGTGTATGTATTCGCATCGAGCCTCTCTAGGTCTATATGAAGTAGCGATTGCTCACTACAATAATCCACCAGCTCTTTTCCAAAAAGAGTACCCGGGTGCGCGTTGAAGTCCCCTAAGACTAAAGACTTTTCTATCACAGCACTGATCTGCGCAAGGCATTGGGTAAATTCCGGTAGATTATCCTCACAGTCCGTAGGCATATAAACGCTAAACACTAGTAGGCTGTGATCACCCTGAACTAGGCGCACGGCCACTAAGCGATCGCTACCACACTGCACTATATCAGCTCTGGTAAACAGGTTCGTTCGCCACATCAGCGCCGTCCCGCCGTACGGCCGCCCTCTCAGCATGCCAACTGACATGTCGACTGCTGACTTAGCAAAGCATGAGAACTCCTTTTCAATTTCATTAATGAAACCTAAATTGTGCAGCATCAGCCAAGTCTCTTGAAGACAGACGACGGCGGCACTCTTGCAGAAATCTCGCACATGCTGAACGGATCTTTTAATTGATTTACAATTATAAGAAATAAATTTCATACTATCCAAACTTTGTACATCCATACTTATTTGTTAGGTGAAACGGTATCGTTCCTAGTAGAACGCGGTTGGCGGTATTGTCAAAACAGTATAGTCTGGTTCAAGATTTCAACGTCTAAACTTTCATTTCATGTATGTGCTCTTTTATGTCGTCTACCTTTATATGTTTCTTCGTACGCGATAAGTATACGTACGCAAATGATTCCGCCGCTTATAGCTTACTAGTCTTTTGTAAAGTGCCTCGTGCATTTCTATACTTATATACAGATTTCTTTCTGGTAACTTTAGTAAAACCTTCGTCATCTTTATCCTTACGTGATTCATTAATCGTGTCTGCAATAGAAATATCCCTGTAGGTAGGTATATGAGACATGTCGTTCACAACGCTCAGTTGTTGTCGAGATAAGGTAGTGTTTATGTTTGTGACCGTTTCCACTGCTTGAAGCGGGTGGCGCGGGCTGCGTCGACTGCACACCTCCCCGCGTACTATGCATCCCCCACTCCTTCATACTGTTCCTACTCGTTGGGTTCACATCGGTGTCATATTCGACAATACCCACTTTTTCTGTTAAACTATTACTATTTAGTTTATTTCTAGTATTCTTATCATTATGATAAGACCTTAGAAATAGATCGCCTTGTCGGTTTCCACTGACATCATGGGATTCTCGAAGCTCCGATATCATTTGTTTAACATCTTCAATATCTTTCTTTATTGACTCAATATCGGAAGACGATGTACTATTTTTACTGACTTCACTGGGCTTGGATTTCATGCTGGCTACATCACTTTTCAGTAAGGCCATTTCTTTGAGAAAGGTCGTAATATCGATATAATCGAATGAGACGCTTGGTAGTTTATTAAGATTTTTAGCCACAAATATCGGCAGGCAGTCGGGCTCAAACTCCTTTATGAGTTTAATACTATCTTGTATACTCTTTTGCTCGGCGCCTTCTTTCCTCCTCATAATCCTTTTCGTTGGCGCAATTAGTTTATGGGCCAGAGATTTTGCGTCCTCGATGTCTTCAGAAGAATATGCACTAAGACATATCTGTATGATTCCTGTTTCTGTCAGGGTGTAAACCTTGTTACACACAAATGCTAGCAACTCATTGATCACCACTTTGCACTCGTCACATCTACCATCACCCGTAATTATGTTACGTTCACGAGTAACTGTGTCAGAGGGAGGCGTACGTGCCAATGGCATGATGCGTGCGGCGCGCTTGACTGCGGGAAGCTGACTCATATGATAAATACTTATACCTCCTAACTTTTAAAAATACGCCAGTAAGCGTAATTCAAAATCTTTGGCAGCAACGATCGTGATGTTTATTGACCATCGAGAACTGCGTTATTACTCACGTTTGACAAACTTATTATTATTATTCCATTTTCATGGCAACATTAACATGTTGCCGGAATAACTTCCGTTCTGTATTTTTATTGCAATTTTAGTACGGAACTCTAATATTTTGAAAAGTAAAATACTGCGCATGTTACTCGCTGATAATGTTGCTTTCTAAAGGTGACAGATTTTTCATTTTTTTCAATTGGTTGAGTATTTTTTGAGTTTATCCATTATAAACAAACAAATAAACAAACAAATTCTAATTATAGTGTACAAAGTGATGCAATATATTATATATTAAAAGTTCGCTACATTCTAACCCGATGGGGTGTGTAACAAACAAACATACGAGTATTTGAGGGTTTATTGTTTGCTCGCGTCCGTAGAATTCAGCCCTTTATGTCTTATACGTTACCCTTGGGTGGTGGCAAAAGAGCAACCAAATCACCAACCAATACCTGGTGGTAGACTTCAGCCGCTGGCTTTTTATTTTACCACCCTCCGGTCAAAGCCTTGATGCCAAACGACTTGACGTGCTCCATCATTATGTTCAGGGATGATGATGATGATCCGAGGGTTAGCTATTCTGACATCTAATTTGCTATTACTCGTCCAAGCTATTCACATGCATCATGAAAAAAGTCCAAAGAAGAAATAACTTGAAACGGCAGATGCACGTCCTCACTCTTAAAGTGGATCTTGTGAATATTTGTGGGATTCACTCCAATCTCCAACCAGTCCACTATCATCTAGAGACCTCTAAGCCCCACTTGTACTTACTCTGTAAGTGTATGGAGCGTGTCATCAACATAAGGCTCTTCAACATCTCCTCAGTGATCGGCATTCTCCGAAATCGGTCTGCTGGCGATCTTCTCGCTTATGCCTCTTAAATAGTGAGCGAAGCCATTGAAATTAATGGTGAGGCACTTGCCGTCTCTTTGACATATCAAAGGCTTTTGATCAGGTCTGGCACGGCGGCCTTTTGAACAAGTTTCCTTCATATGTTGGGTTATGCAATTGGATAGCTCTTATTTATTGAGGGAACGATCTATTCAAGAAGTCTTAGAGGGCTGCTCGTCTGATCAAATGGCTCCCAATGCCAGTGTGCCTCAGGGATCGGTTTTCTCTGCTACACTGTTTTTACTGCACATTAATGACCTTTTTAAGCCCGGTACCTTTGGGGGATGCAGATGACAGTACTGTAGTTGAGAGATACACTTTCAATGCTCAAGCCAATTGCGACGCTGCGCAGCTTCAGAGAGAGGCTATGGTGGATCGTTTGAATTTAACCTTAGAAGCCATGTCTGGTTGGGGCGATGCTAACCTGGTTAAGTTTAATGCTACTAAGCTGCAGGCGTGTTTGTTTTCTGCTAAGAAGAGTCCTTTAAACCGATCTCTGTCTTTTCATAGTGTAACAATAAAAATTAGGCAATCACCTGGAGCTTTGTGTCGAACTCACATCGAATCTGAATTTTGGGTCTTACATTGAATCCAAAGCTAAGGTAGCTGCAAATAAACTTGGTATTTTGTCTCGAATTCAAAAGCTGTCCTGGTGTAAAGTCCCGCCTATTCCGATCTTATATGGAGTACTGCTGCCACCTCTGGGACGGTTCTGCCAAGTATCAGCTCGAGGCTTTGGATTCAATTGAGAGACGTGCTATGAGGCTCATTGGGGATTACACTCTGTTAAAGAGTAAGCTTCAAAGTCTGGCACATCGATGTGAGGTCTTAAATCTGTCGGTATTCTACAGATTGCACTAATCTGATTCCCCCATCACCTTTCGATTAGACAATCGGCAAAGCGGCATGCTTTATGGTTGAAATACCTCGCGTAAGAACGAAGCATTACGCTTCTTCATTTATTATAAGAACTGCAAAGGAGTGGAATGCCCTACAAAACCTTTTCAAATTGCTTTACCTGTAATCAATAATGTAATAATAATGCTCTGCCCTCGTTAGTGTTTCCGGTAAAATATAATCCAGGTGTGTTCAAGTCAAGAGTGAATAGGTATCTACTAGGCAAGCGTGCTACACCTTCGGCCGTATCATCAATTTCCATCAGGTGAGATCGTGGTCAAACGACTGCCATGACAGTTATTTAAAAAAAAAATACAAATCTTTCTTTTTATAATATTTGTTTAGAATTGTAGACTATTAAATATTGTAACGTTATACGTACATGTTTACATTATTTACATATTATTTATAAAAAAAATTAAAACTTAAAATCGTTACAACTAATTTTAATATCTATAAAACACTATCTACACGTACATTACCTTACCTACTAATCATATATTAAATATTAATTAAATAGCTTTTGAAATTCATCAATACGTTCAATATATTAGCAGCGTCATTTTATTTGCCGCACCCCGACCTGTTCGCTGCAGTGCAGCTTAATTAGGAGTTACTAAGGGAGCTGAGACGCAACCGGCAGACCGCCGCCATCACACACGCCGAGAGGTTAATTTAATAGAACGTACGTCAATTTTATTGGTCTCTGCTTGAATTAAGACAGGATCTTAGAGACAACAAATATAAAACTGTTCGTCCCTACACGTTCTCCGAGACCTTGGTGTTGTTGTTTCACCCCGGAATTTGAGTAAGCGGTGCACATAAATATACATAATATTGTAAAGTAGATAGTGTGACTTTTCGTAAACTTATTATTTCATTGCTTGGGGAATCTTTTGATAGGTCATCATCGTTAGCCATTTCATACTGAATTGAAATTAGAATTCATTACTTAATTGTGTAAAATGCTATCTCTGAAATCGGCTTTTTAATAATTTCAATTCCACCCTCGCAATTTCATAAAATCAATCAATTTCATTTAAATCATTGTAATCTCCGTATCTGATTGTGAACATCCCCGGCAACACAACTACTGCCTAGTACTTCCCTTCTGTCGTTGCCGTGGGTGCTCACAGGAGTTACCATCAGACCATAACGCTGTTCTTGGATGCGCGTTCCAGGGTCCTACGTCCGGCTTGGAGGTCTGACAGCCATCACTTCGAACCGGCTACGATCTTAGAACCTGGTCTCCCACGAGCGCCCCCTTCCACCTGCGGCCTCAGTCAGGAGAGTACTGGACCAGGACCAGAGAAGTAGAATCAGCCATACTGTGTCCGGCCGATACCATCACTTTCGTGTACCCCCTACTACTGAGCGGCCCTTGGCAAAATTAAATGTTTTATGCCCGTATATTTCTGCCTTATTTCTGAACCCCCATCCTGAGGGAAGAAAGCAGGTAAGAAGGCATACAACAGTACCCCTTAATTATAACCGGGACACTGGCGCCCCTGAACGTGGTAAAAGCACACATCTGATTCTATTTTTCTTCTTGGTTGTAGTTTGTTTATGTTAGTGGTTGTTATTCTTGTAGAACGTAGTTGTTTTCTTGGTTTTTATCGCAACTAAAGTGTGTTTACCCAAGTAAATTATTGGTTAAAACTAATTAAATATATTAATTAGTCAATATTTTGACATACTATTCAATTTAAACCAATAATAGTAATTTATCTGAGCCAAATCTCACTTCAAGTTTTTTTTTCATATTTGGGCCCTAAAATGGCGCTTTCGTAAAATCTTGTACATAAAAACAATTACACACATTTTGTTTTTGATTGGTAATTACACATTGGTAGCGTTATTTTTTATTATTAACTGAACATTTATTTTCTTGGTAATTACACATTGGTAGCGTTATTTTTTATTATTAACTGAACATTTATTTTCAGGAAAAATAAAAAAAAAAATAAAAAAAAAAAACAAACGTTCACTAATTAATTTTTGTAACAGAACGGAGAACGTTTTTTGTTTTTTTTAAGTAGTTTAGTAGTCACCACTTATCTATATTAGTCAGCACTTATCACCACTTATACATCGTTTAATTTTATAACCGGTCACCATGTTACCTATTAAGTACCTTTCACTTCAAAAGTCGGAATTAGAATATGAAGTTCGGATTCGAGGTGTTACTCCTGCAACTTCAGTTGAAGAATTACGGAAACAAATCGTTAAAATAACTCCTGATTTACCATCCGAACACATATTGGAGTCTCCGCTTGAAGTAAGACAGGATCTTAGAGGCTGTTTAGAGGTTCTCACAAAAATACAAACAAATCTCGATGTACCTAATCTTAGTGAGCCTTCAATTATGAGAACCCAGAACATGTTGAACCATTTGCACAATCGTATATCAAGGATAACGTGTAGTGACGAAACAGAAACAGAATACGAAGATGTAGTCAAGGGATTTAAAATCTTATCCCGAAAGCTTTCAGCAATTTTACCCAAGCCTAGCACTTCCTCTAGCGCGGTCGCTGGTTGTAGTACGGATACCTTACCAAATGTACCAAACTTACAAAATTTGATTTTGGTGACGTGTGATCGTGGCTCAGCTGACTTAAATAAATTAAAGTTCAACGGTAAAACTTGTGTGCGATCATTTATACAGCGTGTTGATGAATTTATGGAAGCTCGAAATATTCCTTCAGCGAAAATATTAAGTTTTTCTACCGAAATTTTTCAAGACGATGCCCTTCATTGGTTTCGTGCGGTAAAAGACAGAGTCAACTCTTGGTCTGAGTTAGCAGTTCTTTTAAAGGAGGATTTTGATCAGTCAGATTACGACTATCGGCTCATTTCTGAAATTCGCTCACGTACTCAAGGTGAACGAGAAAACATCACCATCTATCTCTCGATCATGAGTGGGATGTTCTCGCGTTTATCCAAGTCATTATCTGAAGGAGATCAGTTGGAGATTCTTCTCCACAATATTAGGCCCTGTTATGCTAGCATATTAGCTTCAGCGGCTCAAATCACGACAATTGACGTTTTGCGTTCTTTATGTCGAAACTACGAGATCATTCAAGCTCGTTTTGCAAAATTTCAAGAACCTCCTAAGGTTACCACAGACACTCTAGCACCAGAGTTTGCATACACTAAAGATCAGAATAAAACAAATAGATTTAACAACTACAATAACAATAAAGATTTTTATACAAAGAATCAAAATTACACTCAAAATTACAGTAACTATAAAAATCAGAATCACAATATACATGCTGTTGATGTCACTAAAAATGAACCTTATTGCCCTAGGTGTCGCAATAATTCACACCACATTCGTCAATGTCAAGCTAAACGCGACATTTTTTGTTTTAAGTGCGGAATGAAAGATGTTAAAACACCTCACTGCCCTAAATGCAGTAAAGTTAATATAAATTAAAAAAACTAAATAATCAGAATTGTAGTAATTTTGACAAGCAAGATTGGGAAACTTGGCTTGCATTTATAAGAACATTTTCTTCTAGTTATAGAGTATCTACAATTCTGAAATCAAAACCTTTAAACGATTCTAGGCCCTATGTTAATATTAAAATTAATAATATTGATGCCTGCGGTTTGCTTGATTCTGGAGCTGCGGTATCTATTCTGGGAAATAATTCCCATGAACATTTAACCAACTGCACTTTGCACCAGGATGACAAAATTAAAATGTTAGCTGCCGGCGGTCAATCCTTAAAAAATATTGGCTACGTAAATTTGCCTGTAACATTTGAAGGCCAGTTTCACATTATTAAGGCATACGTAGTTCCCGAAGTCGAGACCTCAATAATACTAGGCGTAGATTTTTGGCGTGCTTTTAAAATTTGTCCTAAATATTTAGGCAGTATTAAATTATCCAATTCATCTTTAGCAGAAATAATAATAAACAAGGGGGAAACCTTTATTCACTCATATGATAATTTAATAGACTCACAAAAAGCTATAGCGGATAATATTATTTCACAATTCGAGTCAATTTCAACTGATGAGAAGGGTTTAGGTAGAACTAATATAATTACCCTTCGCATAGATACTGGCGACGCCCTTCCTATAAGACAACGGTACTATAGAATGTCCCCAGAAAAACAGCGTATCTTAGTAGAACAGGTTGACGAGATGCTGTCACTTGATGTAGTGGAACCTTGTGAGAGTGCGTGGTCCTCTCCCGTACTCGTCGTTAATAAAAAGAACGGACAGCCTAGATTCTGTCTTGATAGTCGAAAGTTGAATGCCGTAACTAAGCGTGACGCTTACAACTTGCCTTACGTTTCAGAAATTTTAGATAACCTTCGAGATGCGAAATATCTTTCAAGTGTAGATCTTTCTAAAGCTTTCTGGCAGATCCCTATACGACCTGAAGACCGTGATAAGACTGCATTTTATGTACCAGGTAGAGGCACCTTGCGATTTAAGACCACCGCTTTTGGTTTGACCAACGCTCCCGCTACACAACAACGTTTGGTAGACTCTCTTTTCGGTGACATGGACTTTAAAACCTTTGCCTACCTTGATGATATTATTATTATTAGCTCGTCATTTGAGGACCATGTCTCACGTCTGTTGCGCGTTTTGGACAAATTAAAACAGGCAAACTTAACGGTAAATTTCGAAAAGTGCAAGTTCTTTAGAAGCGAGCTTAAATATCTTGGATATGTGGTTGATGCTCGTGGTCTGCGCACAGACCCAGATAAAGTGGAAGCCATA
Organism: Alsophila aescularia; assembly: GCA_946251855.1. Lineage (NCBI taxonomy): Eukaryota > Metazoa > Arthropoda > Insecta > Lepidoptera > Geometridae > Alsophila > Alsophila aescularia. The sequence continues at coordinate 62,486,716 of OX276379.1, read as the reverse complement.
ATTAACTTCCCCACACCAACCAGTAGAAAGGAACTAAAACGCTTTCTTGGTACAGCAACATGGTATCGACGTTTTGTTCCAAATTTCAGTACAGTAGCTGGTCCTCTTAACAAGCTTACTGCAAATGGTAAAAAATCACCACCTTTTAAATGGACAACAGAAGCTAACACAGCATTCGATGCTTTAAAAGAATGTTTAGTTTCCGCGCCTGTACTTTCTTGTCCGGTTTACACAATGCCATTTCAAGTACATACGGATGCTACCAACTACGGAGTTGGCGCAATGTTAACGCAGACACTAAACGGTAAAGAACACCCTGTCGCCTACATGAGTAGATCTCTTACCAGTGCCGAGAAAAACTACAGCGTCACCGAAAGGGAAACCCTCGCTGTATTGACTGCTCTTGAGCACTGGCGCTGTTATCTCGAAAATGGACAGACGTTTACGGTGTACACTGACCATTCCGCGTTAAAATGGTTTTTATCACTAGATAATCCGACAGGACGATTAGCACGTTGGGGAATACGGCTGTCTTCATTTAATTTTGAATTAAAAACACGCCGCGGGATTGATAACATCATTGCTGATGCACTCTCACGCGCTTTTCCTAATGCTTCTATCTCTCTTTCCAATTCTGTAGTAACAACAAACGATGTTTGGTACAAGAAAATTTATAATGGTTGTCTTAATACACCGAGCAATTATCCAAATTTCCTAATTAAAAATAACTCTTTGTATCGGCTTTCGAAAACCAAATCCCCACTAACTTCAGAATTTGCTTGGAAGGAAGTCGTACCCCACGAATTTTATGAAAGTATTATAGCTGAGAACCACTCAGAACCGACAGCTGGACATCTTGGCATTTTTAAAACATATCGGCGTTTATCACTGACATATTACTGGCCTGGCATGCATCAAGACGTCGTAAAGTTTGTAGGCTCTTGTTCTATCTGTTTGTCCTACAAGGCGCAAAATCACATGACTTTGGGAGAAATGGGTCGGCCTAAACAATGTTCGAGGCCATTCCAAATGATTTCTATTGATTTTGTCGGACCTCTTCCAGTAACTCGCAAACAAAATTGCTACATGCTCGTGATAACCTGCTGCTTTTCGAAATATTGCCATATCTTTCCATTACGTCGTGCTACTTCTGATGCTGTAGTCAAAATTCTAGAAGAATCAATATTTCTAGTACATGGCATATCTCAAACGGTATATCTTGATAACGGAAGTCAGTTTATAAGTTCTACAACTGATGCCTTGTTTAAAAAGTATAAAATCCCTAATGTATACTTTACGCCTAAGTATACGCCGCAAATTAACACTGTGGAACGTTACAATAAAACGATTGTCACTTGTTTATCCACATTCGTTGAAAACGACCACCGGTCTTGGGACACATTTATCCCCAAAATACAGTTTGCGATCAATAACTCCGTAAATGAAGCCACCGGTTATACGCCTTCATTTCTTGTATACGGTAGAGAACTTGTTTTGTGTGGATCGCATTATACGGATACTGACCTAGGAGATGAAGTTTTGTTTCTGCCGCGTGATATATATGCTGAAAACCTGGGAGGCCTTTCGTCCGTGTTCAATGATGTGCAAGCTTCATTATGGCAGGCACATTTAAAGAATACTGCACACTATAATTTACGAAGGAAACCAGCGGAATTTAGCGTAGGCGATTTAGTCTTTAAACGCACTTTTGTTCTAAGCGATAAAGACAAATATTTTAGCAAAAAGTTAGCGCCTAAATTCATAAAATGCCGGATTACTGAAAAGCGATCACCACTTGTGTATGTCCTAGAAGATATGTCAGGTAAAAGCATAGGAGTCTGGCATGTTAAGGATTTAAAGCTTATCAATAATTTGAACTAAAAATATAAATATTAATGTACGTATACATATGTTAGTTTATATATCCCACAAGTTAAAAAAAAAAAAATGCAATTATCATTGGTCACTTGTGCATTAATCACAGGTGCCTTGTTTATGAATGAGCGCGTCAGCAACAAATATTAATACTGTTGTTGTTGCTTAGGTGTTTTTAGGTGAACTTTACTAGGTTGAATGTAAGATGATAGCATGAATGTGTAGTGCTAATTGCAGTTCGAGGTTAGTAGACGGGTTTTATTTAAGAACAAAACCCTTTCCGTGACGAGGGGGATAATGTAACGTTATACGTACATGTTTACATTATTTACATATTATTTATAAAAAAAAAAAACTTAAAATCGTTACAACTAATTTTAATATCTATAAAACACTATCTACACGTACATTACCTTACCTACTAATCATATATTAAATATTAATTAAATAGCTTTTGAAATTCATCAATACGTTCAATATATTCGCAGCGTCATTTTATTTGCCGCACCCCGACCTGTTCGCTGCACTGCAGCTTAATTAGGAGTTACTAAGGGAGCTGAGACGCAACCGGCAGACCGCCGCCATCACACACGCCGAGAGGTTAATTTAATAGAAGGTACGTCAATTTTATTGGTCTCTGCTTGAATTAAGACAGGATCTTAGAGACAACAAATATAAAACTGTTCATCCCTACACGTTCTCCGAGACCTTGGTGTTGTTGTTTCACCCCGGAATTTGGGTAAGCGGTGCACATAAATATACATAATATTGTAAAGTAGATAGTGTGACTTTTCGTAAACTTATTATTTCATTGCTTGGGGAATCTTTTGAGAGGTCATCATCGTTAGCCATTTCATACTGAATTGAAATTAGAATTCATTACTTAATTGTGTAAAATGCTATCTCTGAAATCGGCTTAATTAATAATTTCAATTCCACCCTCGCAATTTCATAAAATCAATCAATTTCATTTAAATCATTGTAATCTCCGTATCTGATTGTGAACATCCCCGGCAACACAACTACTGCCTAGTACTTCCCTTCTGTTGTTGCCGTGGGTGCTCACAGGAGTTACCATCTGACCATAACGCTGTTCTTGGATGCGCGTTCCAGGGTCCTACGTCCGGCTTGCTGGTCTGACAGCCATCACTTCGAACCGGCTACGATCTGAGAACCTGGTCTCCCACGAGCGCCCCCTTCCACCTGCGGCCTCAGTCAGGAGAGTACTGGACCAGGACCAGAGAAGTAGAATCAGCCATACTGTGTCCGGCCGATACCACCACTTTCGTGTACCCCCTACTACTGAGCGGCCCTTGGCAAAATTAAATGTTTTATGCCCGTATATTTCTGCCTTATTTCTGAACCCCCATCCTGAGGGAAGAAAGCAGGTAAGAAGGCATACAACAGTACCCCTTAATTATAACCGGGACAATATAAATAAATAAATCGCTAAGAACTCACGAAATAGAAGATCAGAAATACTCCGACCAGTTTCGGACTATTTTGAAGTCCTTCATCTGGGAGTGTTATGCCGACAAGCCGCGACGAACGCTACGAACGTCAGCACGTATTTCCGATCTTCTATTTCGTGAGTTTTCAGGCGATTTATTTATTTATATTTAATATGTATTTCACTCGCGTTAGGTTTCAAAATCAAAGTTTAGACTAGATTACTGTATACATGTCCATCGGTTTGTGGACGTTGTAACATAACAAAGTATGGTTTTAAATTTTAAGTAAGCACCACCTATCCATATATAATTCTATATTAATTCTAAACTTATTAGTGTAACTAACGTAATCGAATGCACAGCCATAGAACTTTTGGAACACAATTTAATAGTTGTATGTATTTACCGACCTCCTAACAATAAAAGAGATGTTTTAGAGTTATTCTTCGATAGATTGAATGGCTTACTAACAAAGCTATGCTTCAAAAGTAAAAAGCTGGTTGTCTGTGGAGATTTCAATATTGATCGATTAAAACTCACTCCTGTTTCGAAACAATTTGAGCAAATATTGGCTAGTTATAATCTAAAATTATCTCTAAACGAACCAACGTGTATATGCAGCAAAACATGTTTAGACAACTATGCTCTTAATATAAAAGGCTGTAAAGCAAATGTATTAGAATTAGCACTCTCGGATCATACCGCTCAAGTGCTGCAATGCCCAGTCAAAAAAAGTTATACAATTACAATTATTAGTTATATTAATTAATTTATTTGGTTTAAGTTTAAAAGAGACTATAGTGAAGATAATATGAAAAAATTTATAGATTGCCTACAACGTCTTTCTTTCAGTGATGTATACAATATCAACGACCCAAATGTTGCTTTCGATGAATTTCATAATATGTTTAAACTCTTCTACAATCTATGCTTTCCTTTAATCAAAATCAAAATTCCGATCTCTAGGACCCCACGATGGTTAAGCAAAGGGATAAAGCTTTGTTCAGCGCGTAAAAGAAAACTACTATGGAAATATAGATACACACGCAGTACTAACGATAAAAATAAAATTAAACAATATACAAAAGTATTTAAACAGGTTATTAAACTAACCCAAAAAGCTCAAAACAATTATCAAATAAAAACCGCAAATAATAAATCTAAAGCTGTATGGAAAATAATTAACAAATACAAAAATAATACCCCACCGGAAGAAATAAATAAAATAAAATTTTATGATAAAATAATTACCAAGCCTAAATGTATAGCACAGACATTTAATAAAAAAAATATTGACAATATTACAACTAGTGCAGATGATAAAATTAATTACTCTAATATTTTAACATATAACAGATCAAATTCTTGCTTTATGAACCCTACCACTCCCCATAGTATTAATCAGATTATTCAAGCACTAAAAAATACCAATAGCACAGGCCACGATGGCGTTTACACAAAAGTTATTAAGTCTGTTTCCAAAATAATTGCACCAATCAGATGCCATATTATAAATAGATGTCTGGAAACTGGTAATTTTCCGAGTAAATTAAAAATATCGGTAGTAATTCCAATATACAAAAAACAAAACAGAGAAGATATGAATTTCTATGGACCTATTGCTCTGATACCAATATTGGCAAAAGTTTTTGAAAAAGTATTGTTCAATAACCTTAACGATTATTTCGAAAAAAATAAAATATTTATTGATGAACAGGTTGGATTTCGAAAAGGAATGTCCATTAATATGGCAATTCATAAATTTTTACAATATGTCTTAACTGGACTAGACAGTAAAAAGCAAGTTACGGCTTTGTTTATGGATATGACAAAAGCCTTCGGCTATGTAAATCATAGTATATTGCTCAAAAAGCTAGAAATATATGGAGTACCTAGCAAAGCACTAAAGACAATAGAATCATATTTAATAGGAAGGCAACAGTTAACTGAAATTACTAGGATGAGTCTAAGAACTAAAACAGAAAATAGATATTTATCAGATCCTAGAACAGTAAAACATAGTGTACCACAGGGAAGTATGCTGGGCCCCTTCCTATTTCTTGTATATATTAATGACCTACCCAAAGCTATACCCCATCCTATGGTTTTATTTGCGGGTGATAGCACTGAACTATTTACTAATAATAACAAAGCATATGAATATGATATTAATAAAGCTCTTTCTGACATAATAAACTGGTTAAATATTAATAATCTAAAGATAAATTTAGATAAAACTAATTATATGACATTTAAAAATAAAAATTCACAAATGACTCCGCTACTAATTCACTATAATGTGCAAGTATAAGTACACGCCTATAGCAGAGACCACTTGCACTAAATTTCTTGGCATTCACATAGACTCAAATATGTCATGGAAATCTCACGTGGAGCATGTATGCACTAAATTAAGTCAATTCTCTTATGCTTTATACATGCTCAAAAAAGTGGCTAACCAACAAGCGTTATTGACTGCATACCACGCTTATGTAGGATCTGCAGTTAAATATGGTGTACTGTACTGGGGCAACTCAACGGACAAAGAAATTGCGTTTAAGGCACAGAAAAAATGCGTCAGGTCAATATGTGGGCTGCGCCAAACAGAATCATGTAAACCTCATTTCCAAAGTCTTAGGCTATTGACTCTCCCATCTCTGTACATTTATAAAGCAGCTGCATTAATTAGGACCGACATTACTAAACATGACACTTTGTCAAGTAGTAGACATAAATCTAGACTCCGTAATCCTAAATCCCACACAACTGTTTATAGCCATAGTATTTTTGTTATGGGCATAAAAATATATAACAAAGTACCGCAAAATATAAAAATATAAAGACTTTCTTTTAAGAAAGGCATATTACTCTATCAACGAATTTATGAACGACAAGACTGAATAATTATTAGAAATGTAATCGATTAATCGTAAACTTTGACTATAAGATTAATCTCTTCTCTCTTTTGAATTCATTGCATATTACTATTTAATTTGACATAACTTAATTTCTTAACTCTAACCAATTTTTGACATTAATTAAGATATTTTCATTTATGTAATAATTTTAATGTACTTTTAATGTGTTTATCAAACTTTAATATTTGCACACCATTTGTAAATGGTAGAATGCATAGGGGCATTACTTCTATTATATCATTATACATTATTATTGTACACGTGCATTCGACAAATAAATAATTTGATTTGATTTGATATCCATGTATAGTAGAATCGCTAACGATTGCGTGAATTGATTATGATTAGCGCCATCTATGCGAATTGATCTGAATTATGTTGGTTCACTAAATCGATGACTTATCATTAAATAATTCGTTTTAAGAAGGCCCATCAGATGGTTACAATTTAATGGTTTGAAATAATACTAAGAGATTAGTATAGCTTTGCTTGCAAAAGCAAAGTAGGTAATTATGAGGAAAATGATATATAAAATGAATTTACAGGAATTTAATTACCTATGTGCTAAATTTTGATTGCATTAAAATGACAAACAGACAGATTCCATTCATTTTCCCATATCAGAATGGAAATACAATAATACCTTTTAAATGAAAGAAATCCTTATCTTGTAATTGTTTGTATGTTTGCCAGAAGAAATGAAAAATACTTTTCTTTATTGCTACACTAAAATGCAGATTTTCACACAAATAAATTACATAACATTTTATCATATTTAGTTGAAATGCGGAGTAGAAAAAGTGGAAAACACATAAAAATTGTGTTTTGCATCATCCAGTTGTATTTCAAAGGGTTATTCCTTAATTCAGGTGCTCCAAGGTCTTATACCATGCTATGTGCTGAATGATTTCACATTTGGTTAGGTATATTTTCACAGTTTTGGTTTGCCGCAGAACTGGAAATAGAAAAATTGATAAAATTACTAAATTTATTAAGATTTGAACGATTAAGTGAGATGTGTTTAGATAGATAGGTACCTGCTACATTTTATTCAATTATACCAAGCTCTTGTACCATAATATGTACTGAAGAAGGTAAAATATTGTTTCACATTTGAATTCACCGCAGAGATGGAAATAAGAAAATTGATAAAATTACTAAATTTATAAAGATTTGAACGATTAAGGGAGATGTGTTTAGATATATAAGTACCTGCTACATTTTATTCAATTATACCAAGGTCTTATACCATAATATGTACTGAAGAAGGTAAAATTTTGTTTCACGTTTGAATTCACCGCAGAACTGAAAATAGGAAAAGTGTGTAAGTTCATAATTTATAAATAGTTGCATGATTATGTAAAACATGCCTAGATAGGTAAAACCTGTTACATGTCAGGTTCATTGAAATATTTAAATACAGAGGATTTTAGTCATTTTTGAGGTTTCACCGATAAACATTTTTTTAAGATTACTTGATGTGTGTTGAGCATGTTAGGAGAATCTTTGCTGGTTGCTGATGACCTTTGCTAGTAGCTGTACCTTAACAAAGTATGATAAAACATATCATACTTTATAACTTAAATATTAACAAAAGTTATAAAATAGGTTTTTGTAATAGATATTTTATGTTAGGAATCTTTTGGTTTAGTTTATATTATAGAACATGGGTATGGTTTCACAGTAAATGGGTAAATACTTTGATGTAGCTTGAGTTAGAGTATGGTTTCACAGTATATGGGTAAATACCTTGATGTAGCTTGAGTTAGAACGAAAGCAGGTGAAGATATATACAATTTCCACAGAAGCTGTTCCGCATAAACTGGGGGTGTTTGTGTCTTCGATTTCCATCGGAACAGGTAGATGGTCACTTGTCAGCAATGATTCGGAGATGGAGAAACAGAGCTACTGTTGTAATATTATTTAACAAAATTACAACTAAACAAACATTTTGTTAGGTTAAGTATGAAAGATTAAATGTCGCCATACGTATTATCAAAGCTAACTGAAATTACAAATTAACATATATTATTTTTATTAGAATTAGGTTATCTTGTGTTAAATAACTAAATTGATACATCAGAGAATAGATTAAAATATATTTTTCTATATACCAGGGGAAATACACGCAAAGTACTAAATTACTGGGCTGATTTTACATCAAGCGAAATAATTCAGAGGCCTTTAATTTTGAAATAAATACATTACTAAGCGGGGATTATATGACAGATTTTTTTATTCAATGATTATTGTCTGCATATTTGATGGAATAACACACTGTAACTTAAATTGGGAGAAGAGGGTATAATTTGCGATTTTTATTTATAAAAAAAAAATAAAAAAATATAAGAGAGGTTATTATCGGATTCTTGGAGTAACTTATACTCGGTTTTTTTTAACATAAACATAATAAAATGAATCGGGTTTTTTTTAAACATTAAGTTCCCTAAAAATAGGGTAAAACTTTATAAGTTGGTATACTCGAAAAATCCTTGTAAAAACTACTAGAGATAGATAGATAGATAGATAAATTCTTTATTGCACACACCACAAACAAAATCAACAAAAAATAAAGGAACAATAGCAGAAGAAGTGTACAATGGGCGGCCTTATCGCTAAAAGCGATCTCTTCCAGGCAACCTTTGGATGGAGAGGATTTGTTATAGTTGTGAGGGACGGGGTGCATTATGATATAAAAATACTACTTAGTGAGAAATAGTATATAATAATATATAAATTTCCAATATATATACATACATATATAAATAAATATATATTATATGAATACATAAATACCCAAATATAATTATGAGATGATAAAAAACAAAAAAAAAACTGTAATACAAGCAACATGACAAACGTGATAATAAACATAATATTTGCTAGACTTCCAAGTAAAACCTAGTAGAGATGTGAAAAGTGTGTTTTTTTTTAGTATATGGTTAGTGTGTATACAAAGCCCTAAGCGTTATTTAATAAACGGGACTTGAATCTATAATTACAAATACTGGAATATGAAGTCAGGCCAATTTGGCTACAGTTCTTGAAAAGGAATTCGTGTTTTTATACATAAAATTGTTGAGTAAAAAGTCGAAACCTAAAAATGAACCTGGAATCGGTACAGAAAGATCTTTTCCGACTTTCCATCCCTAAGTTCCCCTTCCAAATTCCCATTGTTCGAGAGTATCTAGGAACGATATAAAAGTCAGACCTCAAAGAAATTCGGGACAGTATAATTTTATCTTCGAAGAAGTGGAAGTGAAGTGTCGCAATAAAATAAAATCAGATGTTTCGCAATATACCATAAACCGTAGTTTGTTTTATAAAGATGTAGCTTCAGTTCAAGTTTTAATTAATTTCAGTGACTTCTATGGCCTTTTTGTGTTTGTCTCTGTGAAAATTTTTATAGTGAGGTTTATTCTTCGAGGCACGTAAGTAGAGTGGTTTTTCTCAAAAGGTTAGGAATAAAGACATCACTACCAGCTAATTTTTGTCCAAGAATCTGAATAAATATTTAATTAATGTTCGCTTGGGTTGATACTTTATATTTTGTCCAAGTACCTAGGTACCTAAGTAATTCCATAACATGCAGACATTATCTAGTTGTTGGACAGATTTCGGCTGGTATTGGTTTTTTTTTGTAGTTAGGATTTTTAAAATGCTGTGCGATATTGAATGAATTTTAATATTTTCATAGACTTTTAGGGTTTAGGATTCATGCTAGATAATATTAGATTATAGGTAGGCACGTTGATGGGTCTATGTCTAATATAAAGTGCTGTGCGATATTGTCTTGTTATCTTGAACGAATTCTATTTTTTATAGGTTTTAGATTCTTGCTAGAAAATATTAGGGTACGGTAATTAAAGTGTCTTTGTACCTGTGTGGGTAGCTTCAGGGATTTTTAAAGAAACGTACTTGTTTCCAAGAAGGTCCATTGAAGTGAGGTAGAATGTTGGTGGTAACTGGTGTATTTTATGGTAATTCAGGTATTTGGAAAGAAACTTACGTGTTGTTCCAGATTCATGAAATTAAGAATTTTACTTACATAAAGTGTAGGTACCTATTTATCTGTACCTAGTTTATATAAAATGCTAGATGATTTTAAATACAAGATAAAGTAGATATATAATTTTACTTGACGTACCTATCTAATTCCTGATCGTAAATTATGAACCCACTTTTATATTACAAAAAACTAAAACAATAAAAATCCTAGGCCCCAATATGACTTCAAGCTAAAGTATTGATGTGAGTAGGTACCCAATTTGATAAATCAGTCATTGTAGGCAGGTAGGTATTTATATGAAACTTATGATTATTCCGTAAATATCCTTTTGAATTTAGAAAGGCAACTAGGAAATAATGTACTTAATTTTAAAGCGTATTGACACTTGAATTGCTTCTTCTTGGTCCCAAAGTTAATATCTTGTTTAAATCTATACAAATAGACAAAATTTGCCTTTACTAAAGCGGCATTGTCTTGTAGGTTCACCAAGTTGAACTAGATGGCGTCGCAAGTACCTGAAACACGCAAGCATTTCATTCGTGAACTTTAAGGGTAATTTTAACCGGGAAATATTTAAACTTCCTGGCTGGTTAACTAGTATTAGTTTTTTTTATGAAATAGGCCCTTGAAAATACATAAATGATTAGTAATGGTTAGGTTGTGATGTGTAATATTAAATTTAAATTGTGGTTGTTAGGTATAATTGTTTTATTATTATTCAAAGTCACTTCACTAGATTTTGAAAAAAATATGGTCGTGTAAATTGTGTACAGGGTTACGTCAACAAGACTAGAAATAGGATTACGTAGGTTCTTTTAATAAATAAATATGTATACTTACGTTCTGACAATTTTCATATCAAAAGATATAATATACCTAAGTATTGATTATTAGTTATGAGGTAGTTAGTGCTGGTCACTTTCAGTTATAATAATTGCTATGTATTTGACACACTAGTCCTATGCACTTAGAATAAACCTTTGAATCAGGTTCAATTCCTGTGGGATTACTAATCAGTGGAGAGCAAATAATATCAAAACATGATAAAAACCTTAATACCTACATTATTTTACAGACGTTTTGGGAATACGATTTTTACTTAGATATTTCGACATGACTATTAAACTGATTGATAAACAACACGGTTTAGGTATTCAACAGAATTTCTAGTATTCAAAGGTTGGGGTCTAGATCTCCTAGATAAGCATAATAAAATTTCACCGAGTAACTCCTTTCATATTTATTATAGATGGGCCTGTGTGGTTATTTCTTGTTGCTTTAGCTTTTCATGTAGGCGTCAACCCAACTATAAATATGTCTATCTATGTAGTTTCCTATGAATCTATATAGGTAGAAGTGTGTTAGTTTATTTATTTATTTGTCACACTAAAGCATCATGGGTTAGACTGCATTTGGAGCAGGTTCAATTCCTGCGGAATCATGAATCAGTGTAGAGCGAGTCGTACATTATAACAAATTACTTATCCTTCAGGGTGTTTAAAGAAAGGAAGAAAATTAAACATTGTTTTGCTTTCACCATCATAACCAGGTAGGTATTATGTGTAGATAAGGTGTGATAAAACAATTTCATTGCAACAACTTTCCGTGTAGGTGTCGATCCAATTATGAGTGTAGGTACGTGTGCTATTATTTATTATGTGGTATAGGTCTATGTTACTTTCTTTGATTATATACCTATAGGTATAAACGTGTTAACTTTGTTATTATTAGTCATACTAAATCAATAGAATAACCCCTTTAAGTAGGTTTAATTCCTGCGGAATCTCTAATCAATTGAGGAAGCAAATTATATAAGTCCATTTATGCTTTTAGTTTTTTATGTCGTCAACCCAACTATAAATATGTCTATCTATGTAGCTTCCTATGAATCTATATAGGTAGAAGCACGTTAGTCTTATCACTTAATTGACATAGGTACTAAAGTGTCATGAGCAGGGAAGTCTTTGGAGCGGGTTCGATTCCTGCGGAATCATGGATCAGTGTAGAGCGAGTCGTAAATTATGGCAAATTACTTATCTTCAGAGTGTTTAAAGAAAGGAAGAAAATTAAACATTGTTTTGCTTTCACCATCATAACCAGGTAGGTATTATGTGTAGATAAGGTGTGATAAAACAATTTCATTGCAACAGCTTTCCGTGAGGGCGTCGCGTCGATCCAATGAGTCTAAGTACATGTACTATTATTTATTCTGTGGTATAGCTCTATGTTACCTTCTTTGATTATATACCTACCTATAGGTATAAACGTGTTAACTTTATTATTATTAGTCATACTAGAGCAATAGGATAAACCTTTTAAGCAGGTTCAATTCCTGCGGAATCTTTAAACACTTGAGGGCGCAAATTATATGTCCATTTATGCTTTTAGCTTTTTATGTAGGCGTCAACCCAACTATAAATGTGTCTACCTAGGTAGTATTCTCTGATTCTATATAGGTAGGAGCTTGTTAGTTTCGTTATCTATTTATCACACTAAGGCGTCATGGGTTAGAAGGCCTTTGGAGCGGGTTCAATTCCTGCGGTATTTTTAATCAGTTGAGGGCGAAAAATTATATGTTGAACTATAATCTAATAAGTCCAGTCTTGCTCTGTAAGTTTACAGTTGGCGTCAACCGAATTATGAGTAGTCTATAACAACCGGTTGGACGGTTGCGGGTTCGATTCCTGCAGAATTCAGTGGCTTGTGTGAAGAGCGGAAGTACGTGTTTCCAAGACATGGATGTGATATTTTTGTCTAGGTATGGTTATCCGTTATCTGGTGCCCGTGGCACTAGATGTCCTAGGTTAGGCAGGGTAGTTGGTGTGGATTTGTCCTAAATGTTTAATATTAGCAAGTGTCAAAATGGGATGAATTTGTCTTTGATGTCGTATAGACATTTTATGAGATATTATATTTATGTATGTAAACATGGCTACTGAACTGATCGAAGAGAAATAGATGTTTGTTGTCGTGTGTGGTGGTGCTGTCCTCTGGTGTCGGAGGTTGACGGGATATCGGAGTTCACTGGCGACTGCTGGAGAATGGTGGCAGCTGGGACTTCAGCTTGAAGTGCTTTCAATGCATGTGTAGATGGACAGCCACAAGAGACACATATAGGTCTAGATCGGTTGGTCTAGTGGCTAGAGAACCGTGGGAGCGAAATCATAGTGTCGCGGGTTCGAATCCTGCAAGGTGCAGTCTTTTGTGTGATGGGAAATGTTTGTTTCCGAGTCATGGAGGCGATGTTCGTATTTATGTGTTTATCCGTTATCTGGTGCCCATAGTGCAGGGTGTCCTGGTTGGACTAGGTAATTGGTGTGAAATGGTCCCGAATAGTATTTATTTAATATTATAGATACACTTATTTAACATTAGGAATGACAGTCTATTACGTGGACAAGCCAACCGGTAGACGGATGGCTGGTCTAGTGGCTGACTTTGGGCGCGAAATAGAACGGTCACGGGTTCGAAACCTGCGGGGATCAATCGTTTGTGTTATGAGCGGAAGTGTTGGTTTCCGGGTCATGGTATAGTTTTCGTATTGGTGTACGTTTGTCTGTTATCCGGTGCCCATGGTACAGGATGTCCTAGTTTGGGGCTGGGTGTAGAATTGTCCCGAATATAATATAATATTATTTATTTAATATTATAGATACACTCATTTAACATTAGGTATAACAGTCTATTCTTCAGGTTATAGAGATAGATGCGTAAATACCTAAAATAAACACTTCCATTGCGTGAACTAATGTTCTATTTTTGCATAGATGACTTATGTAGGCGTTAATGAAACTAAGTTGTACCTATCATACATTTATTTAGGTCCTTTGATCTTCATAACTAAAAGTATGTTGACGATTTATTAGCGAAATGCAGAGGTAATACAAAATAGAATTGCAATTAGGTTTATTATTTGGAGTTTTAAAATGAAATTCTGACACATCGTTTGTACCTACAGGCGTTTTATTCCGTGATCTTGGATCTAATATAACTTGACTATTGAACTGATTGGTAGATACATGTTTTGAATACTTAACGGAATACCTAGTAATCAAATATAGATGTTGTTGGTTTGATTCAAATTAAATAGGTATTTCTTATAACTGAACCCAAGTTATTCATTAGTCAGTGAAGTTACCTTGTTTAAGAAGTTAATATCTACTTTGAACTTATGCTTTGAAGTATGAAAAAAAGGACCTGGCTGCTATGTTGGCGAGCTTGGCTCATGCAAAGCTTTTCATATTTATATATAAACTTATACCTATTATGGTATTTGGCAGTCGTTTTGCAAACATCTGAACAGGCTTTTGATACCTAACTACAGTCCAGTGGAGAGAAAATTGGGAATGCTTCTTAATGTTGGATCCCTGTTTGGTCTATGGTCAGCAGGAGTAGGTTATTGAGATTGCACGACTAATTTTGCTGTTGTTTCAATTTTGATTCAACCTTTGGCTTAGCTTTCCTTGTCGGATTCTATTGGGAGTTAGGTCGACAGTTCTTGCAATTAACATTACCTGTCTAAATATTATAATATTCAACAAAACCAAGTTGGATGAACTAGGTTTACTAATATAGTAGCCTGTGTAAATGTACACTTACTTATCTAATACTCACGTTCCTTATTTAAGGATAAATATACTTGAACAAGTAATTTCATTGATGAGTATTCACTTGTGATTAATTATATCACCATCAAATATTGTGGATGGGTTTAATTTGGATCAAAGCATTGTTTGTACACTGTACAACATTTATGCCTACTTTGGTAGATTCACTTTATTCACTGATTTAGTTAACGTACTATCAAGTATGCACTATTGATTGTACACTATACAACATTTATGCCTACTTTGGTTGGTAGATTCACTTTATTCACTGATTTAGTTAACATACTATCAAGTACGCACTAACTCAAAGCTATTCGATAGATTTTGAATAAAATCTATTATATATATTATTTGTACCTAGTACAATTTACAGTATACCTTACTATATACATTGTCAGGAGTACCTTACTATATACATTGTTTGTACACTATACAACATTTATGCCTACTTTGGTAGATTCACTTTATTCACTGATTTAGTTAACGTACTATCAAGTACGCACTAACTCAAAGCTATTCGATAGATTTTGAATAAAATCTATTATTTATATTATTTGTACCTAGTACAATTTACAGTATACTTCATGTCAGGAGTACCTTACTATATACATTGTTTGTACACTATACAACATTTATGCCTACTTTGGTAGATTCACTTTATTCACTGATTTAGTTAACGTACTATCAAGTACGCACTAACTCAAAGCTATTCGATAGATTTTGAATAAAATCTATTATTTATATTATTTGTACCTAGTATAATTTACAGTATACTTCATGTTAGGAGTACCTTACTATATACATTTTTTGTACACTATACAACATTTATGCCTACTTTGGTAGATTCACTTTATTCACTGATTTTGTTAACGTACTATCAAGTACGCACTAACTCAAAGCTATTCGATAGATTTTGAATAAAATCTATTATTAATATTACTTGTACCTAGGACAATTTACAGTATACTTCATGTCAGGAGTACCTTACTATATACATTGTTTGTACACTATACAACATTTATGCCTACTTTGGTAGATTCACTTTATTCACTGATTTAGTTAACGTACTATCAAGTACGCACTAACTCAAAGCTATTCGATAGATTTTGAATAAAATCTATTATTTATATTATTTGTACCTAGTATAATTTACAGTATACTTCATGTTAGGAGTACCTTACTATATACATTTTTTGTACACTATACAACATTTATGCCTACTTTGGTAGATTCACTTTATTCACTGATTTTGTTAACGTACTATCAAGTACGCACTAACTCAAAGCTATTCGATAGATTTTGAATAAAATCTATTATTAATATTACTTGTACCTAGGACAATTTACAGTATACTTCATGTCAGGAGTACCTTACTATATACATTGTTTGTACACTATACAACATTTATGCCTACTTTGGTAGATTCACTTTATTCACTGATTTAGTTAACGTACTATCAAGTACGCACTAACTCAAAGCTATTCGATAGATTTTGAATAAAATCTATTATTAATATTACTTGTACCTAGGACAATTTACAGTATACTTCATGTCAGGAGTACCTTACTATATACATTGTTTGTAGTACGTGCTATGTCAAAGTTATTTATTATTATTTTATTAAATTTTCGATTCAAATATTTTGTACCCTTGTTCATTGTTCTATGTTGCAAGTTCCTTGGGTACAGATCTCAATACATCTTTGTGTTAGATGTATTTCACGATTAAATTATTTGGCAGTTAAAGTACCTATCTTGAAATTGTACTGATTTCAGCTTAACCTAATTTAAAATTGACTATAAAATTTATATATAGGAACTATTATATCTCGATACGTACCTCTAAAAGGACCAAAGGGTTATATGGATAACGTATGGGGCATCCTTGACGATCACAGCCCGGCTATAAGGAATTTAGTTCATATTATATAATCTAGTATAATAAATAGGTTTAGGTTACAATAGTTTTGGGGAATAGGAATTTTCCTAAATCTGGGAGGTTTGGGAAAATTCCGAAATGAAAACACATAGGCGATGAAATATGTGCGTATACAGGTAAAATGCGTTTTATTGAGTCGCATCTGTTTTGAACAGCGAGGATTTGGATTTTATAATTATATTTTAAAGTAAAGTTTCCTTGAATGTGTTGACAGACTTACGTACATTACATTTTGATAAAAAATTATGCCCTCTTGTCCCTCTTTGCTTTTGCACATACTAGTGACTAATAATGACTAATAAATTTAAGACATACTAGTAACAATGGACGATTAATTAATGTAAATTGATCTAACAAAATCTAAATAAGAAAGCATAGGAGATCGGCCCGTACGGAGACGCAGAATCACTGATAAAGGCGGTGGCGGGGCCTTATCCATTGATGCTTCCCTTATTAAATTATAATAAAAAATGAATGATTGGTCTTAAAAGATAAATTGGACGAAGATTTTTAAGTTGAGTAAGGTTGTGAAGTTACAACGTGTGAACGTCAAAATCCGTTCATGTGGTAGCAGTCTCTTGTTTTGTCTCTTCTGCGTTTCCTGTATTATGAAGGTGCGTAGAAAGATAGGTGTCTATTATTTTTGTTGTAGAGATATTAGATTAAAATTATAGCCAGGTATAATAATTGTGGCCCCGACTTCAAAAAACTCTTTCTAATGTTGTATTGGTATTTTAATTTTGAAAATGTGATTTTGTTCTTGTTGAATTGTAATTCTTCTTTCTTTTTAGTAGTGGTTTACAAAAGATCATTTCTAATAATATGAAGGCTTTTTTTTTGATAAATGTTTAGATATCTTTTTTTTGAGTGGCCTAAGCAAACGGAAGGAAGGAATATAACGCATCGGAAGGAATATACGCTAACTAAAATAGTTAATTCCTTTAGGAAGACGTGTGCAAATTAAAACCAAAGATACGTAGTACGATTATTTATTCTGGTCCAAAGATTCATTTATCTATACTTTTATTAAAACTGTAACAGGTCCAATTCTGTAAATTAAAGATCTTTTGAATATTTTTTTTGGATGGTACTCTGTATTCGATACTGAAGCTAGAACTGTATTTTTTTTTCATTTTTGTATTCCTGTCTTTCTGTCTGTCTGTATCTTGGCCACGCATCACGCCGAAACTACTGAATGAATTAAAATGAAACCTGGTATGATTTGAGTTCATACCACGAGGTAGGACATAGGATACTTTTAATTCCGAAAAATTAAAGGGATCCTGCAGGATAGGGGTTAAAAGTGATTTAAAAGAAAACGTACCATGCTGAAACTACTAAATGATTTTGATGCACAGTCATAGTTTATGTAATAGGTTAAAATTGTGGATACTTTTTATCCCGATATAATAAAGGATTCCTACGGGATAGGAGTCCAAAGATATGTTAATTTTGAAGTTAGAAATATAATTTTTTGGAGGGTACTCTATATTCTGTACTGGAGCCAAAACTGTTTATTTTTTTCATTTTCGTCTTTCTGTCTGTCTGTCTGACTGTACCTTGACCAATCATCACGCCGAAACTACTTAATGAATTCAACTGAAACTTGGTATAATTTGAGTTCATACTATGAACTAGGGAAATTGGATACTTTTAATCCCGAAAAATTAAAGGGTTCCCGCAGGAAATTGGTTGAATGTTATATATAAGAACACGTACCACGCTGAAAAAACCAGACGGATTTTAATGCTACTTGACACAGTCTAATTTTACTCGTATGATGGGTTTAAATTGTGGATACTATTAATCGAGAAAAAAATATGAATTCCTGCCGGATAGGGGTCCAAAGTTATTTTAATTTTGAAGTTATTAATAATATTTTTAGGAGGGTTTTGGAGGGTTTTATTTTTGCTGAAGCCAAACTGTATTTTTTTCATTTATGTCTCTCTGTCTGAATCTTGACCGCGCATCACGCCGAAACTACCGAACAGGATATTGGTTAAAAATAATTTAAAAGAATGCGTATCACATAAAATATAAATAAAACGGCTAAAAACACACGAAATAAAAAGTCAGAAATACTCCGACCAGTTTCGGACTATTTTGAAGTTCTTCATCTGGGAGTGTTATGTCAACAAGCCGGGACTAGCGCTACGAACGTCAGGACGCGTGCGTGGCGCGGGCGGCCCAGTGGGCGGTGACTGCGGCGCTAGGCTTTGTTCGGCTTGCACAGTCACTTCGTTGTCCGTCGAGGAGTCATCACTGTCACTCACATCCGTTAACTTTGATTGTTGGCACACTGCACTCGTTGTGTCCGGCTCACGACCCCACATTGTGGTCCCAGTGTCAGTCGTATCAAGAACTGGTGCATTACTCATTACACTCGATTTCAATGGTAATATGGGGTTGTGATCGAAATCATGGCATTTTGTACTCTTGAATTTTAAACTAGCGCATGATTGGAATCGATAATGTTCGAATTTTATGGAACTAAATGAAATCGTCTCACCTAACGCTATTCTCTTTTTCTGTACTCATGACGCGATTTTGACGTTAACAGATTGAATTGGAATAAAGTTTGCGATAGAAGCTAAACAGTTTTCAAAAGTTAACTTTTTTGCGATCGAGTTTGTTGTTTTTAGTGATTATCAGAGAAAAATGGCACGTTTAGCTCTCATGTTTAGTATTTTGGGCAATGGTCATAGAGCAGACCTAAGGCAAAGCCGAAACATTAGAATGGCGCGCTATAGTGAGAAAGCTTTTGCCATGAACGACGACGACTTCAAAAAATGCTACAATTTGGTGCCAAATGCCAAATGCCAAAGCCTACTCGTCGTAGTGATATATCCACGAGATACAAGGTTTGTATCTAAACTTATTTTTTATATATTGAAAATAGTTTTTATATTCATTTACGAAATTATTGTTATTGACGATACTTTTGCCCAACCTTTTCCATCTTTTTGTGCACCGCCTAGCGCATTGATATTGCTTGCTATCACGTCCCATTTCCTTTTCGTTTTTTGCAAGGTCTCTTGCGCTGTCCCCTTTCCGTGGGCAATTTGAGACCTTTGGCAATTCCTGGGTTTTCCATCAGGAAGAGCCTCAAGTTGTTAGTAGGTTGGCCGACTCATTATTCAAGAAAATATAGGTAACCAAACTACTACAAAGTTTGTTTGAAAAATTGAGACAATTGAGCATAAAAGCGGGAACTTTATTGTCCTTTTGTTGAGTCATATGTACACATTCAGCCATTGTTAGTGTAAATTCGTCAGCAAACTAACTCTTCTAATTCTTCATAATGACTAAAAATCATAAAACATGATAGTTTTTGCAAAATAATTATTATTAGTTGAAAATGTTGAAATAATAAGGACATTGCAAGGTAATTTCAAATTATACCTTTTGTTGCGTTGTGTATGGCCACACCTATTTAGTGTTTTTCTTCTATGAGTCACAATGTGCAGTCGATCACGTTCCCGTTTTGAATTTAAATCTCAATTTTGTTCAAGAGTGCCAAATAACTGTTTAATGCGATTGAAACTGATTCGGATTAGAATTTGATTGCGATTGGAACTGTATTCAAGAGTAAGCCACCTGGTCGGAGTATTTCCGATCTTCTATTTCGTGAGTTTTTAGCCGTTTTATTTATATAAGAATTTCACTCGCGTTAGTTTTCAAAATCAAAAAACGCGCATCACGCCGAAACTACCGAACGGATTTTGATGCAACTTGACACAGTCATAAACTTATGGATACTTTTTATCCCGAAAAAACCAAGGGTTCCTGCTGGATAGGAATCCAAAGTTATGTTAAATTTGGAGTAATATATAACTATACCTTTTTATAATAAAGCAATAAGTATGAAAAAGTCTGTACAAAGAAGATAATAAAAAAATGTTCTAGGATACTTAAAATAAGCCACAAAAAAAGTTATTTTTAAATCATGTTTGTCCGTCTGTATATTTGTTTGTTCGCGCATCACGTAAAAACTAATGGACCGATTGCAATGCGGTCTTCACTGTTGGATAGCTTAGGGCTAATTTAAAAACTGATGTAATTTGAATCTCAATCCGATGAGGAAAATATGAGTAATTGATAAAAAACTATTGGACGGCTGAATAAATTTTGATCAAATGTAAAATTGGTATTTTAGGTTTTGGTATAGACTTAGAGTACTTTTAACCTGGAGAAATGACCACGCGTGCTAAGCCGCGGGCACAGCTGGTTACTTATAAAAAGACTGAATCAGTTTTTCATAAAAATATCTGTGACTTGACTTCACTGGAACTCTTTCAAATAAAAAATAAGATAATTTTATGAGGGAACATACTTTAGAAAGCAGGCTGTAACAAGCCATCACCACTTAAGAGCTGAGAACTTTTCGATATCAATCACATAATCATAAACTCGAAGGGGCTCTTTTTTTTTTATTGTAGATTTCCTTTGACTACCTTCTGGCTCCATCGTCAGTCCCTGGATATCACATAAAACCAGAGAACTGATCAAGACAAAACAAACGAGTCCAAAATCGAACGGTTCCACTATTTTGTTGTTGAGTTCCTGTGACTAAAAAATAGTTATTTTCCAGCTCTTTTCCTTAAAGACCCTGGATACCACATAAGACCAGAGAACTCTCCCTTGTCGACTCTCATAGTTTTTCAGACATTTATTTGCTTTAAATGGCTGAATTTTATTTTGTTTTTCAAAAAATTACTGATTTTATTCGTAAACACAAAATCAGTTCCATGTCCACTTTGTCAAATCCTCCGCCTGTAGATGCCGCCAAAAGTTTTGTGTGAGATAAAACGGATACAATATGAAAATTGTTTTCTGTTTGCATTTATCACCGCTATTTCGATATCGGTCAGAATGTTTAATATTTGCACTAAAATCCATTTGCAGCCGCTTTTCTGGCGCTGGCAGATGTTCATGGTAAATCCTTTGAATAATTATTGAATGTACATTGGAGCTACATGAAATTGTTACAGATGCGCCACAACCTTTATAACTACTCATCAAAGTTACAAAATTGGTAATTTAAAGTTATCAAAAGATTTATATCGGTAAATGGATATTTAGTTCTGGTGTGTTTCACCAAACCACGGTACCGGGAAGTCGTGGATCGGTTAACTATTTATTATTTGTAGCATATATTCGGCGAAAAGTGCTGTAAATAATGGTATCTGCTAATATTTTTTTCGTACTGTAGTTCAACGGTGAGCTGTACTTTTCTGTGTACAAATTATATCGTTCAAGCGTAATTCGATAAACCGTAGGGGACTCGTCTTTGTTATAATAAGCTACCGCTGACATTAAAAAATGTACAATCATTAGATATCCATACCAATATATAAAAGTGAAACGTTGTCTGTTTGTTTGGGGAGCTTTCACACGATAACTGCTGGATGGATTTTGATGAAATTTGGAAGCTTATACCCTGGAATAAAACATACGATACTTTTTATCCCCGAAAAATTGACAGTTTTCACGGGAAAACTGGAAAATGTTGATTACTCGCTGTAAGGAACGGTTGCCATGGAAACGAAATAACAAGTCTGTCAAAAAATATCCAGAGCATTGGTGCAATACATATTTTTGCATTGGTTTTTAATATCATAGAAGAACAAAGGATGCTTTTTTTCGTGATAAGCGTAGGAAGTCGCGGGCGGGAAAACTAGTCCATACCAATGTATAAAAGCCAGCCTTCACGCGATAATGGATGGACGGATTTTGATGAAATTTAGAATGAAGATAGCTTAAACCCTGGAATAAAACATAGGACTTTTTATCCCGAAAAATTGATAGTTGCCACGGGAAAATGTTGAATAATCACTTTAAGGAATGGTTGCCATCACATAATGGTCTGTGGTTGCCATGGAAACGAAATAACAAGTCTGTCAAAAAACATCAAAGCATTGGTAATATACCTACTTTTGCATTGGTTTTTAATATCCTAGAAGAATTTAGGATGCTTTTTTTCGCGATAAACAGTAGTCCGCGCGGACGAAGTCGCAGGCGGATAAACTAGTATAATATAAAAGCAACATTAAATTACTACCAAACTTTACACACCTCATTGGGGTAGAATCTAGCGAACTTGCAATGTGTATGCAGTATAGCTTTGTTATTTGTGTTATTATTATGTTTATTATGTTCAGGCAATTACCTAAAGTTGAATTTGAATTTTGAATTTTAATTCCAGTTTGCCGATTTGCATGCAGGCTGCACCCGAGAATCTTGTAAGTAGATGCTATTATAGAATTTAATGAAGAGGAAAAATTAATAAAGTGTACTTTTAGCAATGAGGTATGGAGATTTTATTTTTGCACAGTTAAATTTCTCGTATTTTTTTTATCGAAAGTGATACAATGCTATTTGGAAGCTTCGCATTTCCATTTCAATAAACTCAACCATTGCGTAAAATACGTTTCGTGTAAAGCGGTATTATCCGGTAAATCAGGGGTTTAGGCACGATTCATTTACGAGCGCGCGAGTGACGCGTCGCGGAGTGGGGACCGATTTTGTTAAAAAACACTATTCTCATTCTGAGCTCATCGTCTCGGTAAAGTTCTTTAACCTAAATCTAAATAATATATAATGGGCTGCCTCTGCGTACCGTATTATAAACCATAATTTTAGGGTATGTAGAGAGAAGGTGGCGTGGCCAAATGATAATAATTATGTTTGCTTCAGAATCCAAGCCGCCGGAATCGGTACGGTACGGCGCGGCGCCACCGAGGCCGCGGCTGGCGATGCGTTGGTGGTGATGTTGCGATTCATCAAGTTTATATCGTTACATGTATATATCGTCTAGAACTTAGAATTGATCATGTCATGACGTGTCATACTTGGTCAGATCTTAGAATTGATGACTTCATGATGTGGCCGACCATTTGCCGATAAGGCCAGCTTAAACAGACCAATAGGTTTCCAAGACCAAAAAAACACGAAGACACGAAGGCGGGAGCTCGTTACGCTTCGCCTTATAACCAAGCTCACAGCCAAGTCGGTTCACCCCTGATCATTTCCATGAAATGGTCGGCCACGTCATGAAATGATCAATTCTAAGATCTGGCCACGACATATTATATTGATGATGATTTATTTATTTGAAATAATAATATTATGCACTGTAAAACTAACAAAAGGAAACCTAAAATTAAGAATAACAATTACGCTCCGAGGCGAGCTCCACATTATAAGCGGACACGCATTACTCTGATTCACGTTACACCGTGCCAGGGCCAGGCCGTGCTTGTGACGTGTCATTTCACCCGGTGTACCGTAAATCTGCCTTTCGAGACTTTTTCATTTCTGCAACGCGCTTGCGTGATCACAGATGTTTATAAAGGGGTGGACGTTGTTCAAAAATACTAGTATGTACATTAACGAACCGGAAATCTGTATATGGTAATTTCTGATTTTCAAGTAGTAATTAGATATTGTTAGATGATTCTTTATATTTATATATATGTTAGAGATTATAGTGAATACAAAAGTACGACGTCATTTATTTCAGTGGTTAATTAATTTATTCGAACTGGAACACCACGCAAACGTCAGAAACATCACGTCAGACTGAGCTTCAGCTCATGTTCATGAGAAGCTGTGCTATGTGAAGCTGTGCCATTTGAGGCTGTGCCTGTGAATCGGTGAGTCGTTCAATGTATATTGCGGTATCAGGCATTCTTGAACATGATTTATAGTGAAATTTTGGTCCCTACTAGGCAAAATTTCTCAGAATCGTTGACTTTGAGAGTTGATTAAAATTTAGTCGGAAAGGCACACATTGTGGGTTGTAAATTTTTAGCTAAAATTATTGGCCCTTTTTAAATTACTCTTTTTTGTGTAATGTTGCAATTATAATCACCAATAGCAAACCTCTTTGTGAAGCGAAGATTTGTTTTGCGTGTATTGTGCGACTGTGCGTACATTTTTTTTATTTTTTTATTTTGGACAATTCCACACCAATTACCTAGCCCCAAACTAGGATACCCTGCAATATGGGCGCTAGATAACGGATAAACATACATAAATACGAATATCACATCCACGACTTGAACACAAACATTTCTGCTCATCACACAAATGATTGCACCTTGCAGGATTCGAACCCGCGACCGTTTGGTTTCATTCCTAGGGTCTCTAGCCACTAGACCAACCGGCCGGCCGGCGGGTGTATTGTGTTTTTGTGGCAGTTTTAGGCGCAATGCGTAACTATTAGAATCCTATTTCCATACACGTACTTCTTATACCCACTACATAGACAGTTCGAGGATAAAAGCTTGTGGGTTCATCAATCATCATCAACAGCTTGCATTCCTCCGCCTGTACATGCCGCCAAAAGCTTTGTGTGTGGTGGATACCACTTGGAGTCTCTTCCTCATCAAGTGCGTCAGAATATCGAACGACACGCTGTCTATACCATAATGCTTCAGTTTGGCGGCTAGCACGGCGTGGTCGGCAACATCGAATGCTTTGGACAGATCGCAGCACACTACGGCAACTTGCTGTTTACGCTCCCGGGTAGCCATCACACGGCTGTTCACTTCGGAAGTTAACGACGTAGAGCGTATTGACGGTCCGATAACGCGTCGTTCGATGTTAGGAAGGTTACGAGTCTGGAACTCAATCCATTTTCAAACACCTTAGCAATCGCGCGTGTGATGGATATGGGTCTGTATGCGTCAATATTCTCCCGTTTTCCCTCGCCTTTAAATATGGGACAAACTTTGCGTACTTTCAGTGGTTTTGGATACTTCCTTTCTTTTATACAAGTATTGTATAGTAATGACAATACGGGAGCAAGCGGTATGATGGCCATCCGCACAAATTCCATGGATATGCCGTATACGTCCTTAGACTTATTCGGAGGTATCCGCGTCGTAACTATCCGATACACCTCGTTCGCTGTGAAAGGACGCAGTCTGAGGTCGGCAGTCACCCGAGATGTAATAAGGTGCAGTGCACACAGGCGACTCTGGTTTTGGGCACTCCACATGCGGCCGCCGCATTTAGAAATCGCAGATTCATTGCATAAACAGCTTATTTTGGATCGTCAAACTTCTTACCATTTATGTCTACCATAATGTCAGCAATGTTCATTTTAGGAACATTATTTATACCTCTTTCTTTATTGACTACGCTCCACATCCTTTTAGATCGTCCGTACTATTCTGTACCACAAAAGCATAATAATTACATTTAATATTTTTTAGAAGTATGTCATCAGAAAAGAAGAAAAGTCAGAAGAAATTTCTTCTGTCTGCTTCACAATTATTGCATTTTGCTGTTCCATTCTGCATTCCATTGCTGCGACTTTATCACTTAGGTTTGTTACAACTTTGACGAGGTCGCGGATATCAGATTCAAGGTCTTTTTGCGCCATTATCTATTTTTATACTAAAAAAATACGGGACCGCATTATACTCGCAGTGACTACAGCCGGGGACTATTCTCTTAAGATATCTTTGGAGTTCTACCAAAAATGAGGACAGAATCAAATATACGCAAAAGTTATTTAAGCTTAGGAGTACCTCTTGCCGTCAGGAGCTCCGTGTAATTCCGTCCATACCTGGGGCTTTTCCATTTTTGAGTTGTTTCAGAGCCATCTCTATTTCGTCAAGGCTGACTTTTGGCAGCTCTTTAGTGTAGTGGTGGGTCAGTGTGGTCCTGGAATCCTCGACGTCAGGTTTGGGTTGCAACGCGTTTGACATTTACAGTCGGTCATAGAAATCTACAACTTTCGCGAGAATTACCGTCTTAGAAATGACAACTTTCCCGCTTGATGTGGTCAACTTCGTCAGATGGCTTCGTCAGATGGATCAAGCTGTTGCACAAAGACTTTCGACCCCTTATTTCGCTCTAATGTTTCTTCGTCCAGTTAATATGGTGTATTAAAAAACGTCCAAGTGCAAGTTGGTCTCACGTACGAAGGGTTCCATACCACCGAGCAAAAAACGCATAAAAAACGTTTCTTGTATTACTAGGACCCCATTTAATTTTTAACATTATTTTATTTTTATTATTTGTTGTTATTGCGGCCTTAGTACCTAATGCACGCTCTGTAAAAATGTCAAGTGTCTCCCTATGACGGTTCAAAAGATACAGGCCTTTGACAGACGGACAGAAGGATAGCGGAGCCTTAGTAATAGGGTCCCGTTTTGGCACTCTTTGGGTACGGAACTCTAACAAAGTCACAGGCAACGGCCAGAAATCAAATAATAGTATTTTTTTCAAATGACCATATATAAAATTTCTTCAAAAAACAACTTTGTAGCTTTTGGGACCAACAGAAATTATAAAATTTTCTCAGCAAATTATTATAATCACACGATATTGCTTTACTTTAACGAATTTAACTAAGTATTAAAAAACATACAAACAATAAAGACCTAAAACTCTTCAAAGAAAAAATAGGTGGTTGTATATATGCTTAAGTCTTGTTGGCATGACACAAATCTTTGGGCCTTTCTTTAAATGAATAGGGGCATAAGCGTACGTCTATATGTCATGTTTATTATACTTGAATCTAATAAAATATTCCTCATACGCCTAAGATTCGCCTTTTTGGTTTGATAATAACTTCTGAGTACAAATCATACGCTAAAATGATTTTCATTAATTTCATAAAAAAATACTTAACATAAAATTACTAATTGGGATGTATGGGAGCGAAAATAATCTCAATGCTCCAAGCCAACCTCAACTGCACGCAGTCATCCTGCTGGATAACGAATGAGGCTCTGGCGACCGACAGATGGTGGTATAACCATCATAAAAACAAGCGTAGCCAAATGACACAGGCCGGTAACTGGCAGCAGCGTCACCGGTGGAAATTTGCTGCCTTGGAAACCACAAATGACGTAGACGAGGAACTCCAAAAGTTGTGGGAATCTTTAGGGAGGAAAGCACTAGATTTTGTCAGCTGCAGCATAAGGGCACGAAGTCTAAAATCTCGGATGAGGCTCTTCGGCTTATTGACGAGAGACGGGAGCAACAGCAAGCCACACGGAGAAAATAAAGCTCAATAAAAAGATCAGCAAGCTGGTGGGACGTGGCCCTCAATACTCACATACACGCCGAATAGAAAAGGCAATTGAGCAAACTCGGGGGTCAAAAGTCTTCGCCCAGCAATTGAGTAGATCCCATCTGACGAAGGTCAAGACCAATAATGGCACAAACATCGTCTCTAAGCCGGAGATCCTTTCTGACATTGAAGACTTCTATGGCCGATTGTACGACTCGCACGCTTCTAGATCCGAACCCAGCACAGAGGATTTCCGCGCAATACTGACCCACCACTACACTGACGAACTGCCTGACGTCAACCTAGACGAGATTGAGATGGCGCTCAAACAACTAAAGAATGGAAAGGGCCCCGTTAAGGATGGTATAACTTCGGAGCTCTTGAAAGCAAGGGGGAGACCCGTACTTTGAGAGCTTCAGGGGTTATTTAGCACCGTTCTTAACAGTGGGGAGAACTCCAGAGGCGTAGAGCAGGAGTTTGGTAGTACTCTTCTTAAAAAAGGGGAAAAAACCCATTTAAAAAACTACCGACCTATTTCACTCTTGTGCCACATCTATAGGTTGTTGTTGAGGGTCATCTCAAATCTTCTCTCAAGAACACTTGACAAATTCCATCCTCCTGAACAGGCCGAGTTTCGCGGAGGATTTAGCACCAAAGACCACATATACACAGTGAGGCAGGTTATACAGAAGTCTGAAGAGTATAACCAGCCCCTGTGTCTTGCTTTTGTGGACTATGAGAAGGCCTTTAACTCCGTTAAAACCTGGGTAGTTATGGAGTCTTTGCAGCATTGTCAAGTGGACTGGCGATACATCGAAGTGCTGAGGTTTCTGTATGACGCCGCGACTATGAGTACAAAACCAGTAGTCTAAACATATCCAACTGCGCAGGGAAGTCAGACAGGGGGGTGTTATATCCCCGGAACTGATTCACTGTCCAGCTTCAGAGGCTATGGTGGACCGTTTAAATTTAGCCTTAGAAGCCGAGTCTGATTGGGGCAATGCTAACCTGGTTAAGTTTAATGCAACTAAAACACAGGCGTGCTTGTTCTCTGCTAAGAAGGGTCCTCTTAACCGATCTCCGTCTTTTCGTAGTGTAACAATACCATTAGGCAACCTTCTGAAGCATTTGGGTGTCAAATTCACTTCAAACCTGAATTTTGGGTCTTACATTGAATCCAAAGCTGTAACGAAATTTGGTATTTTGTCTAAAGTTAGGCGGTAATTCACGCCGGAACATCTTTTGAATTTTTACCAAGCACAGGTCCGATCTTGTATGGAGTACTACTGCCACCACTGGGACGGTCCTGCAAAGTATCAGCTCGAGGCTTTGGATTCAATTGAGAAACGTGCTATGAGGCTCATTGGAGATGACACTCTGGTAAAGAGTAAGCTTCAAAGTCTGGCACATCGACAAAAGATTGCAAGCCTATCGGTATTCTACAGATTGCACTATGGAGTGTATGCATAAGAACTGCACATTCTGATTCCCCCATCACCTTTCTATTACCGTACGACAAGATGATCGGCAAAGCGCCATCCTTTTATAGTTGAAATACCTCACTAATAATATGCACAAGAACGAAGCGTTACGCTTCTAAATTTATTATAAGAAATTCTAAGGAGTGGAATGCCCTCCCCTCGTCAGTGTTTCCGGTAAAATATAACCCAGGTGTGTTCAAGTGAAGAGTGAATAAGTATCTATACTAGGCAAGCGTGCTACACCTTCAACCACATCATCGCTTTCCATCAGGTAAGATCGTGGTCAAACGATTGCCTAGACCGTGATAAAAAAAAACTGTTCACTAATGCCCTGGAAGATATGTTTAAGACGCTGGATTGGAACGGAATGGGCATTAATATCGATGGTGAGAACATCTCACACTTACGATTTGCCGATGATATCGTCCTAATGGCGGAGACGCTGCAAGACTTGCAAAGTATGCTGACCAACCTAGAAGATGCTTCTGGACGGGTCGGTCTCGGAATGAACATAGATAAGACCAAGATCATGTTCAACGATGTTATTGACCCGGAATCGATTGCAGTTCAAGGTGTGCCCTTTTGAACTTGTCCAACAATATGTTTACCTTGGGCAAATATTGCAATTGGATAAGAACAACTTTGAGAAGGAAGCCAACAAAGAATTCAGCTGGGTTGGGCAGCATTCGGCAAGCTTTATCAAGTCTTCTCGTCATCACAGCGCCTGAAGACAAAGGTCTTCAGTGCGTCCTACCATTCATGACCTTCGGTGCCGAAACGTGGACATTCACGGTCAAACTAGTCCACAAATTTAAGGTCGCTCAGCGAGCTATAGAGAGAGCTATGCTTGGAGTTTCTCTGAATCACAAGATTTGTAATGAAGATATCCGACGGAGAACCAAGGTAAAAAAGGAATAAAGAATAGGGGAATAAAGGTTCTCGAATGATGACCACGAACTAGCAAGCGAAGTGTAGGGAGACCCCCCACACGACATTATAGCCATCGCAGGAAGTCGATGGATGGAGGTGATACAAGGTTGCTCGTCATGCCGCTATTTGAGGGAGGCCTATGTTTAGCAGTGGACTTCTAAAGGCTGACATGATGAAACAGGAAGTGTCAAGAAAACTAATATGGCTGCGTACAGCTGCCATATTTTATTCCGATGGAACAGAATATGACCAAAACCCAAAACCTATCGAGTGAGGTATCAAAATTAAGGTTCTCTTAAAGAGATCATTTCAAATATATATAATTCTTATAACTAAACAGTAGCAATTTCTTATAAGCTTCTTACAAAAATTTTAATTTTAGAATATTTAAGTTAATGTAAATAATGTTGCAATTGAATTATTAAAATAAAGTTAAATGTGTTCGTCTAGATCGGTTGAGAAATGCGACCTGTAGGGCAAGCACAAATTTTTCAAACATTCGTATCGCATGCGTACCGTGTTTACCATACGAACACAGAGCAAGATGTTAGTCGCCATCACAACACCTTGCGTACGACTTGCGTACGACTGGCGTCCTTACGATATTGGCGTATTTCTAACGTAAATAAGGATGGTCTCGGTTGAACGAAAACAGGCCAAATTGAATGAACAAAGAACGAATATTTCGTTTGAAATCCTACTAATATAATGTATGTTCTGTGAAAACTATTTTTTTTTACAAATTGTTTATGAACGACTTCCTTTTTGTCTTGACATTTCTTTCGTTGACATAATATTTTGATTCGAATTTATTTTACAAATACGAATACATTCCCTTTTTTTGAGAATCTCGTTGTTTTTAAACTAATGTCTAATTCAAATTAGTTTATACGTCTTCGGAACTACCGAATTTGTTAACAAGCCACTTCCAAACGTGATGTTATTGGATTGGAATCATGGAAAAGTAAGTACCTACTACCTTCCGATATTGAGTTATTTCAGAAAAGGTACTTGTGTTACATAAATGTAATTACATAATTGAATTTATATTCTAGATATGGAGATTTATCCAAATCCCCTTTGGTATCTCATGGCTGACACATCCTCCAAGAGAAGTAAAAGGAGCTGGCAGCCATTTATTTATTTATTTACACAATTGCAACATTACAGAAACATCCATTGCGTTACAATGATATTAGTTATATCATTGTAACGCAATGGTATAACTAATATCATCAATTTTTTAAGTTAATATCCTTAGAGGATCTTAACTTAAAAAATATACAAGACAAACTTCAATAAAAACAAAAGCAGTCTTTGCAGAACTACACAAAACAACACATGAACCAAACATTAAAGGCTTAAAACTAAACAAATAACTACAGTAAAACACAAACAAAACAAGGAATAACAATAGGTAAATAATAATTAAAGAGCTAGGAAGAGCGCAAAAATCATGTACCTACCTACCTACTACATATTAACTTGCTCACAATAAAATAGCAAGCTCATAGCAAATATAGGCCACCTGTCATTGAATATGTCGCATTGTGCCATAGCATAGAATAACTAATAGAACCATACTAACATAAGTGACGGCACCGGGGACTAGTTCAGAGGAAAAATGGCAAGTGATGAACAAGCTCCACCACAGAAAGTATGTAAGTAATGTGACAAGCAAGTCATTCACCTGATGCTAAGCATCACACCTGCCCACGACGGTTGTTTTTTCACTTAAGATATAAAGCTGTAAAGTTTTGCACAGCACTGCACTGAGCTTGTCGCAAGGCGGTCACCCGAGGGAATGGCCTACCAGCTCAAGGGAGCGACTCTCAGCAAACAATAATACGGTACAGGATTACGGAGGAGTCTACCAAACCAATAAACACCTAGTGCGCAAACAGCACCAAGTTCTGTGCCGGCTCCTCCATCAATGGGCAGCGGAGGCTTCTCAGCTGCAAGTCTTCATACGAACACCTGCGCAGCTACATGGCATAGCTCCTGTCTACTGCATACTATTATATACACCGTTCCTTCAACTACGTTCAGTAAACTTTGATTTTAAAATTAAATGTATTATAAGCATCGACCCTATTAAACAAAGGAGGACGGGGCAACCTAGAACTTCATGTAAACTACACCCGGACTAGATACAACTACAGGAAAACACCCACACAGCTAAATATGCACTGTCCTACACTTCATGCACCAACAACAAAGATAGAGAGACATACGCAGATAGAAGCGCAAAAGAGATAACAACATTAATTCTCGAACCAAATACGATTCGGGTATCGGGTAAGTTCGTCTTAGTCCGTAAACATAAAGTAATGTAAGGAACCGTCAGCAAATAAATTTCAATGAAATAAAATAATATTAGCTTGACACGGGGCGGTCCTAGGGTTTGGGTTTGTTCCACTAGTCCAGGGACCAAACCTCAGAGGACACAAAAGCACAGGAACAATAGGAGCACACGGAGATGTTGACAAACAGAGATCTTGCACTCGACTATTCTATTCAGTCTTCTCTCAATTTAATATATTTGGTAAGAGTTTACCCTTGGGGCTCTAGTATTGTTATTATCACAGACTTTTCGTGCTTCGACAATATCGAGGGCTTCATAACAAATGGGCGTATATGGCAAAAATGCAATTTATTTTTTTGCTGCATTATTCCTTATAAATAATAGGCTTAATTTGATCGCACGAGCAAACGGTTGTGACACATAGGCGTAAGCTATGTAAACGCCATTTGGATATGATTAATTTTGAAGTTGTTGTAACATATAGGCGTAAGCTATGTATACGCCATTATCAGTATATTAATTTTAAAGAAATTTTCACATCATACAGGCGTTACTTATACATCCAGGACTTTACGAAAATTATGATGTAACAAAAAGGCGTACAGGTCCGTTTTAATTATTTTCTATTCATACGCCCATGTTGGTAGACAATTCTCAAAGGCGTATGCGTGTACGCCTTTATGTTACAACGCTTTCGTGTCATTCAAAACAGTTAATACGACCCTGTACGTGGTTGAACGATGTTGAGTTGTACAAGTTTTGTTTATTTTCCTGTTAAATGAAAGGAAAACAAGTATAAAAATGAGCAGAAGTTCTAAATTAATTCATTTAGCACTAGGAAGTTATGAAAGTGACGGTAAGTACCTACGTTTTGATTTTATTGATTGTTTTAGGTTAGAGATGGTATTATTATCTAAACCTATTGGCTATCGAGTGTCAACCATGTCTAATATTACTATCGTTTGATATAAGCATGTTATTATGATTCAAGTATATACGTATTTATTTATGTCAATAAATAAATTAATAATAATATGTCGCAATAATCTTGCAATAATTGCATGCTAACGCTCATATTGAATCTTTTCCTTCAGTGCCTTCTCATTGGTGTCAAAAGGACACTAAAAAGGTTTACTTAGAGCCAATTTTGAATCAAGAAAAAATGTTTAATCTATACTTGGAGTAATGTCAACAAGATAATATTGTAAAACCAATTTTGAAATCTTCTTACAATGAGTTGTTATTAAAGAAGAACATTGCCTTCCACAAGCCGAGCAAAGATCAATGTTGGTGCCATCACTATGAAATGTTGCCAGAAGATCAAAGAGAAGAAAGAAGAGAAGAGTACACTACACATATAAAAAAATGAAACTAAAGTGAAGAAAGCTGCAGATAAGAAAAAGGCAGAGCAAGATTGTACATACATGAGTACTAATTTTGATATGGAAGCAGTTCACAAGAACGAAGCGTTACGCTTCTTCATTTATTATTATTACTGCAAAGGAGTGGAATGCCCTGCCCTCGTCAGCGTTTCCGGTAAAATTACAACCCCGGTATGTTCAAGTCAAAACTGAATTGGTATCTACTAGGCAAGCGTGCTACACCTTCGACCACATCATCGCTTTCCATCAGATGAGATCGTGGTCAAACGATTGCCTAGACCGTAATAAAAAAAGAAGAAAAAAAAAAAGAAGTTCTTTATAGTCCACTGCTGCTTGGGAAACCACTGTTTTACAAAAGGAAAATTGCTTGCCTGAATTTTACAGTGTATCACACAGCCACTTAATAAGGTTACTGTTATAAATGGCCGGAATATGAAGGGAATTGAGGAGCTAATGAGGTAGCCACGTGTCTAGTACCAAGTCATGTTTCACACATAGTTCTCCATTCAGATTGCTACCCAGGGCAAAACCGTAATTCAATTCTCCTCTACATGCTACTTACTCTTCAAACTTCAAATGACTGCACGCTTGACATAATTGACTTGAATTTTTTTAAACCTAGACACACACACATGAAATGCGACAACATGCATGCAACAATTGAAAGAGCTTCCGAGTCTGTAAGAATCTACATTCCAGATGATTGGAATAATGTGATAAATCTAGCTGTGAAAGCCAAGCCGTATAAATTATTTCATTTATCTCACGATAATTTTATTGACTTCAAGTTGATGAAGAAGTCTGCTTTACCTGATAATATCAAAGCATCTGACGGTACTAGTTTGGCTTGGAATCGAGTCAAATGGCTACGGTTTAGAAAAGATTCTCCCGTCAGATTTTACTTTAAACTTGACTATTCAGATGACTTTACAGAAGTCATTAGGCTCAGAACACGTTCATCCAGACAAGAATCTACAAATATGATGAATGTCTATGATTCACAAATTCCGTTGACTAGTGCTAAAATTAAGGATTTGTTAGAAATATGTAGAACTGGTTTAATCCCTACCATATACCATATCCTTTTACAATGGTTTACCACATAAACCCGCGTTGTCCCAGAGAGTGATAACGAAGATGAAGATGCTAATATGATGGCCTCCAGGTTCACATATCGTAGACGAAACAGGCGAAACTAAATATTTTCATTTCGTTTTTAAAGACGTATAGATTTTTACAAGATTTGAAACCAAGATGAGACGTAAAACAGACTTTGCTAGTTTTACTTTGTTTTAAATGTCGTTTTGTGATTGCCTATTTTTTATTTAATTATAACAATGTTAGTCTATGCAGAGTTTATTCTTGTTTATATTGTAGTCATTTTAGGAATAAACTTACCAAGACGATACTTACTAGGTAGCCTTAGTTTGCTAGTTTTTGTAATTTTTATATGTCGGCTTAAACTGTTTTTATGATTGTCTAATTTCATTATTTAATTATAACAACAACAAAGTTTATCTTCAAAGCATTTAGTTTAGTTTATTGCCTACTTATTTATTGAATTATAAGAATGTTAGGTAACCTTTGTAGAACTTTTGTTTCCTTTTATTTTTTAAGACTGTTTTTATGTTTAAAGATAATTTTGTTTATCATGTGCAATTTTATGATACTCTTTATATAAATTAATGAATAGGTATTTTAGATACTTGTAATTTCTGTATAATTGGAGGCTGAAATATGCGTTTCTAAGTCACTACACCATGAAGTACCCTCATTATCAGAGAATGCATTTTTAGGAGCTGCCAATATAATACAGAAAATTGATAGGTGGGTAGTGAATTATCGTGCCGTGCTTTTAATTAATAATGTAGAAGTTAAGTTATTATTAATAAGTTAAAATAAACTCATTTCATATTTCTTATTATCTAAGTTATTGGTTAAACTAGGTTTCTGTTTTTTTTTTAAAAGATTGATGGAGTAAAGCTAAATATCTTAAAGTTAAATAAACTAATGCGCATAAAAACCTTCCAATTCATAATGAAATAACCATTTTCAATTGAGGGTTTTGTTTATGCGCCTGTCATTTTGAAAACCTGATTTATATAAATATTTCATGGTAACAAAGGGGCATACGAAATCCTTTTTTATTTTATTTAAATAATTTAAATTCCTATGTAAGTGTTTTTAGGTTTGTTACAGTGTAAGGTAATTTTTAAAGAAATATACGCTCTTTCAAAATAAATAAAGATGTGATTTCATACGCCCCGAATTAATACCTACGTTTTGCCAAAGTAACGGCTTTTTTCTTTGTAATTTCGATCTAAACAAAAATGTGTAATTACCATATATCAAAAACTACGTGTTTAAAAACTTGAGAAGTCTCACCAGCATATGAGTTAAGTCTAGAAACGGACATGTTCCCAACATATATCTTTCATAAAATCAACTAGTTTTGATTTATTCACATTTTTGTCCCTCGTATAAAATTACACTTATAATTATAAGCCCCTTTGTTATGAAGCCCTCGATATGGATCAAAACAACCACGAAAGAAGGTATATTATCATATATATTTAAAAGACTCCAGATATAATAAACTTAATTTCGTAAAATTATCCCAGTTTTTGCTCATCCAATGACAATATGGGAATGACAGGTTATTTGAATTTAGAATTAATAATGACAAACTATCAAATGGGTATGATTATGAAAGAATTAAGAATTTATGAAAGAGGTTTCATATCGTCACAATCTTCTACCGCGGTTTTGATTGTCACAAAAAATATGTTAAGTTTGGTAGTTTTTTGTGGTAGGTACTTAAATCAGCGGCGTTAGTGTGTGCTTGAGTAACAACATTTTATCGTCCAATAATACCATTTACGAAAGCTTGTTTTTATGTTACACAATAACGCTCGGACTGCTGATAAGACTATGATGAACATTTGAAAAAAAAACTCGATTTCTTGGCCATAAATGAAACTAGTGTTAATCGATAGGGCAAATTATAAGGAACAAAAAGTGTTCTATGAAAAAATAATGATATACTTTATGACATATTTGGGTTTATTTTTCGTCCAACTTCACGGCAATATTAATATGCCGTGAAATTATGGGATTGATAATAATAATAATAATGTTTATTGACATAATAATTATACAGAACAGTAATGAATCCATAGGCTCCCGAACTAGTAAGAACTGTGTTTCAGGAGCCAGTGACTTCTCCCATATATATATATATATAGTACAAATTATGCCTCATTCAGTTAAAACCCAAACAAACAAAAAAAAAACATAATTAAATTACACTAAAAATAAAATTTAAACAATTTAATTAAAATTAAAATTAAAACAATGGCAATTAAAATTAAAACATGGGATGGCGCATATTAGATTAGTTGTTTGTTTCAATAATTTCATCAGACCCCTCATCCCTTCCTGACCAAGACTGAAAATCAATATTGCAACTTTATGTTCCTAACGCATGTAAAAGACGAAAAAATATTTTTATACCCAAATATCTCAGAAAATATATCACTTAGGCAGTTTATTAATACACTTATGATTATTATATTTTTTCCTGTCTATTGACACGAACTCATTAAAGGCCAAGAAATCGCCATTTTTTTTCAAATTCGCTGCTGTTTAGGTATGCCAATAAGGTAATATGCTCTTTAATATAGGTAAGTACATATCACCTACCCAAAAACATGGACCTGCGCTTTTTAATATCTTCCTATATCCTTTGTGAGTTGTATACATATGTTCTGATTTGAAGTGTATTGAATATAATCAACTGTTATTGTTGGGTAGCCAATCTGTCTCTTCCCCATAGACAACTGCATATTACTAGTACTCTAGACAGGCTATTGACGAACGTCGCAATTAGCTCATTTGATTATCGCCACTTTCGCGCTGTTGGCGCTGATAGCAGTACTTTGGCAGTCGTGAGCATCCACGGAACTAATGTATTTTCTACGTACGTAAGTAGTTAACGTATTTACTTTTTTTTGTACTATTGTACGCTCAGTGGGGCGCTTTGAATCGGCACAAACGAAAGTACGTCAGATCCTATCCATAGAGATCAGTGCTCTTCTCTCTGTCTTCTGACAACTCGTAGCCACTTATGTTTCCACAGTTCGTCTTTAGGAAACCCATTAATAACAATTAACATATCAGTGGGTGTAGAGTAGACAAAATAAACATGTGTAGAATTATTAGGAACATGTTAGAAAGTATCTATTATGTTGAAGTTTCTAATATAAACAAGGGGCAAATACCTAAAGGTAGGTAGATTAAAATAAAATATGCAATTTTTAAGTGAATTAATTCTAAAATCTATGTATTTTTTTTCTTCCTGACGGTACAAAGAGATCTGGGCCCTATTTCATAAAGCAACAAATCATAATAAACCTACAAATGTCAGTCGAATACGCAAAACCTGCGTTTCATATAACAAAAATGTACGACATTTCTATAGTTTGACTGACAATAATTGTCGGTTTGATTGTAATTTTTCAGTGTACTATAGTTTTATGAAATAGGGCCTTGATCAAACTTTTATATGCCGTTTGTCTAGTCGCACTCTTACGAATCGTTTATTTTTGTTCCTTTCTGCAAATGGCGATTTTCAAACAATATCAATCAGTAGAATTTTAAAGAAAATTATGTTTTATAGTACTTACGAGTGAAAAGTAATGCAGTGCAACTTATTTTTGGTTCTTGAGCAATTTGTACATCTTCTAGAAGAGCAGGAAGGCATTTTTGCTGCGAATTCCGAATAATATGTGGTAAAGTACACACACGTGTTACACCAACGCAACTCAGATTACGACTGAGGCCAATTGTGTGCGTTGCACCTAATATACACGGTCCATGCTGAGTAGTTGGTCCCTAGTCCTCCTTTGTTTAATAGGGTTGTTTAATAGGGTCGATGATTATAAGCAGGTATTTATTTCGTTTAAATTCTGTATTATTAAGGTTTTTTCAAAGATATGTAAAAACATAGAGTTTTTCCAATCAAAGACAATGTCAGAATGATATAAAATATGTGTGTGGACAGTATGGTGATCAAAGACTGTTTAAATTCGTTATGTGGTAGTTGGGTAGTAGGGTACTTATAAATATAATTTTAACCTGTGTTTAATATAAAAACTTATATCATTCCTTATAGTATACCTTAGTTCTTTTTAATGCATTTTTAATTGATCTTCATTTATTTAGTCTTATGGTTGCTGAGGTGCTTGCCAACAAAGACTATAGTTACTCTCTACCGAGATGGTGATAAAATATGAAAGAGGTTATAATTTAGATGAGGAAGGCATTGTCACAAGCCTAATATACTGGCCCAGTAGTTTTGAATAGTATCTCTTATTTATTCCTCCCTATTTAATGTTTCAGATCCGCACACCTGGGGACAAGTAAACCTATTGTGGTGGAAATACCCTCATGTACAATGGAAGCCTTCTCAAACAATAGAAAGAAGAATGATGATGCACTTGTCTACTGCGAAGTACTTATCCAATACAAAAGTTATAGATAGATAGATAGATAGATAAATTCTTTATTGCACACACCACAAACAAAATCAACAAAAAATAAAGGAAAAATAGCAGAAGAAGTGTACAATGGGCGGCCTTATCGCTAAAAGCGATCTCTTCCAGGCAACCTTTGGATGGAGAGGATTTGTTATAGTTGTGAGGGACGGGGTGCATTATGATATAAAAATACTACTTAGTAAGAAATAGTGTATAATAATATATAAATTTCCAATATATATACATACATATATAAATAAATATATATTATATGAATACATAAATACCCAAATATAATTATGAGATGATAAAAAACAAAAAAAAAACTGTAATACAAGCAACATGACAAACGTGATAATAAACATAATATTTGCTAGACTTCCAAGTAAAACCTCTTCACTTGACACTTAAAAACTTCCAAAGATGGCGCACGCCGTATAGAAACAGGCAATTATATATATATTGCATCCCATTGGAGTATTTTGATATTGTCTCTCGAGAAAAGGAATATAGTACAGAAAAATGCGAAGTAAGCCTCCTCGTATACCATGGTGTGCCGATATGAAGTTGAGTAGAAAACTAATTGTGATTGCTCATAGATTGCAGACATATGCCTTTAAACATTTAATGAAGAGAATCAATAGCCCCAACTGTGATCTAAGTGATATTTCGAAAGATGTCTACCATTTTCTGATGGAATAAGACGAGAGTTCACCTAAGAGAGAGGAATTATTTAAGGTGGTAAATGTAAACGAACTTGATGTGGGTCTGTTCCAGAGCATCATAGCTGCGCAAAAAACTGGCACAGCAGGGATGCTCTATCAGTCCACATATAGGTTGGTCAAAAGCGGTTACAAACTAGTGTGTATACTATGGGACTGACAGGCGTTGGACGACTCAAAGCCCCTAAAATAAATGAGACAAAAAACAACTGCAATAGCTTCTTACCCGTACCAAGACATCATTACTGTTTTCTTGAAAATTGTTTGTAGATGAAGAGATTGATTGGTTGGTTTGTTCTTCTGATCCAGGCAATCCATATATATGTTGGGAAGTACCTAACTAGCTATTTCCCTACTTTTAGAGAAATAAGTCAAAGGGAGAAAGCCCATCCCTTTCTCCCTACTTACAAGCACCAATTGTTATTAAATAGGTACCTACAACAAATGTACCAGTAACTAGATTTATTTGCCTTAGTGTACCTAGAAAAAATAATGAAATAGATAGGAATGATGAAGAAGTATACTTTTTATTGAAAGTTTTTTTTAATAAATTTGTTTATATAAATAATAATAATATCGCTTTTTATTCAGATCTATCATTGACATAGTATAAAGATTATAAAAGATTTGCTTATTTTCTGTAGATCTGTTTGCCAATCGGCAAAGGCCTCCTCCAACCTTTTCCATTCATGTCTTTCCTGAGCCACCTGTTCCACATCACTCCTGCCACTTGTCTGATGTCGTCATGCACA
The DNA here is from genome assembly GCA_946251855.1 of Alsophila aescularia. NCBI lineage: Eukaryota > Metazoa > Arthropoda > Insecta > Lepidoptera > Geometridae > Alsophila > Alsophila aescularia. The sequence continues at coordinate 62,445,777 of OX276379.1, read as the reverse complement.
GAAGAGGTGGGATGGGATTTAAATAATAGTTCTGATATAATTTAATTAATTCAATTATTTCTGTATAATATCTCTGAAAGTAGGTACATAGGTACTTAGGCTAGGTACTATCGCAGTCAAAAATGTAACACCTAAATTGCTATGTCTAGGTGCTTATTACTTTTTAATAGTGTAGCATTGATTCAACTAAAAAGAGTCTTAATCACTTTTTAATGATAAAACTGTTAAATTTAAACGCCCCGCATGCTGCAACTTAAAGTTGTCATAATTTAATGGCCTGCTCTGTCATCAGATCTGAACCCGTAGAGGTAGTACAATGGCCTGCTCGGTCAGCAGATCTGAACCCGTAGAGGTAGTACAAATCAGTAGGTAAGCATAATTCAATATCTTTGTATGAGGTTATAAGGTTTCTTATATTTATCAATAATATATACAATATATATATTATTATTATAGATTATATACAAACTATCTTGAGCTTCGATAAATGGTTATGAGTACTGGCGTATCTTGAGTGACCGATTTTGTATTGATAAAAACACGATGCTCTACACAAAATCTTGAATTATATTTTATACAAAGCAGCCATTTGCTATGCTTCACTCGTTTGTGTAGCGGTGTGGAATCCGTCATGTTTAAACATTCTTGGTAACTAGGAGGTAAGACTGAAAAAAAAAAATTTTTGTTCACATTCTTTCTCTTTCTTCTTCTTGTTTTCAATTTATCATGTATCATAAATTAAAAATTATGATACTTGAAAAATTATGATGCATTTAAAACAGTTTTTAGACGTATAAAACACACAAGTTTTATAGTAGCGTAAACTCGACTTTTGCTCAGTAACATGGTCATTAATATGTATTATTTGACACATAGGGCCACAAAAAATATAATTTAACTTATGTTAAATCTTATCTGCCGGGAAGGAATGAACGGCCAAGTGATTAGTACTTAATTACATACATTGACTTAATTACGGTTCCATGGCCAAGATCCTAAGTGACCCAACTATGAAAACTGCATTGCAGTCGGCCCAGTAGTATTAGAGTTGACACGGACAGAACTGCGTATTATCTTGGTCAGCTGTATGTCTATTTTTACAATAACGCTATTAAAATCACTAAATAGCGGCCTCTTCTCTCGCCGCGGCACCTACCCTTTGTTTTGGAAATGAGATGAATTCGAATAGCATTTAAATTGAACTAAGTACTTCTTCCTTATTTTATTCCTAATTTATGAGGAGAAGCCCCTCCTAGTTTATTTTTTCTTTCTTACAGTAGGAGAAAGAACAAGAAAACTAGGAGGGGCTTCTCATTTAAATAAAACTTTTGCAAATTATGAAGTTATGATAAAATAATTATACGCACTACACACTATTATATATATCTGTGTTGTTTTGTAGTATCTTGATTGAAGCACCTAGTTATCAAAAATGTTAAAAATATTATCCGTAATAAGTGTAGATAATAATTTATCTAAAATATCTCCAACACCGTGCCTTGTACTATTATTTATTCTGTGACCGTGCGCAGCTCGCAGGAGTGTTGTCCACTAGAGGTAGTGGAGCTGACTAACGCGAGCCCCGAGGAAACCATTCAGTGTTTTACAAATAGAAGGGGTGAAAAAATATTTTCAGTTGTTCTACTAATCCATCTGTTCTACTATTTCTTCTTCCAATAACAAGTAAAAAAAGTACTACTTTTTTTCTATTTATGGAGCAACATTTAATTAATGCAAACTTCTACACTAATATTATAACTATCTTAAAAGCTAAAAAAAAACACGATTGCCCTGACAAAAATGAAGTTATGCCAGTAAATTATATACTATTAGAATGTGCTTATCAAGGCCTTCAATTTGATACCCATATTGTAAAACTCGAAGTTTTTTTTGCAATTGAAAATGGAACCATACTGGTGAAAAATTGATTTTTTTTTTCAAAAAAAGCATATGTTACTTGGGGGGATGTAAGGATTCTAACGATACCCCATATGTCTAAATCTGTTCTGGCGTTTCAAAGTTATGGTGAAATAAAGAAACTCACATACATACAAACATACATACATACAAACATACATGATTGCTAGATACATAACACTCCTATTTTTGGGCAGTCGTGTAAAAAACATAACACTAATTTTTTTGGGCAGTCGTGTAATAAAGAGGAAAGGTTTGATTTTTTGTGTGTTTGTTTGTTTGTAATGGATAAACCCTATAATTACATAACTAATTTAAAAAAAACTTTTACTAATAGACACCTACATTATCAGTTAGTAACACTGATGGTATTTTTTTTTTTAAATTAGGGAATCCTACGAAAATTGCAATGATGTAACCCAAGGTGTTAACGAGCGCAATAAAAATTGATCTATATAAGCTATAAGTGTAGGTATATATATGTATACACAGAGTAGCCATGTATAGATTCTTAGAACTTAAGGCTATTAAAAAGATAAACGCAATAATCAGAAAATAGGAACACAGTTAGGTTCTCCTCGCTCTCGTAGCAAAGCCATAAAAATTAGGCACTCTTCGTGGTGAAGATTCGAGGTAAAATGTAGGGGACTTCTGGGACAACTTTTTATGCCTATTTTTCGAGTGTGAGAAAATAAGACTCGAGAACAATAGGGTGAACGTATGTAGTGAATAAGATAGAATAAATCACCCAATAAGAGAGCTTCGCTTGTTTTGGGCAAACTGTATAAACCCATACTGCTAGGTTTTTTTTTGCATTCGTCAAGTTCCTGTTTGCAGTAGCTCTTGAAGACAAAAAGCTACAAGTGACCAATAATAATAATAATAATAGTAGCACCACAAAGTATATTAAGCCTCCGATAGCCAACCTTTGTAACCGGGATTACGAAACTATAATTCTGAACTACTATCCTTGTTTTATAAAGTTGTAAATGTACAATTTAAAGTGTTAACAAGTGCGTTTCGTTTCATCCTCCATCTTGAGCTCAACTAAGATTCGTGTTCTCTGCAACTGGGACCCCGCACCTACGCGAGCACAAGGTATCAAAAATTTGCCCACCAAAATGACGATTATTTCCTTTATGGAACAGAATGACATATTGCCGTGGGAACTAACTAATAACAAGTCTGTCAAAAAGCACCACGAGCCTTGCTGCTAAAGATTTTGAAGTTTACTCTAGAATACTAAAACAAAGGTAGAATCGTGTATACAAATAAAGAGAAACCCGCCCCGGCTTCGCAAGGGTGTAATATAGAAAAAAAAACCAGAAAAATGTGAACTTTTCGCACACTCGATCTTCACTCTGCTTGGGGGGGTCGGTCGCTCACTTCGCTCGCCTCCTCCCTTCTTGCTACGTGCTGGTCTCTTACGCTCGTATTATAATAATACAGGGTGGAATTTTTTAACCACACCCGGAGGGAAAGTACTCTAAATACTGAAGGTAGCAAATTTTACTCAAAGGAAACATTCCTTTATTTAGAAAAAGAAACAAATCTGCATTTAAAGATTTTCTAAAACTCGCTTGCCCCACTCGAGAATCGAACCGGCTAAAACCGAAAAAATAACATCCTGTTCTTAAATCAATCATAAGAATTAAATCTCTCTAACAAACATTATAAATAAAATAAAAGGAAATCCATAAAATCTTAACTCCTTTTTAATTAAACGAAAAAAAAGGGTAAACTAACTAATTAGTTGCTCGAAATGAGATCCATTTTATTGCATACATAAGTTTGTTTTTTTAATAAAGAGAAAATAAATTATCTAATAAAGAGTTTATTTACAAACACGTGCAAATCTAAATAGGTCTTCGTAATTTTAATAAATAAATGACGTCAAAAATAATTGTTAATAAAAGAACAGGCCGTAATTTTTTCGGATTTTAGCAGATTCGATTACCGAGTGTGGCAAGCGAGTTTTCATAAATCTTTGAATGCAGATTGGTTTCTTTTTTAAAATAAAGTAATATTTCCTTTGAGTAAAATTTGCTATCTCCAGTATTTAGAGTACTTTCCCTCCGAGTGTGGGTAAAATTTTCCATCCTGTATTTAAAACTTCCTTGAAAAAAATATCCAACTGATGGTGAAAACCGCATCAAAATCCGATGCGTGGTTTAGGAAGAGTTAGCAGCCAAACAGACAAAGAGACAGATAGATAGACAGACGCGGAAAGCGACTTTGTTTTAAACTATGTATTGATATGTATCGATAAGTGAATGAAAAGAATTTACACAAACATTATAGTTACTTACAGAAATAGATACTCGTAAGGTACGGTTGTCAGTCAATTTAAAAAAGTAGAAGTTTTTGACATGGCACTTGAATATAGCAAGTGTTTGAGCTTTCCGAAAACGAAGTGTGTTCCAAAGTCGGCTTGTACGTTCAGTTAACGACTTATCACTGAAAACAGACCTATAAACAACAGTTACAGCTGGAGGTTCTCTGATCACCTCAGATAGCGTTGATTGGAGATGTGAAGGAACTCAAATCCTTCCTTTATGTAGCTAGGAGAGAAGGAATCAAAAAGAATAATGTATAGCAGACTTACAGCTGGAGCATCAAACTGACCTCAAAATAGTAAGAATGTGTAGAGAGTAAGTAATATTTTGATTAAATAAACAAGTATTTATGTGCCATGTGGCTGTGTTACACATATGCTGAGGGTCCAGTATAATAATAGGTCCACCCTTTCTGATTAGGCAGTTACTGGGAAAACCAGCAAAGGGAATTCTAGTAATGGGCACCAGCAATTTCCTGTGTATTATCACCAACATGGTGGAGCGTGGCCCAGCGTGGTGAACCCCCTATTATGGGAGACTGAGGGCCACTGGTATGATTTGGCGTTGTAAAGTTAAATTAGATTTGACTTTTACCTTAGGTTAGGTTAGCGGTCAAGGTCGAGATCGAGTTCAAGTTCCCTTCCCAGATCGCCCGTGGTGGTTCGCCACCCTTAGGTTTGGTTAGTTTAGTGCCCGATGCTACGCTGTAGCGCTAGCTACTGAACTACGGCGTAGATTGCCTCTACGACGAAATGTGTCGAACACAGATTTGAAAACAAAAGGAGATTTGCGTTGGCAAAATATTGTTCGGGACCGACGGTCACCTTATTCTTTCCACTTATTTCACTAACTCATAGTCAAAAACAATTGGTATAGCACACGAATTGGTTTTTCACGCATACTAGAAAAAAGTCTCCCGTCACCAATAAAGCAAACATACAACACATTCAAATAAGTGGCGGTGTTGCGCCCAGTATCCACACAGACATAATACACACACATAGAGAAATAGAGATATAAAGTTGCTGTCGATTAAAAAAACGAAGAAATTTAATAAAATTTCTTCACAAGAACTGCAGTATGAAATGATTGGTGGAAAAAGAAAAAGCTATTCAAACCTATATAATTTTTTAATATTATAATACAATACAATTTTAAATATATATATACAAACAAACACAAAAAATGATTGTACCTATGTCCGTTATGAACTTTGAAACCATCCAGCCGATGTGCCCCAAACCGGTTTCATTAGAAACGCAAAATAATGCAACGATGATTTTTAGATATAACATCGAAATTAGTTAAAGGTGTTATTTTTTATACATTATGTATGGAACGGTTTTTTTATGATACTTATATCTTGAGTACAAATTGAAGGTTTTGAATCAAATCTGACCAGAATTATTAAGTGTTTTGCGCTTTTGAAGCTTTTGAATCTAATTTCCTTATAGGTTTAAAGGGTTTTGAAGCTTTGAAGGAATTGTCAAAATGACAGGTATCAAAGTGACAGGTGTCAAAGTGATAGGGGTTCAAATGATGATGTCAACAATGTCACCCATCAAATTCAAATGAAGCTACCCGGTGAAGTTGTCAAGTACAAATCGATTGACACAGTTATAGATGAGGAACAAGCTGTCAACTATCCAATAGAGTTTCTTTACTCTTCGGAACCATATGGAATGCCACCACACATCTTAACTATAAAAGTTGGTTCAACGTTGATGCGCATTCGCAACGTGGATCCACTGAAATTGTGCAACGGAAGAAGACTTGCTGTTAAAAAACTATAGCCGAATTTAATTGAAGCCACAATCATCAGCGGCAAATGTAAAGGTTAACATTTGCTGATACCACAAATTCAAATTTAGAGCGATTACAGCTTTCGCCATAACCATCAACAAGGCTCAAGGCCAATAGCTAAGTGTTGCTGGTTTGAACTTAGAAAATTCATGTTTTTTGCACGGCCAATTATATTTTGTTATCCATTTCTCTTTTATTTTAGGATCCTTTGAATACCTAAAAATTTAAATAGTATATACCTACTACTAGTACTTCTGCAAACAGTAGACCTCACGATCACAAACTTTTTGCAACATTTTAGCGGTGTAAAGTAGCGCTATCTAGTGACCCAGGTGATCCATCAATCCCTACTCAGTAGTTAAAGGGTCAATTCCACTGGTAGAAATACTGATTTACTGCATTTTAAGGAGCTATTCTGCTCATCACACCAAAGATCCTGATCAAATTTTTATGAGACCAACTTAAAGTTACTACCTTGCAAATAAAAAATAACCATCTAAATAGATCTCATAAGGCGGAGATATTCAGTAGCCCCCTTTTTGGAGGAACAATCTAATCAAAGATCTCTAACGACAAAAAAAAAGTATAAAGTTGTAAAACCTGTATACCAAGTTTCGTCCAGATCGATTGTAAAATACGACCTGTAGAGGAGTACCAGCACCCTGACAGACGAAAGCAAATTGATAGAACTTGAAGCAGTGTCGCTTCACTCGCTTCGGTCACTTCAGTCACTTGGTCAGTAGCAGCAAGACTTTAAAATAAGTAAAAAATACCCTAGAAAACTAACTTCAGAAAACCGCGCCCGAACATTACTTAGCGTTAATAGGAAATGCGCAGTTGAACCGTTACAGTTTATATATTAAAAACTACTAAACTAATTTTGATGAAACTTGCACTGTTTCCTAAGTTTAAGTAAATGTAAGCCAGTAAAAACATAATAGTCACAATCTGATTAATAGTTTCGGAGAAATGTGTGGACAAACATACATACATACATACATACATACATACATACATACATACATACAAATATACACTTATAAAATGTTGCATATTAATTGTTTGGAAGCCCTTGTTATCTTATGTGAATATTTTGCAGTTCGAATAATATTACATACGTGTCGAATTGATTACCTCCTTTTTTGTGGTCGGTAATAACAAAAAATTAAAAATCTCAGAATGTCTGGACTCTATAAATTCAGAATACCAAACTGTAACCTGAGCAACATTATGTAGATTTTAACTGATTACATTATTTGATTAGCCGCGCTCGGGCACAGACCGCCTCCGTCGCCGTGCACTCCGCAATCTCGGTAACGTACCTACATTATTATTTTATTGTACACTAGCTACACCCGCGGCTTTGCATACACGTTGCGTTTTTTTTGTTGCGAAAACGACATTCTTCTGTTAAGTAAACTATAGGACAGCAAAATCCTTTGTATGCGGCAAGGGGTGGGAGAGATGGCAGGATATAAGATTTTTATCCGACTACAACAAAGCAAGGGAAGGGTAATGAGTTTAACAGTCTATGTAAGTATGTATAATATGTGTCTATGTATGTGGCTATGTGGATATTCCACCATAGCGTCACCCCTATTGGTCCGATTTTGACAAGCGAGGTGTCAATCGATAGTTCGTTATTTATAAAGAGTGAAAGGCATTTTTTTCACCCAACTACGCAAAAGTAAAATGAGGGTTATGTGTTCAAACTAAAAATTTGGTCCAATTTTGACAAGCGAGGTATCAATCGATTCGTATTCATCGCAAGACTAGTCGTAGGCTATTTTTTACCCGACCGTAGTCAGGTTTTAGTTTTTGAACTTATGTCTTGTTTACTACTTCAATCAAACAACAAAGTTGATTGTACGGTTGGATTCTGTTTCTCAGTATGGAATTTGTTCAGCGTTGTCGCGGACATAACTCGCGTTATCTAGGTCGGGGCTATAGGTCGTAAACTAGTGGATCCTAGGTAGTCGTGATCATTTTGTTAGTAACTTTGTACTAAGCGCTAGTCACATCATTTTTTTTAATTTTTTTTTATCATGCAACTCAAGCAAAATGCTAAGATTATGAGAGATATTTCGTAAACGAAACCAAATAGAAAAAAACTGCCAATGAAAGCTGAAATACTCCAATGAAACCTCATTCGACGGGGCATATTATATATTTTCTAAAGTGAGTGAGTGTCTACTTTTTTCTTTAGCATATATTCTTTCCGATGTTTGCCTAGGCAACTAAAACTCAAAAAATAAAATATTTTTCCTTAAAAAATTAAATCGACTTCATAATAATAATGTTATTTTGTAAACAACCACAAAATATAATATAATAATTACAATTGAACCAGAACAGTATCACCTTTTCGAAATTACCTTCGTAATAATAATGCATAACTACAACATAAGATAAGAAAGAGTTTTTTGAAGGCGGTGCCAAACCCAGGCATCAATTAAATCTAATATCTTTACAAAATTAATACATTCCTATCTACGTACGAAGTAATATGCTGTTGTCTATGACGCACCCTCATAAAAAAACATGAAACGCAGAAGAGACAAAACAAGAGACTCACACGAGCAGATTTTGACTTTCACACGTTCACAAACCGATTGACACGAATACAGCAATCTAGTAAATGATAAAGTTTTTGTAGATAATTACTTTAAAAGCCTATTATTTTATATAGCACATCAAGCCGTTTAAGACATTGTGACGATGTCAAACCTCTTTCATCATAATCATACCTTTTTGATAGTTTGTCTATATTAATTCTACATTCAAATAACCTATCATTCCCACATTGTCATTGGATTAGCAAAAACTGTGATTTTACGAAATAATATGTTATAAAATGTGTACCTAAATAAGTTTATTACATCTGGAGTCCTTTAAATATATATGATAGTACTTTCGTTCGTGGTTGTTTTGATCCGTATTGTTGAAGAACGAAAAGTCTGTAATAATAACAATACTAGAGCCCCAAGGGACAAAATGTAAATTTAACCAACAGTCTTCCCCCAATTAAATATATTGGGTTTGCTCTTACCAAATATATTAAATTGGAAGAAAACTGAAAAGAATAGTCGAGAGCAAGATCTCTGTTTATGAACATCTCCGAGTGCTCCTAATTGTTCCTGTATTTTTATGTTGAGGTTTGGTCCCTGGGCTAGTGGAACAAACCCTAGGACCGCCTCGTGACAACATTATCTTTTTGAGTACGCTCAACCATATTAATAATTATGGCTCGGCTTGGCACCACCTTCAAAAACTCTTTCTTATCTTATGTTGTATTTATGCGTTATTATTACATTGGTTAGTTTAAAAAAGTTCAAGTTTGTTCTGGCTCAATTGTAATTATTTTATTCTTTTTAGTGGTTGTTTATAAAATAACATTTTTATTATGAAGTAGTTTTTTTTTGTTGGTTTTTTTTTTTAATACACATATAAAGCGGTTATATCTACAGATGTGCGAGAAATAAATATCTATAAAAGTCCCAAAATATAACCTTGTAGTGTCTAAATAAAATCACTGTGACATACAGACGGACATAAAGACTGGTTGGTGATGGTTGAAGGGATTAATGGCTGACATAGTCGTGTACTATACACTACTATGACTTGTGACACATATTAAGATACGAGTATATTAAAGATATATACACTATGGAGAGTGTGCACAAGGACTGCACAATCTGATTCCCCCATCACCTTTCCATTACCGTACGACTAGACGATGGGCAAAGCGCCATCCTTTCATGGCTGAAATACCTCGCACAAGAACGAAGCGTTTTGCTTCTTCATTTTTTATAAGAACTTACATGGAGTGGAACGCCCTGCCTTCGTCAGTGTTTCCGGTAAAATATAACCCAGGTGTGTTCAAGGCAAGAGTGAATAGGTATCTAATAGGCAAGCGTGCTACACCTTTGGCCACATCATCGCTTTCCATCAGGTGAGATCTTGGTCAAACGATTACCTAGAAAGTGATAAAAAAAATAAACACACAGACACAGTTGAGAGATTTAAGATTTGACTTGTAAACGTGCTGTATGATTTTGACTTTTAACACTAACACTATAGGTCACACGACAAGCAGACGAGCATTTCTGTCCTTAGCTCACGGCAAATACCCACCGTGAAACAATACCTTTACCAAACGTACAATCAGCAAAGCCTTTTGCAACCTAATCTGCAAAGACGTTTGGTATTTGGATCGAGGTATATGTTTTTTATTGTGTTTTTATATTATATATATATGAATATATAAGTGTTTGATACTTGTATTTGGGTAGGGTTTGTTTAGCTTGGGGGTTTTTTATTGTGTAGGTATATATATTTATATATATTATTTGTATATAAGTGTTTTTTCTGGCCTCCAGGCCTTAGCTTTCATTTCATTTATATTTTTCATTAGTTCAATTTTGGGAAGGGTTTTGTTTAGCGTGGGGTTTTACTTGTGTTAATTTTTCCATTTATCATTTGTCTGACTTACAGTTTTGGCGGAAGTAAGCTACTTATTTTTATTTTGTTCATTTTAAATATGGATTTCCGCAAAGAAACGCCTGAATCTATCAATTATAAAGGGTTCCTGTGGGATATGGATCCAAATTCTGTACATTAAAGATATAGTGTTTTTTTTTTATGTTACTCTATATTCTATAATGAAACCTAAACTGTATGTTTTTCCATTTTTGTCTGTATGTCTGTCAGTCGCATCACGCCGCCGGAACTACTTGATGAATTCAAAAGAAACTTGCTATGATTTGAGTTCGTACAACGAGGTAGGATATAGGATACTTTACATATCGAAAAATTTATGTGTTATTATTTAGGGGTTGAAACTTATTTAAAAGAACACATACCACGCTGAAAGTAATGGGCGGGTTTTGATGCAACTTGGCACTGTTTTAAGTTATATGATGGGTTAAAATTGAGGACTCGTTTTATCCCGAATAAGTAAAGGGTTTCTGCGGGATATGGGTCCAAAGTTATGGTAATATTTAAGTAAAAAAAAATATTTTTTGGGTGGTGCTCTGTATTCGATACTGAAGCCAAACTGTTTCACTTTTTAATTTTGTCTGTCTGTTTATCCGTAGCTTGACCGCGCATCGCACCCAAACTACTAAATGAATTCAAATGAAAAAAATGCTCTTGGGTGCTTAAAAAAAGTATTGAACAATTTTGTTTTGTTAATCGTGTCTTTCTTTCTGTTTTTCTGTATGTTTGTTTGTTCACGCATCACGTAAAAATTACGCGACCGAATGCAATGTGGTTTTCTTTAAATCTGGTGAAATTGATACCAATCTCAATCCAGTGAGTGAGCCAAGCAAGTGATATATGGCCCTGGAATTATGGTTATTATGGTATTTTGAACCTAAACAAAAGAACACGCGTGTGAAGCCACGGGTACAGCTAGTAATAATAATAAAACCATAGGGCGGCTTTGTGGCGAGCCTACAGTGCGTGGCGACACTGCGTACCCCGAGACACTCCCTGGGGCTAAATGAGACCCCTGACCCCCAGCTTGCCTTAACTGGCCGTCTGGGTGTGGAGACGCAAGAGCTAAGAAACTAAGCTCCAAGGGTGGAACTGTTAAAGGGCATAACGCCGGGAGTAGTGCTAAGTGAAACTGCAGCACACCTCTCGATACCCTTCAGCCATCCACACCAACGTTGCCCCTTACGTCACCATTGCTGGCGGCCCGTTTAGTGGGTGGCAAGTCACCACTTGCCTTCATATTTTTACATAAGACATAATTGGTAGGTGCCATAGACGCCTAGATAGATAGATAGATAGATAGATAGATAGTCTTTTACCATAGACCGGTTTCATAATCCATAAAAAAATACCACTCCCATATTCCAGTTTATGTTAGCTATTTAACAATAGTACCTCATAATCTTGTATCCCCAACTCGTATTTTGTATAATATTATTTAGGTATTTAATGGGGCCTCTTAGTGTTGGCTACAGACCCGAGATGTAAAATGAATAAAGAAAATAATAAATAATAATAATAAATTGTTTATTGACATAACTTATATATAACTACTTATTTATAACAACAAAAGTATAATATAATATAATCCTAATAATAGTATGTCGCTCAGTATTTATTCTGATCTTAGATACAAAATGTATTTGGACTAAATACTAAGTTGGACATTGAACATGTTGTTAGGCTGTTGGCACCTAAGCTAGTAATTACAATGTATTACAGACGACAGAGCCCTCCGTTTTATGGAAATTTATAAAGCACTAGCTGTACCTACGGCTTTGCACGCGTGGTATTTACTCTAGGTTTAAAATACTCTAAGTGCTATTCCAGGACCTAAAATACCAATATAACAACATTTCATCAAAATTCCTTCCGTCCCATCAAAAATATTTTTATCGATTGCTCCGCTTTTACTTATCGGATTGAGATACCAAGTACCCACCCAATTTTAAGTAAGACTTTAAGCTATCCAACAAAGAAAACCGCATCGCAATCGGTCCAGTGGTTTTTACGTGATGTGCGAACAAACTAACATACAGACAAACACGTTTTTTTTTAAAATTTATATTCTTGTTCAGTAGCTTATTTTAATCACCCTAGACACTTATTTTATCTTCTTTGTACAGACTTTTTCTTACTTACTCGTATTGCTTTATTAAACGTTTAGATATTTTTTACTTTCAAATTAACATAACTTTGGAACCCTATCCCGCAGAAACACTTTATTTTTCCGGGATAAAACGTATCCTCAATAAACCCGTCATATAAACTATGACTGTGTTAAGTTGCATCAAAATCCGTTTGGTTGTTTTAGCGTGATACGTGTTCCTTTAATAAATTTCAACCAACATCCTGAGGAAACCCTTAGTAGTTTTGGAGTGATGCGTGGTCAAGATACATACAGACAGACAGACAGAAAGACAAAAAAAAATAGTTTTGGCTTCAGTATCTAATATAATGTTCAATGTACAGAATTGGACCCGTTACAGTTTTACTAAAAGTATAGATTATTTTTGTCTGTTAATTTAGGAAATTACAGTGTAGGATATATAGTATTATAAGTTTACATATATATTATTATTACGTGTGGGTGATGTGAATGTGGGTGTTGTGAGGTAGTGTGTGTGTGGTTTTTTATTATAATAATAAATAAGAATACGCATATTTTATCTGTTTCAACAATCATTTGAGTGAGCGTCTGATTCAATGAGATTTAACCAATAAAGACATCATACCCGTTATAAAACACTAAAAACACGGCGAAATTGTACTATAGCTACTTACATATCACAGGCAACTATATTTGCATCACTGAAGAGGCTAAAAGATCACATAGATATACAGAACCGCATCGTCAGAAAGAGATACACATATGTTCTCAGTTACAGTGAGTTGCAGTGAGCGGCCAATCGCCAATCACCGCCGATGACGGCCTGTGAAGTTAGCAGCTAGAGTAAACTGGGGCAAAATGGATGAAAGGGTTTATTCAAGACGAAAATATTTTATTTTTTTGGAAACCCAGTACTTTCATAATAATCCATCCATACCAATATATAAAAGTGAAACATTGTCTGCTTATTTATTTGTTTGTTTGTTTGGGGAGCTTTCACGCGATTACGGCTGGACGGATTTTGATGAAACTTGGAATGGTAATAGCTGATACCCTGGAATAAAATATAGGTACTTCCGGGTTTTTATCCCGAAAAATTGAAAGTTTCCACGGGAAAACTGTAAAAAAATGGATTACTAGCTATAAGAAACGGTTGCCATGGAAACGAATAAAACAAGTAGGCATGTCAAAAAACATGACGAATGGTGCTATCCCTACTTTTGTATTGGATTTTAATAGATATAACAAGAAAATAGAATGCTTTTTTTCGCGATTAACAGTTAGTCCGCGCAGACGAAGTCGCGGGCGGGAAAACTAGTAGTTCTATATATCCCGGAGAACACCCGTATATTCTCCGGACACTTGAGAAACGCGCGTTAAACTTTTTTATTTTGCGAACTGCTTATAGAATAAATTAAATAATGTTATACATATACATTTTATGCAATGCTATACATTTTATATCTAAAACATCAAAAAACTAAAAGATACTAAAAAAACTATCAAAAATATACTCACGTTAACATTTTCCAGCCAAAAGTGACGAAAGGCACTTTGTGGCAATCGCCACTCGCGGGACACTAAACACAAAATTACTTTGCAAAAAAACAAAAATTTCTAAATTAGACCATAAATTTTCGTCTTTTGCATTGCCACTGTATACTTTCCTTATAAATATTTTCTCTTGGTTTAGTTAAATGATACAAAGGACTATGCCAGATCTCCAAAGTGACTTAGGCTCGATGTAAAATTATCGCGGACACAACTGAATAGTATTTTTATTTTTAAAGCATTATGTTTAAAGCTTTTGTGTGTTATTAGTTTTTTCTGGGAACTTTTCAAAAATAAGTTATGAGGAAATAAAGTTAACTTTTGTGGTTATGTGACTTTCGTTACATTATGACACGGTTTATGGTCAAAGAAATAATATAGCCCAGATAATTATTGAAATCTAATATAAAACTGATATATTATGTAGGTACCTACACTTTACGATCATGTTTAATATCATTTATAAAGTATTATTACCTACGTATACCTGCTATAGTAGTAGGCACTTAGGTATTCAATCTGAGAATCGAACCCTGGGCCTTCTCCGCTCTTGTCATGAGCTTGGTACGTAAACCACTAAAAAATTAACGAAATTAACGAATAATTAATTAACGTTTAAGCAGAATAAAAAAAATACGAATGCGTTTATTGTTGTTTATTTCTAATATCCTAAAATAATATACTGAAATGATTCCTATTAGAATAAACTAAGATGGCCTGTAGTTTTTTGTTATTGAATTTGTTTATCGATTTATTAATAGTTTATTTGCTCTAATTACGAGTTATGGTGTCAACACTATAATTCGTAATTAGTATCAATTCACAGCAATTTCCGGTCATTTCTATTCATTTTAATTCTTATTTTTTTCATAACCGTTTCCGAAAGTTATTATTTTACTAAGAATTAATTACATTAATTTATATGGTCAATAATGTGGATAGATTTCGTGTACGCAGCATTTAACTTTTAAAAGTCTTGCACAGCTATTTCCGGTCATTTCTATTCATATTAATTGTTTTTATTTTAATAACAGTTCCAGAATGTTATTGTTTTAATAAGAATGAATTAAATTATTTTAAATAGTCAATAATGTAGATAGATTTCGTGTCCGCGGCATTTAACATAAAAAGTCTTGGAAGTCGAAAGCTGGCATCCTCCTATAACTGGTAAATTTGCACTCGAGCCCGAAGATACCGACCTCGTGCTTAGTTTGGGGCTCTTAATCTTATTTGACGTTTCACCGTTTGTTTTTTTCCTATTTGTTTTTACTTTTAGTAATCTCCTTTTGGCAAAAAAAAAACATTTATCATTATCATTTTAATATGTTCCTTACATTATTATTACATGTAATAACTCAAAATACAAGCTAAAGCTTGAGCTTGATATAAATATCACAAAAAAAAACACAAATAAAAAATCACAATAACTCACTACGCGGTCGATGAACTCGCTAGGACAACCTGACCTCACAAAAAAAAACGATTGGGATCGAACCACTTTATTATCCAATAAAATCGCTCTTCTCAAGCTGTTTTCAAATAATTATGTAACACAAATACAATACTCTAACCTAATCCAATACAAATAGGGTTGCAACTCCGCTAGACTCCACGATTGAAGGATACAGGATTACTTTGTTTGGTCTAAAAAGAGATGTTTGATTTTGGCTCCTCGCCGTAATTTTCGCGCAGCCCGAGATGTGTCCAGATGAGACCCTTTACAATTATAATAGATAAAGAATTGTGAACAATTTTAAAAGTAACATTTTAAACAAGCACACTAAGTATTTCTGTTAACAAAGGTTAGAGAATTGGTTAAAGGTTATGATTCAGAAAAGTATTCTTTTTTAGAGCTCATAATAATATATGCTTAATCAGACGTGCTCAAAAATTATACAAGAAATCGATGTTGTTGTGGAATAAGTAAATTGCAGCAGAGTAGGAAATCGATATTTGAATAATCTTTTTTATAAACGGACGTGATTTTAAGCGTACGGAAGTTATATGCACTGTAGACAGTCGCCGTCGCACGATCACCGTAACCACAGATTAGAGATATGTAGCAAGACTTTAACGATTACAATTTAAAACGATATAGATTTTAGAACGGAACCATAGTATTTGTAAACTCTTTGAGCTACACATTCGACGGGTAAAGTAACGTAAACATTTTTTGTTCAACTGGCAGTACATGACAGTTGATATCATGTAAATGTAAGGAGTTCTCATTGGTTTACCTGCCAGGCTTGCAAAAATGAGACTCACGAACTAATGATACTGAATGATTACCTACCTACCTTCACATACTTTTCCGTTTTAATGGATTTGAGTTTTTTCGTTACGATTTCACGATTTGGAACCTTCCAAAAGTTCCAAATCGTAAAAATGATTGAGTTTAGTTGTTTGTAATGTAACGCCAAGTGATAGAAATCCCTAAGCAGTTTATACTATAATGCGTCGTTTGTGTAGAGAAATTGTTCGTAAGATACTTTTGGTATACCTACCTACTTTGGTGGATGGTGCATAATAATAAAAGAATGAATGGACTAAAAGGAGGCGCAGGGGCAAGTGTGCGCGGGCGGCGCTGGAGCCCTGTATATGTGAGTGCCGATGCCGGCGTGGTGTGGTGGCTGGTTGTGCCCTCTCGTCCCCACACTGGCGGTGTAGTCGCGCTGATGCGTAAACACTTACCTAGTCTCAATACCATTTCATATAATAGACACATCATACCTACTTATAAATACCCTAAAAATAAAGGGAACTATTTTACTATCGCAGCTTACATTTTAAATAAGAATGCAAAAAAGTTGTGCCCTGAACTGTATTTTATGGGCAAAACGAGGCGTGATGCTTATCATGAGGCGTACGACCTACTCGTTTGTTCCATACATGATTCGGTTCTTTAGTCAAGGTGAAATTTAAATGCGTTCAGGCCAATCCACGGACAGAAGTATCCTTTATATTGATGATAGTGAATTTTACACACGGTAAACATTCCATTATTTTTAAAATAATTTACAACTGAATACAAAGATTTTTCAGAAAAACTTGCGTGCCTCAGCCGGGAATCAAACCGACAAAATGCCAAAGAAAATTTTATGCTGTAATTTTATGACATCTATCGATAGAGTAAATGATAAGAATCAAATGTTTTTTATGAAACACTGTCTTATATTGAACGAAGACTATGAATATAAATCTATCGATAGAGTAAATGATAAGAATCAAATGTTTTTATGGAACACTGTCTTATATTGAACGAAGACTATGAATATAAATCTATCGATAGAGTAAATGATAAGAATCAAATGTTTTTATGGAACACTGTCTTATATTGAACGAAGACTATGAATATAAATCTATCAATAGAGTAAATGATAAGAATCAAATGTTTTTTTGGAACACTGTCTTATATTGAACGAAGACTATGAATATAAATCTATCGATAGAGTAAATGATAAGAATCAAATGTTTTTATGGAACACTGTCTTATATTGAACGAAGACTATAAATATAAATCTATCGATAGAGTAAATGATAAGAATCAAATGTTTTTTATGAAACACTGTCTTATATTGAACGAAGACTATGAATATAAATCTATCGATAGAGTAAATGATAAGAATCAAATGTTTTTATGGAACACTGTCTTATATTGAACGAAGACTATGAATATAAATCTATCGATAGAGTAAATGATAAGAATCAAATGTTTTTATGGAACACTGTCTTATATTGAACGAAGACTATGAATATAAATCTATCGATAGAGTAAATGATAAGAATCAAATGTTTTTATGGAACACTGTCTTATATTGAACGAAGACTATGAATATAAATCTATCAATAGAGTAAATGATAAGCATCAAATGTTTTTATGGAACACTGTCTTATATTGAACGAAGACTATGAATATAAATCTATCGATACAGTAAATGATAAGAATCAAATGTTTTTATGGAACACTGTCTTATATTGAACGAAGACTATGAATATAAATCTATCGATAGAGTAAATGATAAGAATCAAATGTTTTTATGGAACACTGTCTTATATTGAACGAAGACTATGAATATAAATCTATCAATAGAGTAAATGATAAGCATCAAATGTTTTTATGGAACACTGTCTTATATTGAACGAAGACTATGAATATAAATCTATCGATACAGTAAATGATAAGAATCAAATGTTTTTATGGAACACTGTCTTATATTGAACGAAGACTATGAATATAAATCTATCAATAGAGTAAATGATAAGCATCAAATGTTTTTATGGAACACTGTCTTATATTGAACGAAGACTATGAATATAAATCTATCGATACAGTAAATGATAAGAATCAAATGTTTTTATGGAACACTGTCTTATATTGAACGAAGACTATGAATATAAATCTATCGATACAGTAAATGATAAGAATCACATGTTTTTATGGAACACTGTCTTATATTGAACGAAGACTATGAATATAAATCTATCGATAGAGTAAATGATAAGAATCAAATGTTTTTATGGAACACTGTCTTATATTGAACGAAGACTATGAATATAAATCTATCGATAGAGTAAATGATAAGAATCAAATGTTTTTATGGAACACTGTCTTATATTGAACGAAGACTATGAATATAAATATATCAATAGAGTAAATGATAAGCATCAAATGTTTTTATGGAACACTGTCTTATATTGAACGAAGACTATGAATATAAATCTATCGATACAGTAAATGATAAGAATCAAATGTTTTTATGGAACACTGTCTTATATTGAACGAAGACTATGAATATAAATCTATCAATAGAGTAAATGATAAGCATCAAATGTTTTTATGGAACACTGTCTTATATTGAACGAAGACTATGAATATAAATCTATCGATACAGTAAATGATAAGAATCAAATGTTTTTATGGAACACTGTCTTATATTGAACGAAGACTATGAATATAAATCTATCGATACAGTAAATGATAAGAATCAAATGTTTTTATGGAACACTGTCTTATATTGAACGAAGACTATGAATATAAATCTATCGATAGAGTAAATGATAAGAATCAAATGTTTTTATGGAACACTGTCTTATATTGAACGAAGACTATGAATATAAATCTATCAATAGAGTAAATGATAAGCATCAAATGTTTTTATGGAACACTGTCTTATATTGAACGAAGACTATGAATATAAATCTATCGATACAGTAAATGATAAGAATCAAATGTTTTTATGGAACACTGTCTTATATTGAACGAAGACTATGAATATAAATCTATCGATAGAGTAAATGATAAGAATCAAATGTTTTTATGGAACACTGTCTTATATTGAACGAAGACTATGAATATAAATCTATCAATAGAGTAAATGATAAGCATCAAATGTTTTTATGGAACACTGTCTTATATTGAACGAAGACTATGAATATAAATCTATCGATACAGTAAATGATAAGAATCAAATGTCTTTATGGAACACTGTCTTATATTGAACGAAGACTATGAATATAAATCTATCAATAGAGTAAATGATAAGCATCAAATGTTTTTATGGAACACTGTCTTATATTGAACGAAGACTATGAATATAAATCTATCGATACAGTAAATGATAAGAATCAAATGTTTTTATGGAACACTGTCTTATATTGAACGAAGACTATGAATATAAATCTATCGATAGAGTAAATGATAAGAATCAAATGTTTTTATGGAACACTGTCTTATATTGAACGAAGACTATGAATATAAATCTATCAATAGAGTAAATGATAAGCATCAAATGTTTTTATGGAACACTGTCTTATATTGAACGAAGACTATGAATATAAATCTATCGATACAGTAAATGATAAGAATCAAATGTTTTTATGGAACACTGTCTTATATTGAACGAAGACTATGAATATAAATCTATCAATAGAGTAAATGATAAGCATCAAATGTTTTTATGGAACACTGTCTTATATTGAACGAAGACTATGAATATAAATCTATCGATAGAGTAAATGATAAGAATCAAATGTTTTTATGGAACACTGTCTTATATTGAACGAAGACTATGAATATAAATCTATCGATAGAGTAAATGATAAGAATCAAATGTTTTTATGGAACACTGTCTTATATTGAACGAAGACTATGAATATAAATCTATCGATAGAGTAAATGATAAGAATCAAATGTTTTTATGGAACACTGTCTTATATTGAACGAAGACTATGAATATAAATCTATCGATACAGTAAATGATAAGAATCAAATGTTTTTATGGAACACTGTCTTATATTGAACGAAGACTATGAATATAAATCTATCGATAGAGTAAATGATAAGAATCAAATGTTTTTATGGAACACTGTCTTATATTGAACGAAGACTATGAATATAAATCTATCAATAGAGTAAATGATAAGCATCAAATGTTTTTATGGAACACTGTCTTATATTGAACGAAGACTATGAATATAAATCTATCGATACAGTAAATGATAAGAATCAAATGTTTTTATGGAACACTGTCTTATATTGAACGAAGACTATGAATATAAATCTATCAATAGAGTAAATGATAAGCATCAAATGTTTTTATGGAACACTGTCTTATATTGAACGAAGACTATGAATATAAATCTATCGATACAGTAAATGATAAGAATCAAATGTTTTTATGGAACACTGTCTTATATTGAACGAAGACTATGAATATAAATCTATCGATAGAGTAAATGATAAGAATCAAATGTTTTTATGGAACACTGTCTTATATTGAACGAAGACTATGAATATAAATCTATCAATAGAGTAAATGATAAGCATCAAATGTTTTTATGGAACACTGTCTTATATTGAACGAAGACTATGAATATAAATCTATCGATACAGTAAATGATAAGAATCAAATGTTTTTATGGAACACTGTCTTATATTGAACGAAGACTATGAATATAAATCTATCGATAGAGTAAATGATAAGAATCAAATGTTTTTATGGAACACTGTCTTATATTGAACGAAGACTATGAATATAAATCTATCGATAGAGTAAATGATAAGCATCAAATGTTTTTATGGAACACTGTCTTATATTGAACGAAGACTATGAATATAAATCTATCGATACAGTAAATGATAAGAATCAAATGTTTTTATGGAACACTGTCTTATATTGAACGAAGACTATGAATATAAATCTATCAATAGAGTAAATGATAAGCATCAAATGTTTTTATGGAACACTGTCTTATATTGAACGAAGACTATGAATATAAATCTATCGATAGAGTAAATGATAAGAATCAAATGTTTTTATGGAACACTGTCTTATATTGAACGAAGACTATGAATATAAATCTATCGATAGAGTAAATGATAAGAATCAAATGTTTTTATGGAACACTGTCTTATATTGAACAAAGACTATGAATATAAATCTATCGATAGAGTAAATGATAAGAATCAAATGTTTTTATGGAACACTGTCTTATATTGAACGAAGACTATGAATATAAATCTATCGATAGAGTAAATGATAAGAATCAAATGTTTTTATGGAACACTGTCTTATATTGAAAGAAGACTATGAATATAAATCTATCAATAGAGTAAATGATAAGAATCAAATGTTTTTTTGGAACACTGTCTTATATTGAACGAAGACTATGAATATAAATCTATCGATAGAGTAAATGATAAGAATCAAATGTTTTTATGGAAAACTGTCTTATATTGAACGAAGACTATGAATATAAATCTATCGATAGAGTAAATGATAAGAATCAAATGTTTTTATGGAACACTGTCTTATATTGAACGAAGACTATGAATATAAATCTATCGATAGAGTAAATGATAAGAATCAAATGTTTTTATGGAACACTGTCTTATATTGAACGAAGACTATGAATATAAATCTATCGATAGAGTAAATGATAAGAATCAAATGTTTTTATGGAACACTGTCTTTTATTGAACGAAGACTATGAATATAAATCTATCGATAGAGTAAATGATAAGAATCAAATGTTTTTATGGAACACTGTCTTATATTGAACGAAGACTATGAATATAAATCTATCGATAGAGTAAATGATAAGAATCAAATGTTTTTATGGAACACTGTCTTATATTGAACGAAGACTATGAATATAAATCTATCAATAGAGTAAATGATAAGAATCAAAGGTTTTTTTGGAACACTGTCTTATATTGAACGAAGACTATGAATATAAATCTATCGATAGAGTAAATGATAAGAATCAAATGTTTTTATGGAACACTGTCTTATATTGAACGAAGACTATGAATATAAATCTATCAATAGAGTAAATGATAAGAATCAAATGTTTTTATGGAACACTGTCTTATATTGAACGAAGACTATGAATATAAATCTATCGATAGAGTAAATGATAAGAATCAAATGTTTTTATGGAACACTGTCTTATATTGAACGAAGACTATGAATATAAATCTATCGATAGAGTAAATGATAAGAATCAAATGTTTTTATGGAACACTGTCTTATATTGAACGAAGACTATGAATATAAATCTATCGATAGAGTAAATGATAAGAATCAAATGTTTTTATGGAACACTGTCTTATATTGAACGAAGACTATGAATATAAATCTATCAATAGAGTAAATGATAAGAATCAAATGTTTTTTTGGAACATTGTCTTATATTGAACGAAGACTATGAATATAAATCTATCGATAGAGTAAATGATAAGAATCAAATGTTTTTATGGAACACTGTCTTATATTGAACGAAGACTATGAATATAAATCTATCGATAGAGTAAATGATAAGAATCAAATGTTTTTATGGAACACTGTCTTATATTGAACGAAGACTATGAATATAAATCTATCGATAGAGTAAATGATAAGCATCAAATGTTTTTATGGAACACTGTCTTATATTGAACGAAGACTATGAATATAAATCTATCGATAGAGTAAATGATAAGAATCAAATGTTTTTATGGAACACTGTCTTATATTGAACGAAGACTATGAATATAAATCTATAGATGGAGTAAATGATAAGAATCAAATGTTTTTATGGAACACTGTCTTATATTGAACGAAGACTATGAATATACATCTATCGATAGAGTAAATGATAAGAATCAAATGTTTTTATGGAACACTGTCTTATATTGAACGAAGACTATGAATATAAATCTATCGATAGAGTAAATGATAAGAATCAAATGTTTTTATGGAACACTGTCTTATATTGAACGAAGACTATGAATATAAATCTATCGATTGAGTAAATGATAAGAATCAAATGTTTTTATGGAACACTGTCTTATATTGAACGAAGACTATGAATATAAATCTATCGATAGAGTAAATGATAAGAATCAAATGTTTTTATGGAACACTGTCTTATATTGAACGAAGACTATGAATATAAATCTATCGATAGAGTAAATGATAAGAATCAAATGTTTTTATGGAACACTGTCTTATATTGAACGAAGACTATGAATATAAATCTATCAATAGAGTAAATGATAAGAATCAAATGTTTTTTTGGAACACTGTCTTATATTGAACGAAGACTATGAATATAAATCTATCGATAGAGTAAATGATAAGAATCAAATGTTTTTATGGAACACTGTCTTATATTGAACGAAGACTATGAATATAAATCTATCGATAGAGTAAATGATAAGAATCAAATGTTTTTATGGAACACTGTCTTATATTGAACGAAGACTATGAATATAAATCTATCAATAGAGTAAATGATAAGAATCAAATGTTTTTTTGGAACACTGTCTTATATTGAACGAAGACTATGAATATAAATCTATCGATAGAGTAAATGATAAGAATCAAATGTTTTTATGGAACACTGTCTTATATTGAACGAAGACTATGAATATAAATCTATCAATAGAGTAAATGATAAGAATCAAATGTTTTTATGGAACACTGTCTTATATTGAACGAAGACTATGAATATAAATCTATCGATAGAGTAAATGATAAGAATCAAAGGTTTTTATGGAACACTGTCTTATATTGAACGAAGACTATGAATATAAATCTATCAATAGAGTAAATGATAAGAATCAAATGTTTTTATGGAACACTGTCTTATATTGAACGAAGACTATGAATATAAATCTATCGATAGAGTAAATGATAAGAATCAAATGTTTTTATGGAACACTGTCTTATATTGAACGAAGACTATGAATATAAATCTATCGATAGAGTAAATGATAAGAATCAAATGTTTTTATGGAACATTGTCTTATATTGAACGAAGACTATGAATATAAATCTATCGATAGAGTAAATGATAAGAATCAAATGTTTTTATGGAACACTGTCTTATATTGAACGAAGACTATGAATATAAATCTAATATTTCACCAATGGAATGGAGTATCAAGGAAAAGTTAGAATAGTGTGTTTTTATTGAAATGAGATCGTATTTACATGTAAAACTGCAGTCATTGTGCTTATTGTATCGTAGCTTTATTCTGTGGCACTAAAATATTATGTATCTGTGTATGTTGATCCGATGTATGGTGCCCATCGTACATGCGCATAGTACAGTCCGTTGCGTAAGCTTCAATGTAAAAGTTATTTCATATTTAAATATAAAAATCACCTTTTAGAAATTCAAAAAACTGTTCAGTGAGGGATGCTCAAATATCTTCTATTAAATTATTATTATTTCATATAGCTTCACTTTCTATAAAAACCCTCACTTTCTAGCCTAGTTTTATATAAAATTATACTTTGGCACAGGTAATTAATGTAGGAATTTTGCCGTTTGGCCGTGCCGCACGTATGTAGTCTTTTCTTTCTTGATATGCCTACCCTCTAAGCAAAATACAAGGATTTCGTGTGATCTTTTAGCATCCAATAATTGTTACATATTATAAATTCAACTATAATTACAAATACATTAAATCTTACATACTTTAATATTATTTATACTGTGCGTGAATTATTGTGATATTTACTTGTATAGTTATATTTATTTTGTATATATTTGTGTACTTACTTTATATTTATTAATTTAAAAAAGTCCGTGCGTCACCAATGGCCTGAGCTGAAAATCAGCGCTGTGGATTTTCATTCACAGCTTTTTCGCTGAGCTCAGACCTTTTCTGGCAGCACTGTACATAGCAGCGATCTTTGTACACAGGTGCTTAGTTGCTTGTTTCTGGCAGCACTGTACATGGCAGCGATCTTTGTACACAGGTGCTTAGTTGCTTGTTTCTGGCAGCACTGTACATGGCAGCGATCTTTGTACACAGGTGCTTAGTTGCTTGTTTCTGGCAGCACTGTACATGGCAGCGATCTTTGTACACAGGTGCTTAGTTGCTTGTTTCTGGCAGCACTGTACATGGCAGCGATCTTTGTACACAGGTGCTTAGTTGCTTGTTTCTGGCAGCACTGTACATGGCAGCGATCTTTGTACACAGGTGCTTAGTTGCTTGTTTCTGGCAGCACTGTACATGGCAGCGATCTTTGTACACAGGTGCTTAGTTGCTTGTTTCTGGCAGCACTGTACATGGCAGCGATCTTTGTACACAGGTGCTTAGTTGCTTGTTTCTGGCAGCACTGTACATAGCAGCGATCTTTGTACACAGGTGCTTAGTTGCTTGTTTCTGGCAGCACTGTACATGGCAGCGATCTTTGTACACAGGTGCTTAGTTGCTTGTTTCTGGCAGCACTGTACATGGCAGCGATCTTTGTACACAGGTGCTTAGTTGCTTGTTTCTGGCAGCACTGTACATGGCAGCGATCTTTGTACACAGGTGCTTAGTTGCTTGTTTCTGGCAGCACTGTACATGGCAGCGATCTTTGTACACAGGTGCTTAGTTGCTTGTTTCTGGCAGCACTGTACATGGCAGCGATCTTTGTACACAGGTGCTTAGTTGCTTGTTTCTGGCAGCACTGTACATGGCAGCGATCTTTGTACACAGGTGCTTAGTTGCTTGTTTCTGGCAGCACTGTACATGGCAGCGATCTTTGTACACAGGTGCTTAGTTGCTTGTTTCTGGCAGCACTGTACATGGCAGCGATCTTTGTACACAGGTGCTTAGTTGCTTGTTTTGGCAGCACTGTACATGGCAGCGATCTTTGTACACAGGTGCTTAGTTGCTTGTTTCTGGCAGCACTGTACATGGCAGCGATCTTTGTACACAGGTGCTTAGTTGCTTGTTTCTGGCAGCACTGTACATGGCAGAGATCTTTGTACACAGGTGCTTAGTTGCTTGTTTCTGGCAGCACTGTACATGGCAGCGATCTTTGTACACAGGTGCTTAGTTGCTTGTTTCTGGCAGCACTGTACATGGCAGCGATCTTTGTACACAGGTGCTTAGTTGCTTGTTTTTGGTTAAGTTTCTCTGTTGATTTATGTGTTGCTGTGTACAGTTTGTGAGAATAAATTATTTCTTATCTTATCTTATCTTACAAGATGTCCTAGTTTTGGGCTAGGCATTTGGTATGAATTGTCCTGAATATTATTATTATTTCGGGTTAAACATTGTGATTCTCAGGTTTTTATATCTGGTTCAATA
This sequence comes from Alsophila aescularia, assembly GCA_946251855.1. Classification (NCBI taxonomy): domain Eukaryota; kingdom Metazoa; phylum Arthropoda; class Insecta; order Lepidoptera; family Geometridae; genus Alsophila; species Alsophila aescularia. Next base: position 62,418,986 of record OX276379.1, on the reverse strand, counting down.
GAGTAACTCTGGTGGGTACCAAGTGCTACTCTAGTCCTGGTTGGAAAGATGTTTAGTCAACATTGTCCAGGTCAAGTTGCAAATTTTACGGACAATGAACAGTACCTTTTGTAATTGAATTATTATTATTATATTATTAATAGTATTATGACGAGACAACGTAACAGATACCTAGAGGGAATATGAAGGTACTTAAATAAAATTTATATATGGAGCATCCTTCGAAAACAGGCAAAAAAAAGAAATCGTCGCCGTATCGATAACGCCTGGAAGAGCTACTGGTCTATGAAGCGGCTTATGAAGGGAGACCTTCCGATCTCTCTGAAGCGCAAACTCATCGACATGTGTATCTTGCCCATTCTAACGTACGGTGCCCAGACCTGGTCCCTTACTGAATGTCAGAAGTCCCGACTCAAGGTTTGTCAAAGGGCAATGGAACGCAGCATTCTAGGTATAAAGCGAATTGATCGAGTCAGAAATACCGTACTACGTTCCATGACTGGTATTGCAGATGTAGGAGAAAAAACTGCAAGGCTCAAGTGGGATTGGGCAGGTCACGTGAGCAGGATGAATCCCGAAAGATGGGCAAAGATCGCCACACACTGGGTACCCAATGACCGACGAAGGCGTCGAGGCCGTCCACGCAAGCGGTGGCGTGACGATCTTGATACTTTCGAAGGAAATTGGCTTGAACTTACAGAAGATAGAGATAAATGGAAGGAATTGGGGGAGACCTTTGCCCAGCAGTGGGACACTACAGGTAAAAAAAAAAAAACAAAAAGTACCATAAAAAAACATGTCAGAAATTTAATAGATGAATATTATTGATTATGTTCTAAGCTCGACGAGCCTAGACATACGGCAGGTAGGTAAGTGTATCTGTGACGTCACGTGCGCGTATTTAAACTCATTGCAAGACCACACATTACTAGAAGAAAGTTTGCTGAATAGCATATTTTTTTTCGTGCCTTCTTTTGAGTGTAGGGAACACATCTAACTCAGATTAAATAGAAATAGCGACCCGCTCCGGCTTCGCTGGGGTTGAATATTTATTTGTACAAAATATTAATGTTGTTGACCACCCGTCCAGTAGCCCGTTTGTTCGTTTGGCACCCGCGTCAAAGCACTGCTGCACACGGAATGGACTAATAGCGGTTACGATTCGAGGAGCGGGTAGGGCGAATGAGTTGAGGTCTGCTCATAAAAGAAATCGTCGATACTTTAAAGCAAAACATCATCAAAATACGGAGTAAAGGGCCAAACTGATCTACATGAAATGATAAAGATTACTGTTTTATTGACCGAGCGGGCGCGGGGCACGGGCGGGGCGTTTCCGTTTCGGTAAGAGCAAGGGTGCTTTTGTGTGTTCGGATGTCCGCCTGTCCGCCTGTCGGGCTGTCCGGATCTCTGTTCTCCTCTACAGTTCGCATTTCTCAGCCGATCTGGACGAGGCTTAGTTTACAGGTTGAACGAACTTTTAGAATGTTTTAATCGTCGGGGATTTTTGATTGGGGGAGTGCCTCCCCCAAAAAGGGGCGGAAAGGGGGCTGCTGAATGTCTCCGCCTTGTTGGATTGGATTTCGATGGGTTATTTTTTAAATTTTTATTTGAAAGGTTGTAGCTTTGAATTGGTTTCATGAGAGTTTGGTGGGAATCTGACGGGGGTCTTCGGTGTGATGAGCGGAATGGCTCCTCAAAGTGCAGTGGATTTCTCACTTTTTGGTTTTTGCCAGTGGAATCAGCCCTTTGCCCGATGATTGATTGAGCGCCAATTTTTGTGGAAATAATTAAGACCCATAAATTTACAGTACATTCCTTACACTTACATCTAACTGTTTATATCAAACACTGATACAGCAGCCGAATGGCATTTTTTTCTGACTTGGATTTATTAAGTGAACTTATTTTCATCAGTATTTAACATAGCATATGGCACTCGGGGATAGTGTGGCTTTCTGTTGGTGAGAGAGTTTCAGAGTCGGATCAGTGGTTATCGGAAACAATTAATCCGTGTACGAAAGTACTAATTGATGCGAGTCATGTGATCGTGGAATACATGAATTGATTATTTTGATTGTTTTGTTTGTTTGCAATAAATACATTTTATTTATTCATTTAAAATGTATGCCAGTAGAATTAACTCTGAGGTACGAGTAGTAACAAAAAAGTAGAGAAGTGGTTGATAAGGGAATTTAACAAGAGCACATTCAAAGCGTAAATACAACAGCTTACCCACATGTTACAATAAAAAAATGCTTGAACTATTCAAGGTGACCCTGTGTCTAATGCGTAAATCTGTGAATTAATGTTTATGAGCCGTTATATTCATAACGATAAAACCTTTTTTCGGTTGGGGAGTTCCTGGACTGAGGTCCAGGAGAGTTAGAGCGTCACGACTGATCAGATACGAGCAGGAGTTATAAAGTCTTCCAACAATATTATACTTATGTTATTCTTAGCTACATGGAAGAGTTAGAATGTGTGTGTTCTTCTTCGTCTGTACGTGAGTTAAAAAACGACTCTCAGAATGAAGAGGTAAACACCTAGTAGCGGTAACAATGGCTAACATTTTGAGAGCCTACAAGAGGTTGAGAACCTATAGCTACCACTTCCCAGATAATTAAGCGAGTAGTAAGAACTCGCCTGGCATAAGTTTTGAAATATTTTGCGGATAAGATGTAGTTTGACTGTTGATGTTAGTGAAATGATGTCTTCGCCTGAAACAGAAGGAGAGGTTTTAACAAAAATAAAGATCTAACATAGAAAGTGTAGTTTATTTTCAAGCCGCACGAACGGTGGTATTGGTAGGCAAGTCTTGGATCAACGAACGATTGCTAGAAATTTAAAGTTAAACCAGTCTACGGTTTCTGGGGTACGTAGACTGGTTTTAGACTGGTTTTTAGATTTGTAGAAACAGGTTCTTACAAAAGGAGACGTGGTACCGGCAGAAATCGAGTAACCACTCGTCATGTTGACCGATTTACTGTGTCAACTTCCTCACGTCAGTTAACATCAAAAAAGAGCTAAATGAAGTGCGTGGAGTAAACATGAGTGCACGAACAATAAGAAGGAGGCTAAAAAGGGCCATTTTTAGACCAGCAAATGGTCCAAAGTTGTCTGCAGCTCGCATGCTTAAGATTTGCGCGTGAACACTTAAATTGGTCTGAAGCGCAATGGGCTTCCGTACTATTCACCGATAAGTGTAGGACATGTTTCTAAGGTGCAGATGGTCGCAGAAGAGTATCGAAGACGTGGGGAGAGATATTGTGGTCAAAGTTGCATTGAGGAGCGTGTTCCTTTTGGAGGCGGTTCGTGTATGGTCTGGGGTGGCATATCGATGAACGGTGGAACGGAACTTGTGTTTATTGACATGGATCGTCAAAACGGTAACAGAGAGAGTTTGAAGGCACATCGCTAGATAACAGAGATTTTAGAAGATCACGTGGTACTTTACATGGGATTCATAGGCGAAATTTTTACTCTAATGCAAGATAATGCCCGACTGCACGCCGCTGCGCAAGTTTAACAATATTGCGAAGAAGTTGTTATATGCACCATGAACCAGCACGCTGCCCGGATCATAATACGATTGAATATGTTTGGAACAATTTAAAAAGAACTGTATATGGCTGAAATTCTGTGCCCACAACAGTGGCAGCACTCAGAATAGTAATTTTACTAGAATGGGACAATATTTCGCAAGACCATTTAATAAACCTAATCATGTCTAAGCGGAACCGGTTAGAATCAGTAATAAGGGCTCGTGGGCGTAACAAACCTTAATAAAAGAAAAAAAAACGTAAAACAGTCTTTGAAAATCTAAAAGACTTTTAAAAGTTAAGATTTTAAAGAGTTTTACGCTTCGGACGTGTCTTTGGCTAATGCATTAAGTTCATGTAATGCACGAAAAGTTAACGTGTTCAATAATATTGAGTCGAGTTCAAATTCAAATTCAAATTGTTTATTGCATTCCATAATGTACAAATAAGGTGGTAAACATAACTAATAAAGTAAATTTCTGTGATCAATTGCGAAAAGTAAGGTTATTTGGAAAGTACAGCGTATGTTATTAGGAACGTGCGGCGCGTCAGCGCGCTAATTCTTGGTCGGCCGCAGCGGACAGTGATGAAGCGCTGCGACGCGAAGACGCGCGCGGGCGCGGCGATGGGGTGGGTGCGGGGGTGGGGGACCCTGTAACTGTAATTACAAAATAATTAATATCACCGCCGGCGCGCCCCGCGCCCGCCACGTCGCAGCGTCGCGTCGTGTCGGTCGGGGTTAGCGCTCTAATAACAACCATAGCAGTGACATCAACTGCAGCATAGCACCGTGCTTTTGATATTAAATACTTAATTACAATATTTATACAGAGAAAAATATCTCATCTCGTAACGTAATTTATTTACCTATCTTCTTAATTGACCTACCTTAAAACAGTACTGCTACATACTACTGACTGATGGACAACGCACAGCCAAAACCAGTGCACATTTGTAGTATTCCTTGAGTACCTACCTACCTTAGAGGTGCACTAAAGAGGGATTTTTTAAAACTCCGTCCCGAAATGGGGATACGAGGGTAGCAAATTTTGCACACGGACAAAACCGCTGAGTAGGTAAAAAGTTTGTGTGTATGTATATTTCTTTAGTTTCATAACTTTAGCTGGACGTTCTGAAACAAACTCTTACCCCCGGTTTCTCGACGGCTATTCAAATCTAAAATTAACTAATCATGTGTTAAATCTCTTGTTAAGTCGAAAACGAGTTGCACGTACATTAATTCAGTACTTTGATTTAAATCTTTGATCAGTTAACACAATAATCAAATTAGTATGAAAATCATTTGTTAATTCAGAATTTGGGTTTCTGAACGAACGATTAAGCTTGAATGTCATGTCAAGCCGCTGTTGTTAGCTAATCTGTCGAGTTTGGGTGATTATCTTTGTGTTCTCTGTAATTTTCTGTTTTCATTGGTTTTTTTGTAGTGTACTCTTTATTCGATACTAAAGCGTTTTTTTTTTTTTTTTTTTTTTTAATTTTTGTCTTTATCTTGGCCGTGTATGACGCCGAAGTACTGAATGAATTCAAATGAAACTTGGTATGATTTGAGTTCATACTACGAAGTAGGAAATATGAAAAAATTCATCCCGAAAAAAATATAGGGTCCTACTACGAAGGATTTCACGTTTTCACACAAACAAGATATACACATTTAAGTAGCAATGGTTAACAGTCATCTTCTTATCCAGTACCTTACTGCGTGTGCACGCGCAGTATGCGCGCAATGCCACATTTTATACATTTACTTGTATAAAAATCTAAAAACCAAACAATAATAATTTAAGGTACTTTAACTACGGTATATATTTTTGGTGTAGATAATGGCATCCTCCCAATCCCGATCCCGAGGTACCTCTGCTGAAGCATTGTATGATGCAGTTATTTTTTCCCCAAGCTTCGTTTTTTTTAAAGATGTTCAATGCATTGGTACATTTATTTTCAATAATAGTTTTATGTCTCAAAAAATAAGTCATCGAAAGTAAAAAACTTTACAGGTATAATATATAATATAGCAAGAAAAATTCTGTACAAACAAGATAATTTAAAAAAAAAGGTTTAGGGTACGTACAATAGACTACTAAATAGTTTTTTTTTAAATCCAGAAAGACCGTTTGTCTGTATGTTTGTTCAGGCATCACGTAAAAACGACTGGATTGATTGAGATGCGGTTTTCACTGTTAGATAGCTTAGGGTTTGACTTAAAACTGGAGTACTTGGAGTCTTAACCCGAGAGTTAGATGCCGAGCAATTGATAAAAACTGTTTGACGGCTGAACGAATTATGAAGAAGTGTAGCATTTGTATTTTATAGGTACTTTTGGTCCTGGAATAACACGTATGGGCTACTTTTAAATGAAATGACCACGCGGGCAAAGCCGCGGGCATAGCTAGTTTAACAATAAAAAAACGTGAAATAGTTACTTACCTACCTATCTATAATGAGTATTTATTGTACTCTAAAACATTTCAACATTTCATTTGTTTTTTGTAGCTTTGTGTGTTAGTTTTTTTCCTCTTGAAGTCGATGCAATAATGAAATGAAAAGCTGAAGTGCTTTTCATTTCATTATTGCAACTATTTTTAAATTTATATCTTTAATTATCTCAAACATTCAAAACTTTCAATAAAATGCCGCCTTTAGAAATATCAAACATAAAACTGAACGAACTTTTTATCAAAATGAATGAAAAATATGATGTTGCCATACACATAATCTATTTTCTTTAATCAGTTGACATTGATCGTTGATTAATTAATTTTATCGTAATCGCCAATTCAGCAACCCAATTTGATTTGACTGTTCTGTTAATTTAACAGGTCTGTTAGTTGATTATAGATTTGAATAGCCATTAAGAAACCGGGCGTTATTAATCACCTAAATTAACTTCTCCGTTAATTTTGGAGGGAGCGTAGAGGGAGCTCACCTTCCTTTTGAATCATTAGTTGACTCGTGAAACTATGCTGCACGTTATTAACAAACGAAGAGCAGTAAGAAATATTCCTTTGCATTCTTCAAATTAGGTGCCGTTAAAAATTGAATGTTATATTTAAAATAAAACATTTGTGTAGAGCAGAGCGGGGAGTGTAGAAAGTGTGAAACCGGATGTCCGGTGGAGTCGGTAGCGTGTCGCCAAGACCACGTGTCCGGCCGTTTCCGGCAGGCAGACTCTCAAAAGACTGTCGGCGTTTGGTTTCCGGAGAGTCACGCCAAACATTTTGGTGTCGTCTCTTTGAATTTAATTTACAGTTTGTGAGGGCAGCCGCAACGTGCGGCGCGCCCGCTGCTGATGTCGCCGCCGCGATTCATGCGCTGGCAACAGTACGACAACCTGTCGATCGCTCGCTTAGGCTTAGGCCGTTTACTGTACTCGAAGTTTATCATATTCTTGCAGCAGGTGCTATCTTATAAAACTTCAAAAGATGCCTACGATATATCCATATCGTTGCTCCACGCAGCCGCTACGCCTTCAGCTCAAATTCTTTCATCCTTATATAACAGTTGCAGAAGAGAAGGTATTTAGGTACACATCATCCTTGAAATATGTCAATATGTCTTGATATAAGTCTCGTCTCTGTATAAGAGGAAAGAAAAGCAGGAAGAGATAAATAGTTTGACCGGTGTCCATCATCCCGGGAATTGCTAAGATTTACGAACACGGTCTTAGTTTGCGGCTTACCGAGTACTTCACGGAGTGTAATTCCTTGTCTAACAAGCAGTACGCTTATCGCAGTGGTCGATCCACGATCTCGTTGACTCGGGAATTAGTTCGTCGTATTCTCGAGGCTCGCGAGGGACTTCAGCAGGTCGCCGTGATCTTTTGTGACCTATCAAAGGCCTTCGATGTAGCGGACCATGATGTTCTAGCCGCAACGATCAAGTGTAATGGTGTCAGAGGCTCTGCACTGAAATTACTAACAGACTTCATGACAGGTTGTTGCCAAGTAAGTAAGGGAAAGGGAGCACGGTTAAATCGCAGCCGCTAAAGACCGTGATTGGAGTAGTGCAGGGTTCATCGCTCTCTAACATTATGTTTTCCCTCCTTCTCAACGATTTACCAGAAAATGTCCACCATGGACATGTTCTAATGTTCGCAGATGATGTGGCAGTCGTGACCGCTCCCACCGTCAATCAGCTAGAGCTAAAGTAAAATGAAGTGGCAGATGAGTTAAATCTTTGGTTAACAAAACTCACTTTTTGCACTTTAATCTAGCAGGCCGCGCAGACATACAGACAGACAGACAACCAATGTGAGAGTTGGAAACTCGAAAATGGACCAGGTGAAAACTACAACTTTTCTGGGTTTCCAAATTGATTCTGGTCTCACATGGGAAGGCCACATTGACAAATTAAGTGTTAAAGTGGGTCGTGCCTGCTTCGCGCTGTGCCGCATATCCGCAATCTTGCCGAAAAGCATGGTCCGGAACAGCTATTTTGCATCTATGCACTCCCTACTCCAATATAGCGTTGAAGTCTGAGGTTGTGCTGCTGATTAGCAGCGCATCTTCAGAATGCAGAAAAGAGCAGTGAGAGCCATAGTGCGAGTGGCTCAAGATGAGTCATTATTCCCTATTATTTTCCGGTCCATGAAAATACTCACGGTCTCATCCTGTATGCCTTCAGGAGGCGCTGTATGCCAGGGACCACCTGGAGAAGTACCCGAAGCTCTGGAATGGCCACAAGTATTGCACGCGGAATGCGCACCGGCTGCGAGCAGTGCCGCGGCGGCTGGTGAAGACGTCTAAACTAGTGCACATGCTGGCACCGGCGGTTTACAACCGGCTGCCAGATAACTTGAGGAATACGTCCTCAAGGGAGTCCTTTAAGTTTAATTGTAAAATGTGGTTGGTTGAAAATACTATTTATAGTTTTAATTACATTTTGATATTAAATTGTTATTCCTAGTTTTCTTGGACTTGTTGTGTTGTAACTATACCTATTTATAAATTTTGTGTAAAATATTTCGTGTACATGAATTGAAATTAATTAATTTAACTAAGTATTATTTTTATAATTTGATCGATTATGTAATTTGCATAATTTGAATACTTTTATTTTTATCTTTGTTCGTTGAAAGGTAGCTCTATTGTTGCCAATAAAATACTATGACTATGGTATTCTTGAAGATTGAATGAAGAACATTTGACTTTTATTTGTCCAGCTTTTCCAGACACCGTGACTCCGCCACCCGACACCCGGCACCCGACACGCCCAGCAGCCGACACTCGGCATCGGGCAGAGCCGATGCGGCAATGTCACCAGAAATAGCTCGGGGCGACGTTTAACTGACGTTAAACAGATATTTTACCGTCTGTTATAAAACTTTATTTTCCTGTATCGTCAATCGAAATCATAAAAATTATGTGTTGTCGTAAATATTCGCTCTTCATATAAAACATTATTATGTACCGAAGGAACGAACTGCCGCGTCCATAATGTCGTGCAAGCGTTGATGTCCGACATTAACAATGACATTGGGAACGAAATCGCGAGTTTATTTTGATTTACCGACAACGCGCCGCTGCCGCCGCCAAGCGACGCCGACGGGGCGGACGGTACGCCAGTACTGTATATTCTGACGAAACGTATTTCGCTCTACATGTACTTTGGGTATATTTGTTAGTAAACAGTATACACTCCTGTATAACATTTCCAGCTCACACACTTAATGATACAGGTACTACAGCACCTCATCGGCGGGCGCGGACGCGGACGCTGAGCCGTGAGATTGATTCACCTGCGAATCAAATAAAACAGATGGCGCAGCAAACTATAGCAGCACATTGCGTGACTTTAAATAAAACAGATGGCGCAGCAAACTATAGCAGCGCATTGCGCGACTTCAATTTACTCTAAGTATTTTTAGTTTCCACTCGCAGACGAAACTCGACGTGTCCTATATTTTGCTAATTTTATCGTAGTCACAAGTTGTTTGTATACATTTAAATAGTAGAGAACACCGAACACTCAGTGTCGATTCTGCGAACTATATAGCCTGCCCATAGCCACTTCAACTTGCAAACTCTGAGAGCTATGTCGGTAAACTTCGTTCTTCTACGGATTTCCTCATTTCTGATTCTATCACGTAGTGAAACACCGAGCATAGCTCTCTCCATTGCACGCTGCGCAACTCTGATCTTTTGTATGAGACCAATAGTTAGCGACCACGTCTCAGTGCCGTATGTCATCACTGGCAACACGCACTGATTATAAACTTTCGTCTTGAGGCTCTGCGGTATCTGCGACGAGAAGATATGGCGTAATTTCCCGAACGCTGCCAATCCGAGTTGGATTCGTCGGTTGACCTCTTTGTCGAAGTTGGATCTACCCAGTTGGATCGTCTGACCCAAGTAGACATAGTGATCAACAGCTTCGATAATATCGTTCCCAACATAAACCGGCATGGGCACGACATGGGCATTTGACATGATGTTCGTCTTGCCCATACGATACGATACGATACGATACGATACGAAATACTTTATTGTATATTCAAAACAAAAAACAAACAATATCAAAACTTAAATAAGGTAATACAATTGGCAGTCTTATCGCTTAAAGCGATCTCTTCCAGACAACCTTTGGATGGACAGTATCAGAGGAAGCAAAAATAGACGGTGGTGTACAATTAAGAATAATTATGAATTACTTAAAAATACTTAATTATATAAAAAGTATATATGACATACAATATATATATATATATATATATATATATATATATATATATATATATTAATTATATATTTATTAATTATATATATATATATATATATAATTAATAAATATATAACACATAAAATAAATATATAATTATAATAAATTAATACATATCAACATAAATAGTTAAATGAAAAATTTTAAGCAGCTGTGTTGTCAGAGGTTAGACAAATAGTGATTTTTCACCATGTTTTTGAAAATTGACAAGGATTTAGCGCGCCCATGCCCATGTTCATTTTAAGACCCACCTGTTGGGAAACAATATTGAGGTCACTGAGCATTGTGCTTAGATCTTCCAGGGTTTCAGCCATGATGACTATATCATCAGCAAATCGAAGGTGAGTGATGTATTCGCCAACTGGGGAATAAAGGTTCTCGAATGGCGACCACGAACAAGCAAGCGAGGTGTGGGGAGACACGATGGACCGACGACATTGTAGCCATCGCAGGAAGTCGGTGGATGGAGGTGGCACAGGATCACTCGTCATGGCGCTCTTTGGGGGAGGCCTATGTTCAGCAGTGGACTTCTAAAGGCTGACATGATGATGATGATGATGATGAAATAGTAGAGTAACTTTGAGTATCCCATAGCGAGGTTTATTGAAGGCATCCGCTGGCTCTACGATTGGTTGCGCAAACAAATTTAATAATACTTCGTGCGGTAGTTGGATTGGCAGTACTGTAGCGATTGTTAGCCAACCAATATGCTTTAATTATTTTTCTTCTTCTGCCCGTAATCCAAACTTTTCACAAAGAAAAAACATCAACCAAATGTTCGTCGGGACGGGTTTTTTAAGCACCCAAGAGCATTTTTTTATTTATATTCTTTGTACAGCCTTTTTTGTAGATATTGCTTCATTATAAGTATGGATATATGAGTGTGCCAATTTGCATAAAAAAACCGTCCAGTAGTTTCAGCGTGATACGTGTTCTTTTTAATAACTTTCAACCTCTATCCTGCAAGAACCCTTTAATTTTTCGAGATGAAAAGTATCCAATGTCGTACCTCGTAATATGAACTCAAATCATACCAAGTTTCATTTCAATTCATTCAGTAGTTTCGGTGCGATGCGTGGTCAAGATACGGACAAACAGACAGACAGTCAGACAAAAATAAAAAACTAAAACAGTTTAGGCTTCAGTATCGAATATAGATAACCATCTAAAAAATATTATTTATTACTTCAATATTAACATAACTTTGGACCCATATCCCGCAGGAACCCTTTATTTTTTCGGGACATATGTATCCATAATTTTCAACCATCTTATCAACTAAGTCTGTGCCAAGTTGCATCAACATCCATTTAATAGTTTCAGCGTGCTACGTTTTCTTTTAAATAATTATCCACTCGTATCCTGCAGGAACCCTTTAATTTTTTGGGATGGAAAGTATCCAATGTCCTACCTTAAAGTATGAACTCAAATCATACCAAATTTCATTTGAATTCATTGAGTATTTACGGCGTGATGCGTTGCCAAGGTACAGACAGACAGACGGACAGACAGATAGACAGACAAATATATAAAAAAACAATTTTGGCTTTAGTATTGAATATAGAACGGCCACCAAAAAAATATTCAATTCACAGAAATCCCGCAGAAATTCATTATTTTTTCGAGATAAAAAGTATCCTCAATTTTCACCCATTACATAAACTATGACTGTGCCAAGTTGCAACGAAATTCGTCCAGTAGTTTCAGCGTGATAAGTGTTTTTTTATAAATAACTTACAACGCCTATCCTGCGGGAACCATTAAATTTTTCTGGATTAAAAGTATCCCATGTCCTACCTCGTAGTATGAACTTAAATCATACCAGGTTTCATTTAAATTAATTCAGTAGTTTCGGCGTGATGCCTAGCCAAGATACGGACAGACAGACAGAAAAATGAAAAAAAAAAACAGATTTAGCTTCAGTATCGAATATAGATTACCTTCAAAAAATGTTTTTCTAAATAGCTTCAATACAGTTAAATACACCCGTTACAGTTTTATTATAAGTATAGATATAGATATTACAACTGTAAACATTTGAGCGTATTTATTTTGTTATCAGTGTTGAAACGGCTGGACGGCTTTTCATGAAATTTGGTATATTAGGTCTTGGAATAACACATAGGATACTTTCATCATCATCATCATAATTCATCAATGTCCGCGCGACTTATACAGCGAGGCGCAGCTATTTTGTTAAGGGTGCACCAATAACGAAAACTTAGCAAAAACCAAAACCTTGAATGTTAAAATAAAATATTGTTATTGCGGTTGATTTCTGTCCTCACTATAGAGTTTTTTCTAACTTGTCAGCTATAGCACAGAATAAATAATAGTACAAGCTATAGTAAACTAATTGACCCTAGACTAGACAGACAGTTGTGATTAGTTTTGTTGTGATTTAGTACTGTGTGCTTATAATACGAGTGTTTGAGAAACAAATCTAGAATTTACCAGATTTTATAGAATACATTTTTTTTGCAACCGCGGCTTTTCCCGCTTGGACATATTTTTGGGGAAAATTATCCTTTGTGTTATACCGTTACCAAAAGTATATATAAAACGCTTCTGATAACTACTAATTAAACTGTAATGAATAATACCTAGATCGCCACTATTATAATTAGTAGAAGGAGATTTTTATTTCAATTTCACATTAATAACAAAATGCGAGACGCGAGTTATTCGATAGTCTGTGTGTGACTCTGGCGCCTTTGTAGCTTTTTTGTCTCATTATGTTGTAGCCTAAAAGACTTGATGGATTTTATTAAATGAGAATGAGATTCATTGGATTCGCCTTAATCACGAGATTGCTAAAAGATAATAATGAAGTGTCAAGAAAACTACATTCTTATACAGTTACATTAGACGGCGTTGCCATATTGTATTTCTGATATATTACGGCCACCAAGTTTAAGAAATGGTGGCAGACGGTAATAAGACGGGACAAAAATGTCCAAAACCTATCGAGTGAGGATTCAAAATGAAGGTCTTTATAAGACCATTCCAAAAATATTTAAGAAAAACAAAAAATGAAAATAAAAATTTAGAGAAAAATCGACTGAAAATGTAAGTAACCTGAGAAAAAAATATTGTCGGGTATAACAAAGTAACTTTAACGCCACACAACCGTTAAAGGTACGTTGTTGATGACTTGACTTTATTGTCAAGAGTTATTAAACAAACTATGACCATGCTTATGACTTTATTGTTTGTTTATTGTCAATTAAACAATATCTTAAGGCAACTTTTAAAATTTTGGAGTTACAATATTCAAATGAAATGTAATATTATTTATTTATTTACACTGTTGAAATGCGCAAACACACGCTATGTTGACTTCGCCTCGCGCGCGTGAACCTCGTCTCCCGCGGCAAAGTTTCCAAACAGGCAATCGTCCGTGTTAGAGCGAAACAAACTGAATAGTCGCAATCAATAGTTGAATGAATAGTTCAAAGAGTTTCAAACTCTACAACGCGACGCTCCTCTCGGTGCCGAGGAAATCTTCGCAAACGTGGTCTCGTGCATGAAGTTAGGATTTCGATTCGTCTCGTGCGAGTTGCGCTATGAAGCATGCCGGCGGACGGCGGCGCGGCGGCTGGCGCATCGTGGAATGGCACACAGTCCGGTGGAAATAACAAAATCATGAATCACTGTCGTTTGTTACACGCTACGCCGCCCGTTTCCCATACATATTCCGAATTATACTCTCGCGACTTTTCAAGGAGACGTATCTGATGAAGGCGAGCGGACACCTGTTGCTCTCGGACTCGACACAATTAATACTAATAAAAGCTGAAATAATTCAAAATAAAACAGATTTTATCGGTCAAAGCCATCAATTTTTTACTGTTTTCACGAGAAGCACGAAGACATTGACATGCACGAAGCGACGTCTTTCCAGTGCAAACCGAGGTCAAAACGAATAGTCGATGGTTAACCTTGTGAGTGGTCTTGTATGTAATTCACATAAAGTGGACTTTGCGCTTTCTTCAGATAAATGACTTGAACAAAAAATCAGTTCTCCTCAGCCAAGGTGCCCGCAGAAGTCGCTCGCCACCTAACTGGTTGATCTGAGGATCCCCTCCTCGCTTGCACTCCAAGTACTACTACTTGCTCATAAACAACGGAATAACTAGTGTAACATTTATCGAATCAAAGTATGAATAACATGTGTTGATATTACCACATCGGCACCGAGAGAATTTCAATTTTAAGTGTATAGAGATTAATACCATGGTGCTCAAATATTAGATAAGAAACTTAGTATACAGGTGAAGCGAAATTTAAGTTTTTTTTTGTCGTCGAGGTTTTTGATTAGGGGGTAATTCTCCCAAAAAAGGTAAAAAGGGGGCAACAGAAGAACTCCGCCTTATTAAAACCGATTTCGATGGTTCTTTTTATTATTTGAAAGGTAGTAAGTTTAAGTTTAAAATTACACCATATCTTCTCTTTGCAGATACCGCAGAGCCTCAAGACGAAAGTTTATAGTCAGTGTTGCCAGTGATAACATACGGCACTGAGACGTGGTCACTAACTATTGGTCTAATACACAAGCTCAGAGTTGCGCAGCGTGAAATGGAGAGAGCTATGCTCGGTGTTTCACTACGTGATAGAATCCGAAATGAGGAAATCCGTAGAAGAACGAAGGTTACCGACATAGCTCTCAGAGTTTGCAAGTTGAAGTGGCAATAGGCAGGCTATATAGTTCGCAGAATCGACAACCGCTGGGGCATAAAGGTTCTCAAATGGCGACCACGAGCAAGCAAGCGAAATGTGGGGAGACCCCCATACGATCGCTCGTCATGGCGCTCTTTGGGGAAGGCATAGGCCTGGCCTGGGGGGTTGAACATAGGTTCAGCAGTGGACTTCTAACGGCTGACATGATGATGATGAACTTTAAGTTAGTCTTATAAAAATTTGGTGAAGATCTGATGAGGATCTTCGGCGTGATGAGCAGAATAACTCCTCAAAATGCAGTAAATTTCTCACTTTTAGGTTTCTACCAGAGGAATCATCCCTTTACCCACTAGGTAGTGATTGATGGAGCACCTTGATTATTAATGTTAGTTGTACAATAAGGTAACTAGGTGGCGCTACTGAGCACCGCTAGATTGTTTGCAGAAAAGTTTGTACGCGCGAGGTCTACAGCTCACTAGTAATAAAGCAATACGAACGAAAAAGTAACTTAAAAAAAGATAAAAAAAATATTGACCAGATTACTTAAAATAAGCTACTGAACAATAATATAACATTTTTAAAATTCGTGTCTCTCTGTTTGTTTGTCTGTTTGCCAGTTTGTTTGTCCGCGCATCACTTAAAAAGTACTAGACCGATTGCGATGCGGTTAACTCTTGGATAGCTTAGAGTTTGACTGAAAAACTGGGGTACTTGGTATCTTAATCCGGTAGGTAGAAACCGAGCAATCGATAAAAACTTTTTGAGGGCCGAAGGAATTTATATTGGTATTTTAGATCTCGGAATAGTACATAGAGTACTTTAAACGTAGAGAAATGACCAAACGTGCGAGGCCGTGGGCACAGCTAGTTAAAATAATAAACTCCGTTACGTAGAAGTAGAAATCATCAAAATCTGTCGGATTTGCATACATTATCAAGATGTTATTAATATCTACTCAATTCTACGAATATATTATAATATGAGACAAGACTAGCTGTGCCCGTGGCTAAGCACGCGTGGTCATTTCTCTAGATTAAAAGTACTCCTGTACTATTCCAGGACCTAAACTACCAATACACCAACATTACACCGAAATTCCTTCGGCCGTCAAATAGTTTATATCGATTGCTCGGCATCTAATCATAGGATTGAGTTAATCGAGTACACCATTTTTTAAGTTAAACTCTATGCTGTCCAACAGTGAAATCCGCATCGCAATCGGTTTAGTAGTTTTTACAAGATGCGTGAACAAACAAGCAGACAAACAAACAGACAAACAGACAGAGACGATTTTTTCAAATGTTACATTCTTGTTCAGTAGCTTAGTTTAAGTACCGACATCGATAGGGATTGCTTCATCGATAGAGAAGTCCAATTATAACGATATTTGGTAGTATCTACCAAGATCAATGATCATGATCAATGTCAGTACATATAACGATGACAGTCGATAGCTTTTGAGAATGACTGTCATAGCTAACGATTATCTTTGGTATATGTACCGATTTCGGTAGTAAAGCAATCACTATTTATGTCGAGACTGCAGGCACTAAACCAGTTTTTTTTTATTATCTTTATTTTACAGACTTTTACAGAATTACACAATGTTCACAATAAGCTAGATTAAATTGCTCTAGAAATTTAAAGTTTGGGCTATGAATTACACAATGTTCACAATAAGCTAGATTAAATTGCTCTAAAAATTTAAAGTTTGGGCTATGAATTACGCAATGTTCACAATAAGCTAGATTAAATTGCTCTAGAAATGTAGAGTTTGGGCTATGAATTACACAATGTTCACAATAAGCTAGATTAAATTGCTCTAGAAATTTAAAGTTTGGGCTATGAATTACACAATGTTCACAATAAGCTAGATTAAATTGCTCTAGAAATTTAGACTTTGGGCTATGAGTTCCTGAAGTCACTAAATAGAAAAACTATAAGGTACTCTTGAGCTTTTTATATAGTGAAAACAAAATCAAAGACTCCAGAAATAATTCACTCAAAATCAAATGAATTTAAAATATTTGTAACAATGTACTAGTATTTACAATCGAACTACTGACATCATAAAAAACTTTGTATAGCTACACAATATGGTATTTTCATATAATTTTTGTATACTTACATATTTATTTATTTATTTATTTATTTATTAGGTGCACAAAACAGATTACAGAAATATAACATATGAGAATAAAATGGTAAATTATGCGATCGATTCCATAATCCAATCAATATGTGCACACGGCATCAATAAAAAAAAACCAGCTAAGTTGCCAAAAATATTAATACTTATAGCTAAAGTTGCAAGCACTATTCCACAATATAGGTAGGTATTTTAAAAGAATTGTATAGGCGAGCAGACTGCAAGTTACATTAATACGGTTTAAGAACGTACGCTTGCCAGTTGCCTTCGTCAGTCCGGTAGCAGCTTATTGAAGGACGAGTGTCGGATGTCCCGCCACCTCTATACTGTCACTTCATACAAAACATACATGTTTACTGGTACTTCTTCTTTAATTGTTTATGTTATAGGTACCTACTAGGTAAGGTACTCTCTATGTTATAGGTACCTACTAGGTAAGGTACTCTCTATGTTATAGGTACCTACTAGGTAAGGTACTCTCTATGATCCGGGCTAAGATTGGAAACAATTAAACCACTGCATTGTTGCCATAGTCCAAGAAACTTGAAATGTTATTGTCTGAGAGATAATGGTAGCGTGCGGGAAATGAAAGCTTTATTACAGACAGTAACAGCTGGAACTAGACCACTTCCTAAAAACAATGTGTAATAAAAGTGTGTACTATTACCATAATAATACACTATACAAGTAAAGCATTTACGGTTGTGACGGCCCCTTGCCAAACATGGCGGTCGCGGCGGCGCGGGCTGTTGCGACTGGGTATGAAAGTGTTTACCACAATACAATAAAATTGTAGTACATACTATCTGATGCCCGTGGCTTCACACGCGTGGTCATTTTTGGAATAGCACAAAGTACTCTTTGTGCTATTTCAGGACCTAAAATACCAATATACCAACATGTGATCAAAATTTCTTCAGCCGTCAACAATATTTTTATCGATTGCTCGGCTTCTACTCATCGGATTGAGATATAAAGTACCCCTGTTTTTAAGTCATAACACAAGCTATCCAACAGTGAAAAACCGCATCGCAATCGGTCCAGTAGTTTTGACGTGATGTGCAAACAAACATACAGACAGACAAACAGACAAACAGACAAATAAATAAACTGACAGACTTTAGAATGTTATATTCTTGTTCAGTAGCTTATTTTATGTACCTTATACCAATTTTTTTATTCATCTTCTTTGTACAGACTTTTTCGTTCCTATTGCTTTATTATAAGTATAGATAGATAGATTACTGTGTCACTACCACATACAGTCATAGGCTCCCGGTAAATGTTTTGCACTCCTTTAATTTAATTTTTTAATTGTAACGTCTCAATTCATCTCACGTTTGTTTTTATTCCGTTTAGTTGAGTTTTCACGTAGTATCAACAAAATAAGTTCACTTTCACAATAAAATAACCAATAAAATAAACAGTAGTTAATAAACAAAGAAATACATAACCTTAAAATGTCTATGTCTTGTCAAGATTTCAAATATTTCTAGTCTTTGAATTAGTATGTTCATTCTACACGTTATGTAATTTAGAATCTTATGCTGAAAGGAGATGTTCAAAAGTAGTACATTATTCCGAGAAAATTCCAGCAGCTATGATATATACCTCATAAAGCTTATTTTTTATATGTAATTTATATGTTATTGAGCGTCCATTTCCTAAACAAAAGAGAAAATATTTTCTTAGATATAAAGTTGAACAAAGCTTTTAATGTTTTCCATTCTAATGAGTAAGTGCGATTTTCGTGCACTGGGAACAAAATTAAACAGATTTCTATATCTTATATGTTTTGCTATTTCAATTATTATACCATGTGAATATAAATAACAATAAAATAACAAAAAGTTCCTAACGCAATGTCATCAAAAAAGAACCCGTGCGAAACCTGTAGAAAAAAAAAACTTAAGGACCTGTCATCTGTCATCCATCAGTGTCAGCAATGCGATTACATCCTGTCAGTGTCAGCAATGCGATTACGCAATGTTGATCATATCGGTTTCAATCAGTCAATTTCATTAATGCGTTGCGATAGAGTCGAAATTGCTATAAAGAAAGTGACAATCTGATTGAAACCAAGTTCTGTAATACGGCCACTGTGCCCCGACCACAGAATTTGATTTCAATCGGATTGTCAATATTGCTATCACTAAAGCCTTGCGATAGAGTCAAAATTGCTATGAAGAAAGTGACAATCTGAGTGAAACCAAGTTCTGTAATACGGCCACTGATCTACATACATTATGCCATGTCGAATGTCACTGTTATCGGTAGTGTAAAATCAGAGCTGCCAGAGGTAAGGTACCTAGTGTGGCAAGTTTTTCTTTCTACCAAATGAAAAACAAAACTCAAATAAAAATATATGGAGGCATTTTTTTTGTTTTAATTTGCTAGTCATTATCAGAATAATATTCCTTTTCTTCACAAATATCTAATATCTTGTTTAGAATTTTAAATTATTTTAGTACCAGCTTTCAAACATTTTCCGAACATATCTTTTTACTAAGCCAAAATGACTTGTTGCAAGCAAATTCTCATCGCAATATCGACTCCAACGCACCATATCGAATGACTGTAATGACAAGTTCCGATTGAAACAGAATGGGTGGTCGTTACGCTGGTATTCCGAACGCAACCATCACAGACAATACAAAAAAAAAGACTATCTATCCTGTGGTGATAAATAGTTCTTTTAGTTTCGTTATCTCTTGCTGGCTTGCATAACGATTCGAAATCTTTTACGAGTAATTTTGGACAAAATACTACAAACTGTAATTGAATATTTTATCTTCAATTTAAATAATTTTACCTAGTGAAAAAACCCCAATATTGGGTAACTGTTTCATATATTGTGTGCCTTCTAAATTGCTTCTTGTATCTAACTATTATATCTACTGGCTATCAGGCCGTAATATTTTGGTTTAAAAATTATATTTAACGCTCGTGAATTCGCTCGTTAAATATAATTCACTGATTGTTTTATATTTATCTATAATCTTGTGTGTAGCTTTACAGTTTCTGTGCAATTGTGCATCTTAAGTACCAGGCTTTTGATATTGCAGACCTAGAATGCAATATCGCCCGGAACAAATTTTAAATTTAGTAACGAAAAAAAATCCTAATTTTATTCATTTTTTTTACTTTTCTTTTAGTTAATAATTTTGCAAGTCATTGCGAAAGTTAATACGGTCAAACTACGCTTGTTGGTTGTATTTAGTCATACCGGCAAACACTTTCGCAATGATTTGACTTTTTAGTTTGTACCGGTTTTATAACGCTTTTGTATTCCCTTCATTTCGTGATCATTTACACCCAACTGGTGAAATACCGTTAGAACTACGCTTCTTACGTGCTTTAATTTATATTTGTACCCTTCTGGTCTTTCATACTTGTACTTTTCTTTTACTTTTTACTTATTGCTTTAATGTCAATCTTTTTTACCATACTGGCTCCCACATCTACTTCCTTGGGGCTTAACTGGAAGAAGCCTCGTCCGGCATGGTTGACCCCCAAGAAACGAATACCTGGTGATGTATGGCAGCCAGACCTACTGAACCTGGACTAAGGCGTCTAATTCTACCGTTCCAGGGATTTTTCGATACCTGGAGGTATAACCCTCCACCAAAGCGCAACCACGGGTCTGCGAACAACGTTTCCCCGGAAAGGCCACTAAAACCCTACGGCTGCTGAACCAGGGTTGCATCTTAACTACGGCTGCACCTTCACCACTACCACACCTGTACTACTGCTGCATCCTCATCACCGCGGTACGTCTTTCCGCGCGCGCGTTCTAAGCTAAGTCCCAAGCCGAAGGACAGTATCATACTCACACCACCTAATGTAACTCACTTCCAAGACTTTCTGTGATTACACTGGTAGTTTACTATTTTATTCTTTCTTTTTCTTTCACAGCATTGAAAGCTGACAAACTGCACCTAGCACTTCATTCACAATAGCGATCATGTCGATTTATTTTTAATACCGTAGTACAAAACCTACCGCCACGGCTAGGTAGGTAGGCTTCTTATTTCTATTTCTCTTCTACCTAAACTGCCAGGTTACAATATTGACTATTTAAATAATTCCAATGTACACTAAAATCTATCTATCTTTTTATCTATCTATACTATAATAAAACTGTAACTGGACTAAATCTGTACATTAAACATTTTTTGAAAATTATAATTGAGATAAACTTCAAAGATGCCAAGTGGACTGGCGATACATCGAGGTGATGAGGCGCTTGTACGATGCCGCGACTATGTCCGTACATGTCCAGAACCGGCAGACTAAACCTATCCAGCTGTGCAAGGGAGTGATACAGGGAGATGCCATATCCCCGAAACTGTTCACTAATGCCCTGGAAGATATGTTTAAGACTCTGGGCTGGACAAGAATGGGCATTAACATAAATGGCAATTTAATCTCACACCTCTGTTTCGGTGATGATATTGTCCTTATGACGGAGTTGCTGCAGGATCTCGAGCAAGTGCTGACCAACCTAGCTCACGCCTCTAGTCATATCGGTCTCGGGATGAACATGGATAAAACCAAGATAATGTTTAACATTATTACCCCGCAACCGATCGTCGCTAGCGGTGTCCCCCTTGAAATATGTTTATATTGGGCAGACTACGCAATTCGGTAGGAACAACTTAGAAAAGGAAGCCGATGGAGGATTCAGCTGGGATAGGCAGCATTTGGTAAACTACGTCAAGTCTTTTCGTCGTCCATACCACAGTGCCTAAAGATGAATGATAATGTCTTCAACGCGTTTGTTTTGCCAGTTATGATCTACGGAGCCAAATTGTGGACACTCACGGTGGGGCTAGTCCACAAATTTAAAGTCGCTCAGGGAGCTGTGGAGAGAGTTATGGAGAGAGCTATACTCGGAGTTTTCCTCATTTCAGATTCGGAGAACAAAATCCGAAATGAGGAGATCCGCAGGAGAACTAAGGTAACCGACATAGCTCAAAGAATTAGCAAGCTGAAGTGGCAATGGGCCGGTCACATAACTTGAAGAACCGACAACCGTGAAAAGGACCATTTGCCCGGCTAAGGAAACGGACCTCCTTCTCAGGTAAAGGCGAGGAATTAAAACAAGATGGTAAATTCAATAACAAAGGGCTTTATTACAAAAATAGAAAAAACACACATGAGTTATCAAAGTTTTGGTACTCTCCCCTTTACTGAGGAATTCAAAAAGAAATATTTTACACTTAATTTAGTTTGTTCTGCATCAAAATAATTCTAAACAGCAAGATAATAGGAAATACTACTAACTTAATACTCAAAACTCAAAATTCTCAAATATGATTACAATTTTCTCAAACATATAAATTATAGTACATAACTTCGGCCTGTACGATATGAATTTACAATAGTACTGCAGTATTCTAGGCTAGTAAAAACTTAAAGAGTCTGTGCTCAGCAGTTCATCATGTATTTGTCACAACCTGTCTTGTCAAGTCTTGTCTTTGACTTAGAATGTCCTAAATTAAAAGAGAACTTGTGCAAACAGAGTGTGTGTGTGTAAGATTGTGTTTCCCAGAGGGATATTAAACTCTAAAAACAGAAAGTATCTTTCAACAGTATAATTAACACGCAAGTAGGCGAACGCTTCCCTCACTACCGTAGCTCGCTGACTCAAAATGATTTGGAGTGGACCAACCTGGAAGCTTCACGGGACGCCGTACCGTCGTCTCGCGTGCCGCCGCGGAACGCCTCCTTACTCCACTCGATCAGCTCCTACTGCTCTGCACGAACGGTGCCTTCCGCTGCTCTCGAACGGTTTCAGTGTCTCCCACAATCGGTGCCTGGTATCTTCTACTGGACAGGTGGTGCGTTGGAGACCTTCTGGAGTCCCTCGTAGACCAGCTTCTTCCACAAACGGTGGTGAGCCCCGGGTGATCGCGCACAGCAGCTCGCAGTCGTGACGGCAACAGCCGTCCGTAGATGCACGATTTTAACCTGAAACCCACGTTCCTCTGTGTTCAAATGTGTCTCGAGATGCCCGCCTTAGATAGACGCGGTGCAAAATCAAAACAGATATTTCGTTAGTACAATACTGAAATCACGGGAAATCCCACTAACCTGGCTTTTGCACTCGAATACTTATTTCGCCTGTAACAGAGCAGCTTCGTTCTGGACTGCGTGTCTCGGTCGTTTTGTCCACACAAGAGACTGCGTATTCTTCTGCTGCCTGTGCCGATCTCAATCACGTGCAAACTAAACTCACGTCCAAGTTTAAAATGAAATCCACAGGCTTCTCTCTTGTATATATATGAACTTTGGATTCCATTTCGAGTAGCATTCTACTCCGAAATCGAACTTCCGCATAACCAGAAAACTCTAGAAACAACTCTGCCACTAGCACCGTAAAGCAGACCTTGTCGGCCTAGCTATACAGGTCACTGTCCTCCAGCCAGCTCTGGTACATTCCAATCAGCTTCCGTTGTTTACTTGTAAAAAGTTTATACAAAAAAAAAAAACTCTCTGGAACTTTGATGTGATTTATGCATTACGTCAAAACATTCCACGGTGTGACCATCGCAAGCGATTGGTAGATGTAAATTATTTTCGACACATGAATCGCTGCCCTCTGAATTTACGATTTGTTAGCCAACTTAAAGATGCGACCTATTCCGGATTTTTAAACAACCCGCTCCTAGTCCAAAGCTATCCAGAGCCCGACATATTCCTGGAACGCCAATTTATAATAGCAACATTCCAAAAGCCCCGCTACCTCCCGTCAGAGGGCTCCGCATTGTTTACACCTTCCTTCTAGTTCACGCCTCTTGTCGCTAGCTGTCGCTGCGTGGATTAACCATTTTATCTATTTTGAGACATGAGATGAAAACTTTTCCCTTCCACTCGTAGAGGCAAATTCAACTATTATTTCTTGATTCTTAGATAGGCGAAATCATCAATCTGTCTTCAACAAACAAATGCTTTCATTATTCCTTCAACGAAGAAAGTGGCGCGCGCGTGGTGGAGTTCGGCGTTTTTAACAAACTCGGCGTCTGGCTTTCAGATACGGAGAACACACAACTTGATCTAATAGAGAAGACGCTGCTCCTCGCCAGATGGCGTTGTACCCAATACATTCTATTTAATCGGGATCTATAACAAAAATCTAACTTGGAGTCATGATTTAACATGTTACAACCGTTGGGGTAAACGGCTTCTTAGTGGAGACCACGTTTAGGCAAAAGTAATGTAGGGCGCCTGCCCGCCAGGTGGAGTGACGACTTGCGGAAGACGGTCGGTATCGAATGGATGAGGAGAGCCAAAGATCGGGCTTAGTGGCGTTCACAAGGAGAGGCTTACGTTCAGCAGTGGACGAATACGGGCTGATAATCGATCATGAGCAAACTTTCAGCTCTTCGGAACTTTACCTGTGTGAAGAGAGAGGCGGCACAAACGCGTTAAGATGGGAGACGGGCGCACAGTTTTTCAACACAATCGCTGGAATGCCATCAGGCCTTGCTCACATCTAGAGCTCAAAACGTTCTGAAAACCTCCTTCTGGCAAATGCGTATATCGGGCATAAAAACCCTGCAATAAGGAAAGCAGGAAGGTATCTTGCCGGTAGCGTCTAGATGCGAAGATTCTGAAAAAAGAGAAGTAAATAAATTCGCTTTCTCTCCAGCAGTATGAGCCCGTGATTCATCAGGTTTCAGCAATGGTTGAAATCAACATAATTAAAATCTGGCAGCACCCCGGGTATTGATGCCATTACACCATTTGCTCTAAAATATGCTAAAGATTCTATATTGGAGCCTCTAACACACATCTGCAATCTAAACTTGGCAACTTTCCCGATTGCTGGAAGACAGCTACAGTAACTCCTATTCATAAAAAATTTCCCAAGTCCAGATAATTACAGGCCAATATCGATCTTATATATACTGTCCAAGACCCTAGAAAAAGTGGCAAACAAGGCATTGGTAGATTTTCTTGAGAAGTACAGTTTGTTGTCGAGACGACAATTTTGGTTTCCGGCGTGTCAAATCAACTGAAGATGCAGTTCAGTTAATAACCAAAACAGTGTCTTTTCATCAGGATAGCAGTCAGAGATGCATTGGAGTCTTTTTCGATCTTGCCAAAGCATTTGATACTGTGTCAGCTCCATTACTTCTTAAAAAACTGGAATAAGAGGCATCGCACTCAGCTGGTTTGCAAGCTATTTAACTAACAGACGACAATGTGTTATAGTTGAGGATTACACGAGCAGAGAGATGAACATTACGTTTGGTGTTCCACAGGGCAGCATTCTGGCTCCCACTCTTTTCACCATTTATATGGTTGAAATCCTCAGGTTAACTTTGCCTAAAACAGAATTGATTTGCTACGCTGATGACACAGTTGCAATTTTTCATGGAAACGATTGGCAGAATACTGTGACAGCAGCGGAAAAGAGAGTGTTGGAGCTGGCCCGTTGGCTCAATATAAACTTGCTTACCTTGAATGACAACAAAACTATTTTTTTTTACTTTTATTAATACTCGAGCCACCGGCCCAATTCTAGCACAACTTAAGATCTATGACGAGTACTGCCCTTTTGTGAACTCTCACACAGTTCAATCAAATTGTTTCTGCAAAAGCATCGACAAAGTAGACTCCACTAAATATCTAGGTGTAACGATAGATCAGAATCTATCATTTAAAAAACATATCACTGTTCTATCAAAATGAGTGCGCAACCTAATTTATCGAACAAAAGCTTTGCATCCCGCTGCAAGCCCTGCAGTAAGGAAGTTAGTATACATCTCCCTATGTCAGTCGCTTCTCCAATATTGCATAGGAGTATGGGGAGGGTCAGCTAAATCCCACATGCTTGAGGTGGAGCGTACCCATAGAGCAATTCTCAAGGTTATGCTGTGTAAGCCGCGTCGATTCCCCACCGACAAGTTTTACAATGAGGCATCTGTTCTGCCCGTTTGTCAGCTGTTTGTCATGCGTGCTTTTGCTAAAAGACACACCCATTCCATTCAACAACAAATTAGGAAACTTTTCACCGACCAGTACGGACCGACCAGTACGGCAACTTCTCCCAAAAATTAAAACTTCGTTTGCCGGTCGCCTCCCGAAATACGTACACATCTATACCTACAATGCAGTTTGCAAAATTATTAATCTCAATGATTGTATGTATGCCGAGGTCAAATCGGAACTGAAAAGATGGCTTCTTTCGATATCTTATGACAGTACAGAAAGACTTGTTAAGTTTGGTGATTTCTAGGTTATGAGCATGTAAATTAACTTATTTTAGCTGATGCCAGGATATCTCTGGATCTCTTTCAAACTTTGATGAGTGTTTCCGTTTGGCAATAAATAAGGATCTTTATAAGGTTGTAAATAAGGTTTTTGACAAATAGCACAATTTTTGAGTAGTTTGGCAAAACCTTAAGTTCCTTTGAAACAATTCTGAACTATGACATTATAATTCGCCTCACATTTACTCTTGCACATGCCTACTCTCATACACGCATATTTCTGCACATACCCTAACTAACTCAGCCCTACCTACACCAGGTATAATTTATACATTATATATTATTATTACCGATAGGTTATAATTGGATTCATAGGAGCAACGCGAGACGCTTTATAATTTGTGTGTTCTCGATAATAATTAAATAATTGGTATTGTTTTCCTATAAGTTGTTATAATGTTTAAGCTACAGTAATTTCTATTCAATGATGTTGTATAAATTACAATATATTATTTTTATATATTTTTCATGAATTGATTTGTTCCTATACATATCCCATACATTCATTAGAACATTAATCCTAATCCTAACATAGCTAATCCATATCCCACTTATATTAATAAGTGGGATGTGTATCCTACCTACATTTTCTTTTTCTCGTTTTGTATAATATACCTATTCATATTATTAATGTAATAGGCAAATTTTGTATATGTTATACCAATCTAATTATTTTTTCTTATTTGCGTTGCCTGCCTTATCCTTTATTTTTCAATAATGTAACTGTTAAGACTGTTGTAAGTGAACATGTATAGACCATGCGTATTAATAATTTTGGCAACAGTTGGTCTGGGTTTCCAAGATACAGGCGTTGCCTAGTTTGGGTCCCGTAGTCACACAACCTGTCTACCTACATAATACCTAACTGTACCATCCAGTAGATCATCGGGTGGCAATATATCTAACATTGCGCGCTGCAGCGCGCATACTGCGCGTGCGCGTCGCGGTAAGCGACTGATTATCATGAGTAGATATATGTTCAATATTCATTAACTTTCTACTTATAATGTCTTTTATAAAATGATGTTTGATATCTATGCGCTTAGCACGTTTGTTATTTTCAATTTAGAGATTTTGCAATTTAGATTGCACCTCTATTGTCCACATCACTTTCTGATCCATATAAATTACTAAAAAGACCTTTTATATAGAGTAGATCAGAAACACTGGTTGCAACTGCGATATATTAATATAAATATAATATAATATATTCGGGACACTTCCACACCAATTACCTAGCCTCGAACTAGGATACCCTGTAATATGAACACTAGATAACGGATAAACATACATAAATACAAATATCACATCCATTACTCGGAAACAAATATTTCTTTATTTATTTTCTTGAGAACCAGGCAACAGTACATCCATTTTAAGATGATACAGATCCAGAAATACTTTTTCTATCTGTGTTGGACCCTGCCCAATCTACATCTTAGTATGTATCTAAAGAATAAATATCAGATTTCCTGTATGTATCTTAATACTCTTTTACCTTGTATCCAAAAGCTTCTTGTCGGTCTATTCAAATATTGACTTAGGTTAGCATACGTAATATCTGGGCGTGAGACAGTCGACACACTCATGAGACTTTCAACAAGCTGGCGGTAAGGTATATCAGTCACAGTTGTCTCATTTTTATCTAGCTGATAGCTTTTAGTTAACGGTGTTTCTGAAGTTTTGTAATCCGTCATATTGAATCGTACAAGCGTGTTTTGTATATGTACTTTCTGTGTTATTTT
This sequence comes from Alsophila aescularia, assembly GCA_946251855.1. Lineage (NCBI taxonomy): Eukaryota > Metazoa > Arthropoda > Insecta > Lepidoptera > Geometridae > Alsophila > Alsophila aescularia. Next base: position 62,390,857 of record OX276379.1, on the reverse strand, counting down.
TAAACCATATTCCTTATTTTTTATCTACATCTCAAGAATTGATTTGGGAAAACCACATTATTTTACTTGAAATTCCCTTTTCAGGTCTTTACACACACTTTTTACAACTTTTTCTTTATCTTCTTGAAGTCCAGTTAAAGTAATGTCGTCGACATATATTAAAATCCATCTTTTTACTTTTTCCTATGGCGTCATGTTGTGATATTTTGAAATCTTTTTCTTCTGCAAAGCTATTAAATCCTGGGTTCTAACAAATTGAAACTTTGTCTTTATCGATACATACCTCTATTTAACCCCAAAACTTTCTTCTTCTTCGTTCTTTGTGACATTTACACCTTCAGGTAGTTTAATATAATTTTTCGACTCAAGCACCCGTAGAGGGAAGCAACGCAAGCATCCCATTTAAAAATGCTGTAGGCACGTCAAGTTGCCTTACATTTCATTTTGAGTGTTTATTGTTTGCTCGCGTCCGTAGAATTCAGCCCTCGATGTCCTACACGTTACCCTCGGGTGGTGCAAAAAGAGCAACCGAATCACCTAGTGGTAGGCTTCGGCCACCGGATTTTTATATTACCACCCTCTGGTCAAAGTCTTGATGCCAAACGCTTTGTCGTATTCCATCATGATGTTCAGGGAAGCCGTCCGGATGAGTTGTAAGATGCAGTTGTGTTGGAAGCGTGGACAGTGATCGGAAGCACGGTGTTCTCTGCTGGCCAACCGCAAGTTGTAGGGGGCCCAAGTAGTAGTTCAGCCAGCTACGAAAGGCTGCCCCGCCGCTTGTGAAAAATCCTGAAATGATCCATTGGGCTGGCTGGCGACCGGATGTGAGGAACCGATGAATTATTTCAGGGAGGTTCGGGCGACTCCGCAGTCTCTGCGCAAGTTCTTCAATTACTTAGTTATGCCTCGGCTTCCATGGGTTAGCCATTCCGACTTTTCGTTTGCTAACTCGTCCAACCTATTCACAACTACTCATCATGAAAAAAGTCCAAAGAAGAAATAAGTTAAAATGGCAAATGCACGTCCTCACACTTAAAGTGGATCTTGCGAATATTCGTGGGATTCACTCCAATCTCCAACCGGTCCATTATTATCTGGAGACCTTTAAGCCCCACTTGTTATTCTTGTCGGAGACGCAGATAGGATGTCCAGCTAATACGGCATACTTGGATTACCCAAGCTATGTCTTGGAGCACCTATTTATTCCAAATGCCTGCGTTTGTGTATACGCTAATGTTAGATATATTGCCACCCGATGATCTACTAGATAGTACAGTTAGGTATTATGTATGAATGAATGAATGAATGAATGAATTAATGTCATTTATTTGCTGTAAATATGTGTACAGTATTAAGGTGTTAGGTATAGTAAAGTTTCAACATATTTTACCATTGCTGGTGTGCAAATATTGCTACAAATTTATACATTTCAAATACATATCGATTAATTAAATATTATGTCAATGTTAAATGATTAGTAAAGATGTCACACAAAGAAAAATAATATTAGATGTCGTTATAACTATGATACATTTTTCATAATTGATCGCGTTTTTTTATGTGTTCATGTTAAAAAACTCATTAACGGAATAGAAATTATATGATAACAACCATTTAGGGATTATTGTTTTAAACTTATTCAAAGGTAAATCCGTAATTGCCATCGGTAATTTGTTAAATATCTTTACAGCCATTACATAAGTGTTTTTTCGGTATAGTGCCAGTATGCAATTTGGTAAACGAATTTTATTTGCGTGAACTGTTCTATGTTCTCTCGAGCTAGTCATTGCTAGTGTACTAAAGAATTCGGGATTTTGTTTCACAAATATAGCTATTTGTTTTATGTAAAAGGAAGGTAACGTAAGCAGTATGTGCTTTTTGAAAAGGGGTTTGCAAGAGTCAGTGAATTCTGCGTTACAGATAGCTCGTATACATCTTTTTTTGCAGGATGAATGGCCGTTCTGCATCTACAGAGTTCCCCCACAGTATTAGACCGTATTGTAGGTTCGATACTACGCATCCATAATACGCTGTCATACAAGTCTCCAAGGAAGATACATGACGAAGTCGTCGCAGTGCAAATATGAATCTGCTCAGTTTAGAGCAAACTGCATCTACATGCTCTTTCCAACTGCAGTGACTATCTAATACTATACCAAGAAAATTTGTTGATGAAACTTGGTCAATTTTTTCATTTTTATAATTAATGTTTAAGTTCAATGGGGTTGCTCTATTAGTATGAAATTGTATCAATGTAGTTTTTGTTATGTTTGCTTTTAAGTTGTTAATATCCAGCCAGTTAATTACTTTATTTATAGTCAATTTTATTTCCATGTTAAATTTCACGTTATTTTTCCCTGTTATGAGAACTTTTGTATCATCAGCGAATAGAATAGTCTGATTAGTTGTAACGTTTGGTAAATCATTTATGTAGATAATAAAAAACAGCGGTCCCAGAATACTTCCTTGAGGGACTCCAAAACTGTTAAAACGAGTAGTTGATTTATGAGTTTCTTTCCTTAAGCTATCCGATATTTGACAAATTTCGGTATATTGCTGTCTATCATCTAAGTAGGTTTTAACCCAGTCAAGTGCAACTCCTCTGATCCCATATTTTTCTAATTTGTCTACCAGTTTGCCGTGATGAACGAAATCGAAGGCTTTAGTCATATCAAATAATAATGCTACGGCTCGCTCTCCTCTGTTTAAGCATTCAGTGACAGATTTCATTAATTTGAATACTGCCAAAGTTGTCGACTTATTTTTCATGAAACCATGCTGCTCTGTTTTAATAATATTATGTTTCATGAAGAATGATTCCAGTCTTTGATACATGACCTTTTCAATTACTTTGCATAGAACAGGTATCAGTGTAATAGGCCGGTAATTGTTCATTATGGGTTTGTCATCTTTTTTATGCAAAGGTTTCACAATTGAAGTTTTTAATTTGCTTGGAAATTTTCCTTCACAAAATGAAAGATTGATAATATGAGACAGGGGTACTGCAAAACAGGGCACACAGAGTTGTATAACTTTTGTAGACAGCTCATCATTACCCACTGCATTAGTTTTTGGTAAAGATTTTATAACTTTATATATCTCATAGGGATCCGTTGGTTTCAAGAAGATAGACGTAGGGTGAGAGGTCAGATTGTTATCAGCGTTTGTATGGGTTTGTAATTGATTTGTCGTATCAATGAAGAAGTCATTAAAGGAGTTTGCGATTTTACAAGGCTCGTTTAATATCTTATTTTTGTAATAAATTTCATTGATAGAAGAATCTCTCAAGGTGTCACTAGAAATAAAACGTATGATATTCCATACTGCCTTACCACTGTTTTTGGTATGGATAAAGTACTTTTGATTTCCTATCTTTTGCGATTCATTTATACATTTGTTTAATATTTTAGAGTATTTTTTATAAATTAATTTTATTCTATTTTTACTTGATACGTATTGGGTCTTAAAGTATAGACGTCTTTTAAGAAGACAACTTCTTTTGATACCTTTAGTCATCCATTTTGTTCTGTTGGTTTTGTTGCCTATTTTAAATTATTTAATAGGGAAGCACAAGCCAAAAAACAAAATCACCAATTCATGAAATATTTCAAAGGCCTTATCAATATCAGTATCAGTTTCTACAGTATCTAAAACATCGCTAAAGGATAGTGCTTTCATACAATTATTGAATTTACTTAAATTTTCTATATTAAAATCTCTTTACTCTCAAACCATTGCTTCGGGCTTTTCTTCAGGGTCATATTGAATTGTAAAATTTGGGCTATGTCATGATCAGATAGACCTAACTTCCAAACAGTGCCATTTGCCGAAGCGATGTTGCTAATTATTAGGTCAATGCAAGATGTTTTGCGAGTAGGTTGCGTTATATGAATGTTCAAATTATATGATTGACATATATTTTTTAAATTAATAGAAAAAGTATTATGTTTAAGAATGTCAATATTAAAGTCTCCTGTCAGAATATTTTTTTTGTTTGTCTTATTAGTTAATTTTAATAATAGTGAAACTAATTTTTGTAGAAACAGTTTTGTGTCAGCTTTAGGAATTTTGTAAATACATAAAATTATTAAATTTTTGTCAGGAATTAATATACCACAACATTCAAAAAGGTGCTGAGTGGAAAATTCTTTAGTTATTTTTAGTTGGGAAGAGTAAATATGTTTTTTTATTAAAATACATACTCCCCCTCTTCTAATATTTGCCCGAGACTAGGAAGCTCCCAAAATATAGTTATTTATGGCGAGGTTTTTTTCTTCGCCAGTTTTTATGAATGTTTCACATAAACAAATGATGTCTACTTCTTTATTGTCTGATTTAAATTCGTCTAATGTCAATTCTAAGAGGTTCTGTTTGTTAAGAATGCCTGCAATATTTTGGTGGAAGATGGTTACTTTGTTTTTATTTTTGTTAGTCACGAAAAAACGTGTTAATGTCACTTTTAGATTTAAGATCATTATTCTTATATAGCACGTCAAGCCGTTTAAGACATTACCTTTTTGAATAAGCACAAACATATTATTAATTATGGCTCAATTTGGCACCGCCTTCAAAAAACTCTTTCATAATGCATAAATACAACATAAGATAACTTATGTTGTATTTATGCATTATTATTACGTTGGTAATTTCAAATAAGTGATACTGTTCTGGCTCAATTGTAATTATTTTATTCTTCTTAGTGGTTGTTTACAAAATAACATTTTTAATATGAAGTTTTTTTTTGGATTAATATTTTATATATATATATATTTTATTTTATATTTATATCCATAGATAAATCAACAACTTTGGTGAGATATGATGAACTCATTGTGTTAATATAAATCTCTGCTATACGAAAGTATAAACAAAACTCTACAACTCGAAAAAACAAAATATGAAGATCGGATTGCTGCTCTCCCGCCGATTTTGTTTTTTTTTCTGTGGCTGGCTAGCTATTCATACAAGATTTTTCATTTTACTCAAACAATACTAGTAATGTGGTCATTATTTCGACAATCTTCTTTGGGCAAAGTCGACCTTGCCGCGCTGCTTGAATAGGCGCCAGCAAAGTTGTATGGAATTTCATTATTGTCGTGTTTTGCGGCCAGCAATTTCCTTTGAAAATCCATTATTGTCGTCTTTTGTCATAGCACTATTATTTATTCCGTGGGGTCGTTAACTTGGAACGCGAAAAGAGAGGCGTTGTAGCTCCCAGACGAATGGACCGATTTTGATGGTTTTTTTTTCTGTTTGAAAGCTGATGTGATCGTGATTGTTGTTGTTGTTTCTGTTTCTGTTACTGTTACTGTTTCTGTTTCTGTTGTTGTTTTCGTTGTTCTTGCATTGTTTGAGTAAATTCTTATTATACTACGCTGGTTTTATTTAAATTCCTCGCATTGTTTGCGTAAAGCACTATACAAGCCTTGGCCCGCAATGACTGCCCTGCTGGCCACGCTATGATGGCCTCGAGCTTTGCTTAGCTACGCTCTCGACCATCATCATCGCTGCCAGCAACGCAGTCATTACAGACCGCGGCAGTAATGTTTGAGTAAAGCACTATACAAGCCTTGGCCCGCAAGGACTGCCCTGCTGGCCACGCTATTGATGGCCTCGAGCTTTGCTTAGTTAATAACGAATTAAGGAAACTAAAATTGATAAGCCTATTGCACCTTCACAAACAGAAAAAACTAAAAAGACTATTAACATATAAACTTCATAATTTAATATTAATAAAAACACTTAAAACTATAAACTCGGCCTTCAAGCTTGGCCATCATTGCAGTCCTTGCTGTCCTTCAAGTTTGGTCAGCATTGCAGTCATTGCTGTCCGTCATTCCAGCTTGGCTTGCAATGCTGACCGCGCTGTGATGTCCTCGAGCTACGCTCTCGACCATCATCATCGCTGCCAGCAACGCAGTCATTACAGACCGTGGCAGTAATGTACTATTATGTACTTTCACTCCTAGGGTAACAATGTACTATTTTAATCGACTTCACTAAAGGAGACGATTATATGTTCGAATGTATGTACGTTTTTTTTTCTTATTTTTTATTTATACAGGTGAATTTTTGAGACAAGACAGTAAGGGCAGGTACCCTAACCGTTATAGTTACAAGACAGTAAGAGCAGGTACCCTAACCGTTATAGTTACAGGAAAACGTTCCAAGAAGACCTTCCATAACTTTTTGAGATATTTTAGACTGCATTCACAGATTTTGGATAAAATGTACATTCAGCAAGAAAATGGTAATTTTATACAAAATCATATTTTGATGCCAATTGATCCTGTTTCTTAAAAGGATCAAAAGTCTTTACGTGACCAACTGAAGTTTGAGTACTAGAAAGGTCAGAAATTTTGAAAAACTTTTCCCATACTTTTTGTACGAAATTTCCTTAACCGTTGTAGCTACAGGTAAACGTTTCTAAAAGACTCTCCTTCCCTCCTCCTCTCCTTAACTTTTGAAGATATGTTGACTTGCATTCACAGATTTTGGAAAAATGTACATATACAACAAGGAAATTTCAAATTCATGTGCTGGAAAAGACCCTTCTGACTCTACCGGTGCTTCGGAAATACGCCCGTTAGAGAAGAGAGCACCAAGGAACTGTACAGGTATGTTTTTTTTCCATATTTGTTAATTCGTTATATTTTTTCAAATGTCACAAATTATAACTAAACGTAAACTACATACATAACAGATTAAAGTGACAATCATCAAACAATCAAACTACATACATAACAGATTAAAGTGACAATCATCAAACAATCAAACTACATACGTAACAGATTAAAGTGACAATCATCAAACAATCAAACTACATACATAACAGATTAAAGTGACAATCATCAAACAATCAAACTACATACATAACAGATTAAAGTGACAATCATCAAACAATCAAACTACATACGTAACAGATTAAAGTGACAATCATCAAACAATCAAAATTGAAAAAATAAAGTAAAAATTCTTACTAGATTTGTTGTATAAAACAATGTGACACCATGTCATGATCTCGTGGTATGTTGTGAGACATCTAACAAAGTACCTTGAACATTTTTCAAGGTACTGATTCACATAACATAAACATCGAAGTTATCTCTTATCATTATCATGGAGCTTGGTGACATCAGGCCAAGCATTTCTGTCATTAATATAATCATTTAAATTGTAATACGCTTTCTTTATGAGATTTTCTTTAACAAAAGTTTTAAACCTATGCATTGGTAATTAATCAATGCCGTTAGTTATATTATTAAAAAAGCGCATACAGTTCCCCATTATGAAATATGAACCACTAACTTTCATTAACCGAAATCAAAGTCAGTCCAAAGTTGAGGGAATTTACTTCTAAGTCATTTAGGTTATATTTATCAATTTCACTAATTGACGAAGCAAGTGCAAGATTGCAAGAAGCATAATATGTATTTGAGACGATGAATATCCCAGTCGTTTACGAAAAATGAAAATACCATTATGCAGGTCGCACTAATTACTAGCGTTTACATAAAATGCCAAATGTTATCTGAATCTTTTGAATCTTCATCAGATCAAGCACAGGTCCGATCTTGTATGGAGTACTGCTGCCACCTCTGGGAAGGTTCTGCCAAGTATCAGCTTGAGTCTTTGGATTCAATTGAGAGACGTGCTATCAGGCTCATTGGGGATGACACTCTGGTAAAGAGTAAGCTTCAAAGTCTGGCGCATCGACGTGAGGTAGCAAGCCTGTCGGTATTCTACAGATTGCACTATGGAGAGTGTGCACAAGGACTGCACAACCTGATTCCCCTTCACCTTTCCATCACTGTACGACTAGACGATCAGCAAAGCGCCACCCTTTTATGGTTGAAATATCTCTCACAAGAACGAAGCGTTCCGCTTCTTCATTTATTATAAGAACTGCAAAGGAGTGGAATGCCCTACAAAACCTTTTCAAATTGCTTTACCTGTAATCGACTCCATTGTCGCATCGTATCCTCTTTATTTTTATCCCTTTCTCTGACCTATTTATATTTCACTCGCATTCCTTTTAAAGTTATCTGCAGCTTCGTTTTTTTTTATGAGTAAGATGGTAATTTTGAGTAAAATGTGAGTTATCATCAAATATTGTCGGATGTAAAATTAAATAATATGTATCATCAAATATTGACGGATAGTATCTGAACCCCTCTTTTGTTGGTGTTCTTATAGATCCAGTGTCGTTTGAATGTTCTCCGACATGTTTTTATTGTGGTTTCATAATTGTTTTGAAAGGTAGTGTTGTGCTTTTGTTACATATGTAAACATCACATACCTGTTTACTTTAAGGCAGGTTCATCAACTGCAAACCTTTAATATGCCAAAGGTTGTCATTACTCAGGCCTTTCTTGCTTTAGTTACACTCATAGCTGTAAATGTCAATATATATAAAGTTTTCCTTTTTTATCTCCATAGTAAATTCAAATTTTGTGACTACAGAGTAACTTCATGTCAATCAACATTTTTAAAAGGTCTCTGTCTGTTTATTTGTATGTTTATTTGTTCGAAAATCCTGTAAAAACTACTGATCCGATTTCGATGTGATTTTCACTGTTGGATAGTTTAGGTTTTTGAGTTAAAAGCTGGTATACTTGGTATCTCAGTCCAATGATTAGAAGCCGAGCAAAAGATAAAAAACGATTTGACATCAGAAATAACTTTGAAAAAATGTAGTATAATGAACTTTATTGGTACTTTTAGTCCTGGAATAATACATACTTACTTTAAACCCAGAGAAATGACCCCGTGGGCAAAGCCATGGGCACAGCTAGTCTTTCTATAATCGACACCAATATATAAAAGTGAAACGTAACAGTGTTTGTTTATTTGTTTGGGGAGTTTAGACTCCAAAACGGCTGATTCGATTTTGATTAAACTGTGTAAATAGGTACTGTACAATATAGAGACCAACATAGGATAATTTTTATCCCAGAAAATGGTAAATTTCCACGGGAATACTGAAAAATGTCGATTAATCGCTGTAAGGAACGGTTGCCTTTGAAACGATATACCTCATCAAGTCTGTCAAAAAACATTAATCGCAGTAAGGAACGGTTGCCTTGGAAACGATATACCTCATCAAGTCTGTCAAAAAACATTAATCGCTGTAAGGAACGGTTGCCATGGAAACGATATACCTCATCAAGTCTGTCAAAAAACATTAATCGCTGTAAGGAACGGTTGCCTTGGAAACGATATACCTCATCAAGTCTGTCAAAAAACATTAATCGCTGTAAGGAACGGTTGCCTTGGAAACAATATACCTCATCAATTCTGTCAAAAAACATTAATCGCTGTAAGGAACGGTTGCCTTGGAAACGATATACCTCATCAAGTCTGTCAAAAAACATTAAGAGCGTTGGTGAAGTAATTTTGCATTTAATATTTTAGAAGAACATAGGACGCTTTCTTTCACGATGAAGTGTAGTCCGCGCGGGCGAAACCGCGGGCGAAAGCTAGTAATATTATAAATGCAAAAGTTTGTGTATGAATGTTTGGTCTTCACGCTGAAACAGCTTAACGGATTTTGATGAAATTTGATATGAGGTAGGTACTAGAATATCACATAGGATAATATTCACCATCATCACCGCGGGAGAAGCTGCGGGTCGCATCATATTCTTACACTGGCACAGTCGGAAAAACATGAATTATCGCTGTCACACGTTTCTATCAATCGCCCGTCATATTTGACATAATTCTTTGAAATATTTATAAACAAAAATTGGACCATTCTCATTAAAATAAATAGCGTCACCGAACCGCTACGCATCCGTTCAGCGCAAAGCGTTCGAAAAGAAAGTAAAGGTAAGTGTAACATTTGTGAAGGTTTCTTCTTCTAAACTATCTTCGCCTAAAGTAATCTGTAAATAAATCTCGCTCGAATACAAACGGAGCGATTTGCCAGAATATTGAATAACTGGGGCACTGAGTCGCGGTGCGACGGAGTGTGACCTTGGCCGGCGGCAATGAACCCGCGGCTGCCACCGGAGCGACCACTCGACCACTCGATCGTGCGAGGGAAAGAATATTCTTCGTGCGCTCTCGCTCCGCGAAGAGCGCGCCGGCAGTGCGAGGCGCCGCGGAGGCCGTCTGCCTCGCCTGGCTGCAATTTTCCAAACAATTCCCTCGCATCAGCTGAAATCGCCGTGGACGATAAATGAATTGCGTGTGACCGAAGCATCTGGCCGGTGCCAAGATCAGAGTGGCGTCACGCCGTTGCGTCACTAGAATTCGGGGCGCGTGTTGACGCCGATTTACTAATTGTGTCGGTGGTCTTGGCAGGCCACCACGGTGCACCACAGAACTAACAATTTATTGTGAAGCGAGCAGATTATCCAGGCTATTAGCTGCAAGACTATATTTACAGCGAGGTGAATAACATTAAACGATGTAATATTTTAAACAATCATTTAAAGTAGGTACATGATCACGGCTTTGTTCCAAAGTAAACATACAGTATAAGTTGTTAGGTTGTTACACAGTACGGATTATATACATAATGATAGGTATCTCTGTAGCCCGCTCGACGCGGCCTCTGTTTGTCTGGCTCGCAACTTCTTAGTAGAAACAATGTGACCAGAATATCCTTTGGTTACGTCGATCGTCCATAAATAGCTCCATATTTGGGAGGTCGCCACAGATACAGCAGCAGTCAGTACTACCGCGCTCGATCTGTGCGCCTGCGGCGACCTGCTCACGCTGCCCACAATTACGACAATTTCTTTCAGCTGTTTGCAGATTGCTATCATCGTCGAGATGTGTGCCCGATGGAATTTTCTGTTTCGGACCACCTTGGTTTATTCGTCTACTTCGGATAGATAATAGATATCGGATATATAATCTCTGATTTGTATATTTGCGCGGTTTCAGCGCGGAACTCACCACATGAGAAACGACGAGCAGACGTTACTATTGATCCCAGCTAGTGCTAGTGGCACAGCAACCTGTACCACTATCCCGGAACATAAACAGTCAAAGGCTAAGTAGGTAGTTACATAATACATATCCATAACATTACGATTAATATTTAAATCAATGACACGATAACTGTAACTGCGAATAAACCAGTAAAACTCGTCTAACACCTAAATATATCAGTATCATGCAAAAAGGGTTATTAGCGTGCCGGCCCCGCCGCCGCGCGCCGCCGCACCGCGCTGAATGTACCTACTAAAGACTTAAACGCGCTCCGAGCCGCGCCGCTGATATTGAACACGTGAGTGCATTAGCAGTAGGTACCTAGGGTTCAAATTCGACAAAGAGGCAGATTAATCATAACGGCTAAGAACGACTCTAAATGTAGGGATTGCATTAAATGTATATATTTTGGGTATATAACAGTTTACGAGTTGGCCCAGGTCCCGGCGCGTGGGAGGGAGTGAGCTGTTATCAGATCTGGCTGCGGCAACTTCAGACATTTTCATTTGGACATCATTGCTATTGTTAAAACGTTGACAAGGTATCGAGTCTCTTACGGTTTATACATAGAATTACCTGCTTCTATTATTATTATTATTTGTAGGGATCATAACATTATTTAATAAGATTTTAATAATATTCACAATTAAATATCATAATATTATTTAATAAGAGTTTCATATCCCTTAAAAATCTTCTAAGCTCAGGTGAGCAAATTAAATGTTAAGATCACGTTACCTCTTTCTACGTAGAGCGAGCTACGCGTACTTGTAACTTTTAAACGTTTGCGATTCGAACACATACTTATATATTTAAACGGGACTTAATCATGCTTAAAACTTAATTTTAATTTTAAACGTCGAGGTAAATAAAAATTAAAAAAGCTTAATTTCCCGTTTAAGGCGGAGATGAGAATTGGGCTCAAATTGAGAGCTTTTTCTCCGTAATATTTAACGAGAAATCATTAAAAAAAACTACATCATATAAAGCATACATTCTTCTGTTTAAAGATTCAATTATTAATCTCCACGACATTAAAATAAGACAAGAAAATATTAGATTTTTAACAATAAAAATGAGCCGTTGCCGGTGCCTGGCAACATTTTGGTTCGGCTTATTTTGATATGTGTGTTTTACATATCTATGTAAACATTAAAACAAAACTCAAACTACGTGCAACATTGCACCACGCGCTCTCATTGGTTAACTCTGAATCTTCATCTGATCTATAATAACTTTTCGGCCTAATACCATGTGAACGTTTGACTGCCGGTCTGTAGTATATTTTAGCGCGCCATATTTAAAAAAAATAAATAAAACAGCACGGAACATTTACAATTTTAACTACGCTGACAAATTGTTTTAGTTTTATGCAGTGACCCGCCCCGGCTTCGCGCGGGTAGATATAAAGATAAAATTAGTAGGTACTATATTTAGACAAATAGATCAACACCAATTTCTTACACAAAATGTTGGGGCATGCCCCGTGCACCCACTGGCTTCTCCCACTGGTGGGTGCACGGGGAATTCGCATTTCCCCGTCCACCCACTGCACTAGAGTTGGAAACTAATGAAGAAATAATCGACATGTTTATGTTTACAGGTTTTATACTCACGTACCATTTTGTCTATAGTATTAATTGATAGATTCAGGCGTTACTTTGCGGAAATCCATATTTAAAATGAACAAAATAAAAATATGTAGCTTACTTCCGCCAAAACTGTAAGTCAGACAAATGATAAATGGTAAAATTAACACAAGTAAAACCCCACGCTAAACAAAACCCTACCCCAAATTGAAGTAATGAAATATATAAATGAAATGAAAGCTAAGGCCTGGAAGCCAGAAAATCCACTTATATACAGAGCACTTATATCCACTTATGTGCAGAGGCGAAACACGTGTCGTATTGATGTCAGACGTTTGGTTTTTGGATCGAGGTATATGTTTTTTATTGTGTTTTTATATTATATGTATATGAATATATAAGTGTTTGATACTTGTATTTGGGTAGGGTTTGTTTAGCTTGGGGTTTTTTTATTGTGTATATATATTTATATATATTATTTGTATATAAGTGGATTTTCTGGCCTCCAGGCCTTAGCTTTCATTTCATTTATATTTTTCATTACTTCAATTTGGGGTAGGGTTTTGTTTAGCGTGGGGTTTTACTTGTGTTAATTTTACCATTTATCATTTGTTTGACTTACAGTTTTGGCGGAAGTAAGCTACATATTTTTATTTTGTCTATAGTATTATTATGTTTAACGCAAGGAGGTTGAATTACGGTTACTGTTAAAATGTTTAACGCCAGTAAGCGTAATGCAACCCCCTTTGGTTTGATTTTGATTTTATATAACTCTAAGATCCTCTCTAGCCATGAATGAGGGACTGAATCATAGGCCTTCTTGTAGTCAATCCAAGCAGTAGAAAGGACCCCTCTGTTCGGCCGGGCTTGTTGGCAAATAGTCGTGTCTATGAGGAGGAGCTCTTTAGTACCACAGGATCCAACCCTACATCCATTCTGAGCAGGGGCCAAAATGTTGTTTACAACCTATTATTATTATTACCTATTATTATTTTTGATTTTACATCTCGGGTCTATGCCCGAACCTTTAATAGACTTTAGTGGAGCCGTAGCCAACAGCACTTTATTAATAATATATCACGGGACTGTGCCCGGACCTTTAGAAGATGTTTTTATTAGTAGTATTATTATTATTTTGGGCTAAATAATATGTTTCTCAGGTTTATATACCTGGTTCAATAGAGTTACACGGGCGGGTACCAAGTGCTTCTATTGTTAATACTATTACATTATACGGCGGCGCCTTCCTGTTGCATGAGTGTAGGTAAATTAGTGTATAAAACGGCACAAAACTAGGCATACGTGAGGAAACTCACCTTGTTTGGTTAAAATTGGTGCTATACCTACGTTTTCATTAGTTTTTAATATCTCAGAAGAACATAACATATTTTAAATATCACTACCGGCTATGACTCACGTGTATATAGTCGAGAACATCGACCTAGGTTTCGAGCGAATCCGACGCTCTTCTTCAGGAGTTCACACCGCGAGATCCCGACGCGCACTGCGGGCTGCGGCCCGCTGCGAGCGGCGCGTGAGATGCGGCGGCGACTGGGAACGGGGACGCTCGGTGCTCGTACTGCTCTGCACCGCCGTCGACGGAGATTGAACTCCTGCTGGTGTGCATTATCCTCGGTCAGCATTGTGTGTGGCAGCAGGTTTGGCGATAATGCAATGGATAGCGATGGAGTTCCATCGCCACCACCAGCAGGAGTTCAATCTCCGTCGACGGTGGTGCAGAGCAGTACGAGCACCGAGCGTCCCCGTTCCCAGTCGCCGCTGCATCTCACGCGCCGCTCGCAGCGGGCCGCAGCCCGCAGTGCGCGTCGGGATCTCGTGGCGTGAACTCCTGAAGAAGAGCGTCGGATACGCTCAAAACGGGTACTTCCCATCGGATCACGATATCAGAATTTCTAATCAACGGATCTCGCTCGGCGTTCCCATCGGATCTCGAAATCCGTTGCAACTCAAATAAATATTAGTTTTTGTTCCCATCGGATCTCGAGATCCGTTGCAACTCAAATTAATATTAGTTTTTCTTCCCATCGGATCTCGAGATCCGTTGCAACCCAAATTAATATTATTTTTTCTTCCCATCGGATCTCGAGATCCGTTCAACCGAAATAAATATAATATTTGCGTTCTCGACTGATCATTTGAAAATGATGTTCTGTTTTTGAGTTGTTTTTAAGTCTGATATTATTTTTTATTTGTTTCATGGCAATAGAATCTACATCATCCGTATTTTGATGTCGTTTTCTTAGAATGTGATAGCTATAATTATTTGATAAACAATCATTTGTTAGATTTAGCAAATTATAGAAAAACAAATCAAAATATAATTATGTACAAAATAGGCGTATTTGGATTTCATATTGTTTATGGATTGAGTTACTCTCTTCTGTAGCACAAATCTACATTGAATTTCTGCAGCAAAATGCCATATGACATAATACCGTGAAATTAACTAAAATATACTAATCTTCCAGTAGCTATTTCGGTAAACTGTCTCATTTTACGTACTGCATGGGCTGCAGAAGTAGTAAGGATGCTTGTTGTACTTGTTTTGCACGATGCTATTGTTTGGAATAGGTAGTCATGCTAACGGAAAGATAAACTTAACAGGGTAATAACATAGATAGAAATAAATAAAATGGGAAGAAAAAATAATATTCATTTGAGTTACAACGGATCTCGAGATCCGATGGGATGAAAAACTAATATTCATTTGTGTTGCAACGGATCTCGAGATCCGATGGGAACAAAAACTAATATTCATTTGAGTTGCAACGGATCTCGAGATCCGATGGGAACGCCAAGCGAGATCCATTATTGATGTAGATTTTATTGCATTGAAACAAATAAAAAATAATATCAGACTTAAAAACAACTCTAAAACAGAACATCATTTTCAAATGATTCGTTGAGAACGCAAATATTATATTTATTTCGGTTGAACGGATCTTGAGATCCGATGGGAAGAAAAAATAATATTAATTTGGATTGCAACGGATCTCGAGATCCGATGGGAAGAAAAACTAATATTAATTTGAGTTGCAACGGATCTCGAGATCCGATGGGAACAAAAACTAATATTTATTTGAGTTGCAACGGATCTCGAGATCCGATGGGAACGCCGAGCGAGATCCGTTAATTAGAAATTCTGATATCGTGATCCGATGGCAAGTACTCTTTTTGGGGGTAAGTTTCTGCCGTCAAATATATTTGTATCGATTTTCAATTAGTTCAAGTAGTATTTACGTTGTGTGCCAAAAAAACAAACAAATAACATTTTATTTAAAAGTTATAGTTTTGTTCAGTAGTTTTGTTTAAGTCTTGTACTTTAAAGAACATTTTTCTTTTAATCGAATTCAGAAAAGGAGACACGGTCATATGTTCGGCTGTATGTATGTTTTTTTTTTGTGTTTGTCGGTCGACATCTCCGTCAATTGCGGCCCGATTTTGAAAAATTTTTTTTTGTTTGAAAGTGTATACTCTCCAGGTGCTCCCATATACATTGAATTAACATTGATTCAGCAGTTATTCGAGAATAATTAGTTTTTTGAGTAAATCAATTCGATTTTGTGTTTATATTGCCTTGATTTTACGTTTATCTCTAAGGTTTCTCAACCGATTTAGGGTGGAATTCACCGACTATTAAAACGGCTGTATAACAGTTAAACGGCTGGTTAATCAAATTTTAATGTTCACCACAGCTTAACCAATGATCACAGCCCTTGAACGGCCGATTTATGTAACCGAGCTCGGCCATATCGTTTAACCGTCGGTTTACCTCATTTTGACGTACTGTGCATTTGTGTCAACATTATTTTTAGGTTATTTGGATATTTTTCGTGGTGTTCTTCTGAGAAGTAAACATGCAGTCGGCGTTTATTGTTATGGTAGATAATTATCGTGTAGCGTAGATAAGATGGCGACTGAAGCAACTGAAACTTGACAACAAACAAAAGATCACAAACGTAAACGAATTGAAACAATGAACACGTGCAGGCCACATGGTGCAGGCAGAAAAAGTTAATACCTACCCAAATTTAGAACTACAGTATAGTATAGCTTCCCCAGTACGTTTTATTGTACTTTTCAAGTTGACTTCATTTTATTTTATGCTTCTAAACTTGGACGCCACCTTTCAGCATTTTGAATAGATATGACAAAGTGACTTCGTTATAGCGATGCCTTATAACGTTCGTTCTTTCACTCTGAACGGTTGGTGATCGTCCCATTTATTAAGTACGGTTCAAATTTGCGTGGTGAACAGTAATAAGCGGTTGTTTAAACGACTTTTGGGATTTCACCGGCCGATTACCAAAACATCGGTAAAGTAGAATTCAGTGAACTCCACCCTTAGATGGTTAAATTTATTATTTAAAAGGGTAATTTTTGAGTGAAGTCCCATAGATAAACTTCATCAAAATTGGCTTGATAATTTTATTAGAAAATCTATGTTTTATAGTTTATGTTCTCTAATATCTTGGGATTTCTGAACCGAATAAGATGATTGTTTTTACTTGAGTAAAAAGAAAGTCTCTAGTGTGGTACTGTATAAATTTTATCAAAATTGGTTTAGTAGCTTTAAACAAGCTTTAATTTAATTCACTGTGTGTTTACTACTTGATTGCAAGTAAATTTTGAACAATTTAAGGACGTCTGCTGAAGTTTTGCACATGGGTGTAGTTCTGATGACAATTAAAAAACTACAGCAGCAGCAGTAGTAGTAGTAGTAGTAGTAGTAGTAGTAGTAGTAGTAGTAGTAGTAGTAGTAGTCAAAGGAACTACACAATCGGATGATGGAATCCCTTCGAGTTTGGGCTCATTTGGTTTGTCTTGATGAGATCTCTGGTTTTATGTGGATTTCCAGGGTCTGATGATGGAGCCAGAAGGTAGTCACAGGAACTCAACATCAAAATGATGGAACCTGTTCGAGTTTGGGCTCATTTGGTTTGTCTTGGTGAGTTCTCTGGTTTTATGTGGTATCCAGGGTCTGATGATGGCGCTGGAAGGTAGTCATAGGAACTCAACAATCAAATAATGAAATCCCTTCGAGGTTTGTATCATTGGGTTTGTCTTCATAAGTTCTCTGGTCTAATGAAGTATCAAGGGTCTGATGATGGAGATGGAGTCTTACGAACCCATTACCCAACCATCAAATGATGAAACCTCTTCGAGTTTAGGTTTAATTGATTGTTCTCGATGAGTTCTCAGGTCTTTAGTGGTACTGGTGGTGTATGTAAAAGATTGCTTTAAAAAAGGACACGTACAACATTACATCATTTACAATTTTTGGGTTTACATATCCTCCTATCTACGAGATGTGTAACTATTTTTTTAAAGAGTTTCATATTATTGCAGTGAAATCATAGATAATTTTCGTCAAAACTGATTCAGTCGTTATATAATTTTATAGGTATATTCATCCTTGGTTTTAATTTACCAACGTTTTGAGTCTAAAGTGAGTGAGTGTCTACTATTTTCTTTGGCATAATATTCTTTCCGATGTTTGCTTAGGCCACTGAAAATAAAGAAAAAAAATATTTTTCCAAAAAAAAAAAAAAAACATTTGAGCCAGAACAGTATCACTTTTTCGAATTTACCAACGTGATAATAATGCAAAAATACAACATAAGATAAGAAAGAGTTTTTGAAGGCGGTGCCAAACCCAGGTATCATTTAAATCTAATATCTATACAAAAATAATACATACCTATCTACGTACGAAGTAATATGTTACGAAGTAGTTGTCTATGACGCACCCTCATACAAAACACGAAACGCAGAAGAGACAAAACAATAGACTCACACGAGCAGATTTTGACTTTCACACGTTCACAAACCGATTGACACGAATACAGCAATCTAGCAAATGATAAAGTTTTTGTAGATACGAGTTATTACTTTAAAAGCTTATTATTTTAAATGGCACGTCAAGCCATTTAAGACATTGTCTTTTTGAGTAAGCTCAACCTTATTAATAATTATGGCTCGGTGTGGCACCGCCTTCAAAAAACTCTTTCTTATTTTATGTTCTATTTTTACATTATTATTACGTTGGTAATTTAGAAAAAGTGATACTATTCTGGCTTAATTGTAATTAATTTATTCTTATTAGTGGTTATTTATAAAATAACATTTTTATTATGAAGTAGATTTTTTTTTTTGGAAAAGTATTGTATATCATCTTCACTTTATTAAAGGTATAGAAGATAGAATAAAATAGATAGAAAATAAAAATTATACCCATTGTTAATTTTTACCAATTGCAACAATTTTAAACTTGTGTGTCTAATATTTTTTCGTTTAGAAAATTATTAGATATATTCTCGCTTAATAGGCATTAGTGCTAAAATTATATTAACAGTTGATACTTGTGTTTGAAATTGAACAAATATTGTGACTGCGATTAACAATTATGTTTTCGTGCTGATATTGTAAGTACACATTTAAGTTGTTTTAACTTATCACGCGTTTAACGAATTGTTCATTTCTTTTTTATTGTCGATGCGCATGGGCTGCATTTGTGTAACGAGAAAAACATATGGTTCTATTGTAACGATATAATACTGTGTTCTAGTGATTTCTGAAAGTAAAGGTAATAAAAAATAAATTGGGGCAAGTCAGACCAAAAGTGGGGTGAGTCGGGATTCTTGCCCCATTCGGTTGCTCTGAGCGCGAGGACGCTATACCTTTCGGAATCACTCAAAACTAAAAATACTCGTTACTATTTTGAAATTAATAAAATTACCTGGATAAACTTAGACCGGAACGAGCTTCAAGAACTATTGGATCAAGACCGTTCGGTAATGTACTAGCTAGTGGGTATAATAGTGTAAGATAAAACATACAACTCAAATTCACCAATACAATCTTTATTACCTTTGGTTTAATCTTGCTTATGTACTTAAAATCTAAGGAACCGTGCCGTCGGTACGTTGAACGGCCATTCAAGCTAGCATGTAAAGTTGAAGACAAAACATGCAATTTAAATTCACCAATACAACATTTATTATCCTTGGTTAAATTCTGTTTACTTACTTGAAATCCAAAGAACCGTGCCGTAGGTACCTTGGACGGCCATTCAAGCTAGCATGTAACGTTGAAGACAAAACATGCAATTTAAATTCTCCAATACAATATTTATTATGCTTGGTTTAATCTTGCTTATTTACTTAAGGTCCAAAGAATCCTAGCCTGCAGATCCAACTCAGCAGCCAAGAAATACCAAGATCTAAGATTACCCTGCTATAATTAGGGTCGATATAGAATTGTCAAAATTAAGTATTTACTCTAACAGAACATTGATGAATTTGCCGGCCGGCAGTATAGTCTACTTATTTACCTTTTTCTATAGGATTTAGCCGTTATGTTAGTGAAGGTAATTCTCCATCCGACGTTTCAGCAAATGTCCGATTCGCGTGAGAGGTAGCCAGGCTAGACCCCTCAGGCGTTGCAGGTGTCCAGCAGGTCGGTGGGGAACCAAAGTTCAACACTCCGGTTAACGAAATATATGGATCAAATACGATACCGCATCCCAAGTATGTGGCAGGAATCGTTGGGTATAATGTCGGCGTGGCGTGACGTATTTCCTACACGGCGCCTTTTCTACTCAAATCCGGGGAAGAAGCCTCCTTCGTGGGGGTTTTACTCCGGGGGAGGGGGGGATACTCCGTCGTGGGGTCTCACTCCAGGGGGGAAAACCGCTGTGAATGAATAGACACAACGTTTTTTAGAATTCGAGACTACGCAAACGCCACCGCTTTCGGTTCGCTAAAATGGCGTCTCGAAAAATGGATAAAAGTGATTTCACAATCGCAATCATTACTGCCGACGATACAAAAATACCAACAGAATCTCTCACCTTTTTTACGGGTTTTATAATATGCAGGGAAAAAACTTGTCAGTCCTGCTAGGCTCTCCAGCACGAAAAAAAGATTTACTCTTCTCGCCTCCATTGCCAGTTTCTTTCTGTCGCCGGATCTAGTTTTTTTATTTAGCAAAATCTATCAGAATTACATTTCGTTTCACCAGGAAACCGATCAGCGCTTATACATGGGCTTTGGACAAGTAATATGGTTTTATTTTTATTTTCAAGATTTTCTCACCCTAGAAATCACATTTATTTATTTATCGTTTCTTTAACTACTTTTGACAGCTAAACAACTGCCAAACGTCAAGAATTGTTATAAACTATATTCTATAAAACGTTCCGTTCACTTCCAGACGGAAGGTACGGAACGCGGTTCTTTGCTTCGCTACCGTTATTCCATCATAAAACTATATACTGTAACTATTAAATTATGATATTGTATGAGTTTGCTTTGGAAAAAATCTACGTTTGTTGCATTTAATTGGTTTGTTCTTGGCTTGGTCGATAGACAACCGGCTTTCATGCCTTATGTAAAAGGAGTGACGGATAAAGTCGGTGCTTTATTAAAGGACTTGTCTATCAAGACCGTTTATACAGTTCCCGTTTATAGTTAGCAAGGCATGTTAGAACACCGAAAGATGTCATTCCTTTTCAAACTCCTGGCGTATATAAGATAGATTGCAGCTGCGGTAGTTCCTACATTGGACAAACCAAGCGTACTATAGCGGAAAGGGTCAAAGAACACATTGCAGCTGTAAAGAACCGCCAGATAAATAAATCTGCAATCGCTGAGCATTTGCTCGAATCGGGCCTTAATCACTGGATAGAACTCCATGACCCGAAGATCCTCTCCACGGAACGTCACTACTACTCCAAGATTGTACGTGAAGCGGTTGAAATTAAAAAGTATCCCAATTTCAACCGAGAGGATGGTTTCAAGTTGGCTGCGTCCTGGAATCCCGTGATAAGCAAGTGTTCGCGTCACGGTTTATGTCAGAAGATATCTGCAGATGTCGTTAGTGTAGTGTGTCGTGACAATTCTGAATTTTTACAAAACCAAATGCGGGTAGTTGGAGACAACGCTCGCCCTTCTCGACGCTGACACCCGCTACTTCAGTCTTCTCGTGACCACGATCAATGCAACTTGATCGAAACGTCGAGGTAAATAAATATTAAGTTTTGAGCGCGATTAAGTCCCGTTTAAATATTTAACTATGTACTTCAAACAAAGTCGATCCTACGATGTTATTGACAAATATGTTTTCCGTACCCCGCCTATACATAAACAGGCTTGGACCTCAGAATTCTTGTTAAAAGGTAATCATGATGTTTTCGGACATGTTATGTCGGCAGTAACACATACACCGCTCCTGCTCCTGCAACGCGGAGATCAAAGCCGGCGCGGATCAGCGGGAGTCGTGCGTGCGCCTATACTCGCCATAATTGATGGAGTCACATTTTTAGAATTGTTACCGTGATCTGTCACACAACCACAGTACACACACACCTTTCTTCTTCTGTGGCTCTCGGCTCCCGGCATACGGTGGGAGTCCTTCACCCAAGGTCGTGCGCCTACAGAATCTCATTTACCCGCAGTGATAACTGATATTTAGCTACTTTTATTAAACTGTCAATTTATAATCTCTACCAAAATATTTGACCTTGTTTTTCGTTCGGTTATCACTAAATCTTCGACGAACGGCGAGTCTACGGGCTAAATGATTAAAAACCTTCCTGGCACTTATTCACTATGCTGCATAAAATTCCTTGCCGAAAACGTGTGACGTCAGTATGGCAATTGCCGTACGATTACACGAAGATATATTCTTAACGCGGCGCGTTACTTGCGTGAATGGTCATAGCGAATAAGGGCCCTGGTAATTAACCTACGTTGCTTAACATTTATATTTGCTGCTCAATTCGCACAGCATAAAAATCTCTTCAATTGGAAAACAGAACTGGTCGAAGAGGATATACTTGTATGTATATGTATAGGTAGATATATCAATTGACGGATGGAAGCTGCTGCGCTGCGACGATTCACGAGGAGCGGCCGCGCGGACAGACGGCGGACGGGAAGTGGGCGGGCGGGACCGACACTAACGAACGTCAATTGCTCTGACCACTTCTCACATATATTTTGATTAGGCAGTGACATCGATACTTATCTTTTGGTGTTTGTGAAACAAGACGGCCACATGCTTTGTATGACATTGTAAACAAATCTGACTCAAATTGGTTGGATCGTAGGTATACTTAAATACCGATGTGGATAGCACAAAATGTACGAGATACAATTATTTCTGGCTGATTATTATTGGTAAGCATTTTATTGAAGTAGTGGAAACGTAATCCCGCGTTAATGTAGTCGTGTTGTGAATCACAATCGTGTGGCGGAGGCGCGGGTGGCGGCGTTCTGCCCTCTAAATTTATTCTGTGCCTCTAACGACGTCTGCAGAAGTAGAAAACAACAAAATTACCCCTCGTAAGAAAATTAGCAATGAATTCGACGTTACAGAAAAAATGGAGCAAGTTCCATTTAGAACATTCCTCGGTAAATTATGAGTTATTCCGCTTTTCTCTAGATTTACGCTGAGCCGCTAAGGGGCCACTTGAGTGCCCTGCAGGCGTCGGCAACAACCCTCACTTTAAACGTTAATTCCAAATCATTTATTTACATTTCGTCATAAAATAACTATTATAGTTTCGCGAAAAGGCTTTAAAGTTAATTAAACCTTAATTCAATTTAAAAAAATACATTGTTTGTTATAAACTTACATTCTTATAGATAGATAGATAGATAGATAGATAGATAACTCTTTATTGTACACCACATAGAACAAAAAATACAAAAATAACTAAAACATTTATACAAAATAAATGGGACAATGGGCGGTCTTATCGCTAAAAAGCGATAAGACCTTACCTTACCTATAGGTACTAAACTAGCCTTAACTTTAATTCGAACTAAATATTCAACCATTCAAGTATGTAACGCATACTGTATATTATTATACTACTGTTACTTATGTGGAACGTGTGGAACAGATGCTTATGAAGATGATGAAACTTATTTATGAGATTTGTGTAATTTTCATGATAAATGATAGCATTTGTGAAAATGAACACGTTGTGTTTGGATTCGAAGCGCGAGTTGAGGAATGCATATTCACAAATATTTGTCGACAAACAAAATGCCCCAGCACCGTTTGTTATTTTACAAACAACCCTAAAACAATAGTGCGAATCAAAGGCTCTTTGTCGACTGTTTTCCGTAAAATATATAGAAGAGACGTAAATCCGCGGCTCGCGAGCGTTGAACTTGAGCGATTAATGCGCGCTTAACTGGTAAACTGTCAACAGAGCTGATTTATGCGCACGCTTTATCATAAACTTTTTAATCCTCACTCAGTATTAATCCTCACTTAACTGTACATTGTATACAGTGTAACGGTCGGTCGGAAATAAAGACAGTGTGAGTGTGGAGCCATTAGAGAAATAGGCCAAGCCGGTCCGGCTGAGGTTCCCCGAGATAGCGGCAGCGGCGGCGCCGGCGTCACACAGCCTGTGCGGGGGCCGCGGCGGAGCGGAGACCGCGGCGACCGGCGACCACTACATAATAAGGCCGAATGAAAAGGGTCACAGATCCAGCTTTACGGGCGCATTACTATCCATCATAATGCTTTATGACCCCTCTGCCCGATTGAGATATCGGCATTAAATTTTAAATATGAATAGGCACAGAACGGTAAATACATGTTTTATCAACGAGAGTTATTAACAACTAATATAGGTAGTGTATTAAAGGTACATACTGTGTATTATAAATAAATATAAATATGTTCGGGACAACACCAATTACCTAGCCCCAAACTAGGATACCGGATATACAAGAGTACTAGACAACGGCAAAACATATATAGATACGAACATTACATCCATGACTCGGAATCAAACATTTTTGTTCATCATACAAATGATTGCACCTAGCCGGATTCGAAACCGCAACCGTTGGTCGACTTAGCAGCCAGGGTCACTAACCATTCAATTGTCACTAACGATTGTCAAAATGCTAAAATATTTGATCGCAGACGAGCTCTTGTGAGAGCCACCAGAGGGCAAGTGAGAGCGAGTTAGTATGAGTGCGTGAGAGTGTAAGTGAGTGAGGGCGAGAGCGGGAGAGTGGGTGAGTGAAGGCGGGTGCGGGTGAGTATGCAGGTGCAAGGATCAGATTCTACAAAAAACAAATACAAGTGTTTTGTCCATCTATCCCCGTTGTTTCAAAATTGTTTTTTTTTGTCAATTTCCCGTCTCTGAAATTAAATTTAACTAAAAAGTGATTCTGATGCTATTTGCCAAAATTGAGCAAAAAACGATATTAACAATGTCGGCGCCCCGTTCATTGCAGTCCAACCTGATGTCGCCGAGGCGGCAGATATATAATCAAGCTGCTTTTTACTTTTCCCCGATTAGATTTGTTTCCACTACCAAGTCCACTCTATTAATAGAGTGTATCTAAAGGATGTAATTGTTACCTTAGACCCATTTAAATAATCGAATTTCATTTAAAAGATAAAACGGTTATACAATAAATACAGTTTAACGCCGAGTGAACAGATTGTTTTTATTTTCCTCAAGATGAAAGCCACGCAAAAATAATTAGGTACTTTCCATAAAGTAAACCGAGTTTTATGAAAAGAATTTTCACTTTACCTATAAAATAAAAAGGTCAGACTAGCGAATTTACATTAGCTGCGGCCCGCGACCATCGGAAGAACAGCGCGAGGCAGCGTGCCGCCTGCGCATCGCCCTTGCCTTCTGCTAATCTCTACCTTTCACTTTATTATATTTCAAGATTTGTTTGGCACTTTCCGTTGTACTTATAATTTACATCAGTTATTTTGAGAAGCAGCATTTCGAAAAATATTAATAGTATCTCGAGCTGTAAATCCGACGCTAGGTACTTCTGTTTGATCGTATAATGTTTATGACCAGTACGCCATTCTTCAATTACTTGTCGTGATGTAATAACGCGGCTTCAACTAATAACAATAAACCGCACGAGAGATACTCCAGCGTGTCGCTTAGTAGGCTCAGGTAGGAGAATACAAATTCCACTGCAGTACAGAAAGAGGCTACTCTGTGGAGCCGTGGGGCTTGTTCACAAAAACTTACTACAAACCCTACTACAGCACAGACAGGATAAAGGCTGTCTGTAGCGTTACTGATGCAAGCCTGCAAGGTGATGCAGCACAGAGTATCGTGCCTTGTACTGCAGTGGCATTTGTTTCATCGCAGGCGTGACATATTCTTTCCATTTTTAATCGACTTCACAAAAGGAGACAGTTATATGTTCGGCTGTATGTATGTTTTTTTTTTTAATATATATATGTCGGTCCATATCTTCGTCAATTGCGGACCGATTTGAAAAATTCTTTTTTTGTTTGAAAAGGTATACTCTACAGGTGGTTCCATATAAATTGTATCAAAATTGGAGTAGCAGTTTTTCGAGAATAAATAGTTTTGTTGAGTAAATCCATTAGATTTTGTGTTTATATTGCCTTTATTTTGTGTTTATCTCTAAAATTTCTAAACCGATTTAGATTGTTGTTTTTTTATTCAACATGGTAATCTTTGTGTGTAGTCCCGTATAAACTTCATCAAAATTGATTCAGTAGTTTAATTAAAAAAACAATTTGTTTTATAGTTTATGTTCTCTAATATTTTAGGATTTCTGAAACGAATTAGATGATTGTTTTTAGTTGAATAAGAAGACCTCTAGTGTGATACTGTATAAATTTCATGTTTTTTTTATGTGGTATCCAGGGATTTTGGAGCTGGAAGGTAGTCACAGGAACTCAACAACAAAATGATGGAAAATGGTCAAAACTAATTCAGTTGACATACATGTAGGTTTTATTCATCCTTGGTTTTAATTTACCAACGCTTTGAGTTTAAAGTGAGTGAGTGTCTACTTTTTACTTTGGCATATATTCTTTCCGATGTTTGCTTATGCCACTAAAAATCAAAAAATAAAATAGTTTTTCCAAAAAAAAAAAACGACTTCTGAGCGATGGTGGCCTAACGGTTCTATAGTGCAATTTAGAATCCAACGACACCGGGTTCAAAACCTAGGCTACGCACCAATGACTTTTCTAAGTTATGTGCGGTTTTCCATCGCTCCGTGCTTCGGAGGGCACGTTAAGCTGTCGGTCCCGGCTGTTATTGGTTAATAGCAGTCGTTAAGCCATGTCAGAGGCCCTCGGGTGGCCTGACAAACTCTGACATCAGAGGCCAGCACTACCTCATACGACAAACAAACAAACTTAATTACTTTAATGTTTATCACTATCTCTATGTTACAATTAATTACAATAATAATTATATGGGCACTATCAAAACGTATGACAGTTCCTCGGCACGCGCGTGTCTACTTAGGTTCACTCTCAATCTCTTCTGTACGTTTTATTCCCTTCCACCGCCGCCGCACCGAGTCTGCCGAAGCGACACAAAGTACCATTTATGTGTCGCTTGCGTTTTGTAGCACCATGATGATGGACACTCTATATATATATATATATAGATAACTAAATATCACGATATATCACGGAATGACAACAAAACTAATTAAAAACTAAATTTGTAGCAGAAGTCTCGATTCAACCAAAAACCTTGTGTCTCCTCGTTTGTGCTGCGTCTCTGTATGTGAAACCTGTTATCATAGTACTAACTACAATAATTTTCGTATTCATATCAAGACACATGTAAACTTTTTCTTAATAAAGTATATGAATTGTTTGAGCCAGGAGGCAATGCTCTCGACCCTGTAGAACGAGCAGTGCGGAGCTTTGTAAATGCACTTCTACGATGTAATTATACGATGATATTCTCTGTTTTATATCATTTAAATAATCTTTGAACGTAGATAACGTTCAAAGATTATTTAAATGATATGTATTATTAATTGAACTTCTGAAAATTGATTCAGTTGTCTCAAGTGTGCCTTGAAACTGCAATTAACTTTTAGTCGTTATAACTATCCGTGCATTTGGCTTCAATTCAAAAAGTCACTTCTTCTTCTGAAGTATTGTATTCAGCTCTCCGAAAAGTTTCCAACAAACCTCGGAACTACTCGGAAACTTTGGCATGTATCTAATAAATATTATGGAATTCTAATAGCAGAAGTGTTTGATCGTTGTCAAAGTTTGCAAGCTAGACTCCTACTCCTCGGGACACTGGCCTGACGCCACGTGACGTTATTGGGGACACTGGCCTGATGCCGCGCGACGTTACTGGGGACACTGCTATGATGCCGCGCGACGTTACTGGTGACACTGGCCTGACGCTTCGCGACGTTACTGGGGACACTGGCATGATGCCACGCTACGTTACTGAGAACACTGGCATGACGCTGCGTGACGTTACTGGAGACACTAGCCTGACGCCGCGCGACCTTACTGGGCAAACTGGCCTGACGCTGCGTGACGTTACTGGAGACACTAGCCTGACGCCACGCGACCTTACTGGGGATATTGGCCTGACGCTGCGTGACGTTACTAGAGACACTAGCCTGACGCCGTGCAACCTTACTGGGGACACTGGTCTAACGCTGCGTGGCGTTACTAGAGACACTAGCCTGACGCCGCATGACCTTACTGAGGGCACAGGCCTGACGCCGCGTGACGTTAGCGTGTCGACAGAGTTGGCTCCGGCAGCTCGCCCACGTTCAACTTCGATATAACTTATGATGTCTGGATTCAAACTCAAACCCTTTATTTTGCAAAAAAAAAACAAAAAAAAAAACAAATTAATATGAAAAATTTACCTGATTAATATACATTTAATTTGAAATTGCAACGGATTCATTAATTTCTGTCGTAGCGCCCATTCAATGGTAGCGCCCCTATAAAGCATACTCGCCAAAAAAAATACTTAGATGTCCAAAACAAAGTATTTTTTATGTAATAAGTCAAAAATATTTAATTGACGTCACTGAAACTGAATTTTATACATGTGTTATTTGTATTAAAGATGACAAAAGTGTTATTTGTATTAAAGGTGACAAAAGTGTACTCTTCTCCTAACTACCTACCTAAAAGTTTCCTCTCATAACAAAATAGTTTTCAAGAAAATTATATCTTTTTGATTTCTATGGAAGTATCAAAGGTATAAAGAACAACATCCAAGTCAATAACTACAATACGTTTACAAAGGTAATAATAGAAATGCCGCGTCACGAACTCGACTACGGCCGCGGTAACATTACGCACAGTGGAGCAACGTTGTGTAGAGCAGTGTAGAGCAGCGTTGCGTGGCGTAGCAAGGCGTAGCGTAGTATAGCCCATGCCACGCCCCGACTTGTAAGCACATACCTATAGCTAATAACAGGTATAAGATTTATTACCGTCTGCCGCAACGAACTGCCACTGCGTGGGGGCAGACGGTAACACTTATGGCTACATAGTAACCTAACCTGTATGAAATTTGGGGGATGTATTTAAGAAGGATCTATGTGTTGTATTAAATCCTGTCAGTGTCTGAGCGTGTCTATAGATACAAAAAAGTACCCTTAATGCCCGAGCGTGTCTGTAGACACACTCAAGTGTAGCAGAATTAAATCCATATTATATTGTGTTACAGTTGATTTTTCTATTTGTGTTGCTTAAGAATCGATAGGACTCGAACCATAACCCGATTGTTGCTAAAATGTATAAGCCCAATTGCGCCTGGGAACTATAGTTACAAGGCAATTATGTTTGCAATTTATTTAAAAAATATCAAATGTAGGGCCCTTTATTTAATCTACGGTACTATAAATAACATGTAGCAACACAAAAGTATCTTTATATTTCACCTCTATGCTCTAGATTTTCCAAAAATATTTTTTAAAGTTCACACATTATTTTTGCGCGAGTTTATTTCGATTTTAGACGATTATTAAAAAAAACTAACTCTGTCGTTCTTATATTGTATCTGTTGGAAAGGTACATCTGTAGCGGTCCTTAATAAAGATAAAACACCATAGGTTGACGCTGAAGATTTCGAAGAAGAAAAATCAAATCCATTTATTTCGAAAAAATTTCAACTTCCCGCGTGTTTTTATATAATATATTTAATAATTAAAAATTAAACACTCGGGATCAAATAAAATAAATTCTAATACGTGTTTCTTAATCATCTGTTCTCAGAACACAGTCATTTGTTTATATGAGAGGGTTCTCAAGTGGCCATACAAACGGTTTGTTTACACAAGGGTGCCGGGCACAAATGGGCTCGCGAGGCTTGGTATGTTTGGGCACTGATACATTAATCTGAATTACTAAAATGCAAAACATTTACCAATTAGAGAGATGAATAAGCGCGCCGCTTTCCCGCGCAAATCGCTTCGACCTGCATGAATGCCCATGGGCATGAATGGTTTTGAGGTGCTGCGCGGGGCGGTCACCGAAGGAATATCTAGATAGAAGAAGCAGGCGTATAAGGTAAAACTGTATAATTTGAGAGCGCACCACACATATTAGCATCACATATCATATATCATATATAGACATATATCTATATAGACTGACTATGGTGACGAGAGGAAAATTGTAACGATTCCTTCGCATCAGAGTATAATTATCATGTATTACTCACATAACATATCATTATCACTCACATAACACGACAACATTATTTTCCCGCTCAAGATTCTAATGTCGCATAAACTACACGAGTTATTTTATTGTAACGAGAGGAAGCATAAAAGTTTTGATACGCAGAAATGATAATTCTAATGTCGCATAAACTACACGAGTTATTTTATTGTAACGAGAGGAAGCATAAAAGTTTTGATACGCAGAAATGATAAATCATTGACATGAACGTATAAATAAATGCTACAACTAGCGGCCCTCGGAAACTGAATATGGACGGGAAGCTTTATGACGATGAACTGTTATGTGGGTGATATCAAACGAGCGAGTCAATATCACGGGGAGTGATAGTGTGCCATGATGGTGAGCCAACGCTATTTAGTGTTGGAAACGACATATAACTGTAAGCTGGTTTGGGAACTATAATATGACAGCCGCGACGGGGCGTCGTAGGTCACCGCCGCCGCCCGCCCACCTGCCGGATGTCGCACACGTACCTAATCCACCCTTTATGAGACATCACCACTGCATTTGTGCACCCCGCCCCGTGCTAATATTGAAGGTTGTTCTATATCTATAGTTTATATTAATTGGCATCTATCAAAAATATGCAAGTTACATAAAATTGTATGTGCGTTACTCCTATTAGACAAAAGCGGGTGGGGCTTTTAGGCGCACGGCCATATGTTTGTCGTGAATCGTCTACGCCAAGTAAAATCGCGTTCACAAAAAACTTCAATTTTGTTGATTCTGAGCGGGACTGAAGAGAGTGACCGCCATTTACAATTCTTGAACTATGCGGGTTATACTTATCTTACGTAGTATACAACGTGTCACTGAATAGCCTTTAAAGTACGCAGCAGGTTTGTTTCGATCAAGCATGTGAATTCGTTTACGTGTGCAATGGTTGAATATATCGTATTTAAAATTCCCATTCAAAAGCAAAAACTAAGAATTTGCGAAAACCCTAAATTTTTGTTCTCGCGTTACACAAAAAAGTAGGTATATACTGCTCCATCTGCGGGTTCAGGTTGCTGGCCTCTCCTTGCTTGCTGTCCTCCTCCTTTTGAGTGGAGATTTTTCCCAACTCCAAACAGATGTGGGTCGAGCCAGCTTATTATCTCTCAGCACGCTGTTACATTGTAGCTAAAGAAAACACCGAAGGTTAAAAAACGTCACTTAAAATTGACGATTGATTGATTTAACCTAAAGGTCTCACTTGAAACTGATCACAAATCTAAATATCTATTATGGCATTTCAATATAGTTGGAATGTCTCGAGTGTGCTCGGCGTTGCTGTGACGGAACTTGTTCGGCTGCCGCTTGGCCAAGTTCATATTCATATTATTTATTTCATAAGTTTTAGGTTCAAACGATAGAAAAAATGCACTTGCTGAGTCCTGCCAAAACTTGCCTTTACAGGCGTATGAAATTTGTACAAAATTATAGTCCGTACAATTACATTTAAAATTAAATAGGTAATAATATTAAAATTAAAAACAATATAAACAATTCAAAAGACCTATGAAACCTATTAACAATGTCAAAATATTACAAAAAAATATGCTTTGTGAAATGACAATATAATTACAAATAAATGTTGTGTGTTAAATATAATATAATAAAGTAATTGAATGTTTTATTATCATTTCGCAGTTTATCATTAAAAAAACATGAATATTATAAAAACATTTTTCTGCAAGCCATAGCAACAGCTTTTCTTAAATTTAAAAAGTAAAAATTCTTTGAAAATGTCAGGGTTTTTGTTATAAATTTTAATGCACATTATATAGAAATTACTAGATGTCAAGGTCAGTCTAGTTAGTGTTCGAAACAGTTTGTTTTTGTACTGTGGACGGACACTGTACTTACTCTTGGTACGTGCATTTTGAGAAAGAGTTTTAAACAAAGATTCATACGTTTAGGATATACAGACTTGTTATCGAGAAGATTTTATGCTCTCTAAAGAATGGTCGGCACGAGTCGCACCGTTTTTGCAGTACAAAAACGCTGTCTAACTCCACGCATCTTCCCCATATTAAGATAACATAGCCAGAGAATGTACATGGCCATAATAAGCTGTAATTGCTGCTTCCTTAGAAACAATTTGTGATATTCCTCTCAGTGGGTATATGAAACTACTCACTGTAGAGCAGATATTGGAAACATGTAGTTTCCAAGAGCAATTATTATCAATTGTTAAACCAAGGAACTTGA
The DNA here is from genome assembly GCA_946251855.1 of Alsophila aescularia. Taxonomy (NCBI): domain Eukaryota; kingdom Metazoa; phylum Arthropoda; class Insecta; order Lepidoptera; family Geometridae; genus Alsophila; species Alsophila aescularia. The sequence continues at coordinate 62,358,590 of OX276379.1, read as the reverse complement.
TTTCTTGTGTCTTTTCAATGGTTTTCCCCAAGTATGAAATCGTAAGTTCTGATGGTTTTCCTTGCACGGTGTAAATTGTATTAACTTTGTTTTGCTATTATTCACTTGAAGATTATTTGCTATCAACCACTGAATAGCCTCAGACAGAGCTTTGTTTAAGTTCAGTTCATATATTGACTTATCCGTGCCCTCTACTACTATTCTTGTGTCATCTGCGAATAAGATGGATTTATAATTTAAGGCATTAGGAGATCATTTATGTATAATAAGAATAACAATGGTCACAGAATACTACCCTGAGGAAACCCATAACTATTCTCTAAATACTCAGAGGCAAATAAGTACTTAGTTTTGTTTTTATAATTATATTTTGATATTTCGACAAACTGGAATATATAGGTTTTTATCCAGTTGTGTGCATGTCCTCTAATTCCGTATTTCTATAGCTTCACAAATAATCTCTTATGATTTACGAAATCAAATGCTTTACTCATATCCATAAAAAATACTGAGACTGTTTTTTAATCTAAGTATACGATTATATGTTTGACAAAATGAAAAGCTGCAAGAGATGTACTTTTATGCTTGCGGAAACCATTTTGCTCTTTCTTTAATATACCGTATTTCTCTACAAAATTATATAATCTACTGTACATCGCTCGTTCAAATACTTTGGTATTAGCCTAAAAGGTCTGTAATTATCCATATAGGATTTTTCACCCTTTTTAAAATGTGGCTTAACCACAGACTTTTTAAAGCATCTAGAAAAACACGCTGTTCTATACTGAGAGTTGCGGTAGGTATTAGTACTCCCGGTCCTCCCTCTCGCGGTCGTACAATTTCTCTCTGTCACCTTCAGGGATCTCCAACGGTACAGAGAGTGTACCGAACGAGAACTCGTCTCTGTGAGGTTTCGGCGCTATCCTGTTCAAATTATCTCCCGCACCATATTTGAACCACTTCACTTCATCCCGTTTTCTCCTGACACGTAGAAGAAAAGATTCTCTATTTACAAAATAATAAAAAGAAAACTATTCGATGTATTTTTTCTTTCACTTGATTTATGATTTGAGTTCTGTGAATTAGAGTTGTCAAACAGACTACAGTCCGACCAACTTATCAGTGAATGGCGAAAAAAGCCACCACGAATGAGGTTCACATTTTCTGTTTTTTGATTGGTCTACTTATTGATTGACTGGAACACTCGTAAATTGTTTTTAATACTGCACAGTTATCTATTGTAATGGTATTAAAATTACATCTCATATATAAATGTATCATACATACATACACACACTGTTAAACTCATTACCCTTCCCTTCCTTTGCCGTAGTCGAGTAAAATGCTTTTATGCAATAGCCATGTCATGGTGAAACTTTAAAGGGCTATCACAATTAAATGCGCATACAAAATTTTGTGTCTGTGCTGTTAACCGTTGAGGAGTTTCCTAGTCAGGAGCCAATCCTGAGAGCAGCAACCATGTCCTTGTAAAACTTTAAACCAGCTATCATTATAAAATGCGTACATAACATTTCGTATCTCGCCCTATCCGTGGAATAGGGCCACAGTGGCCGTTAGGTATTTATGTTTATATTGCATTTTTTGGGATCTTACAATGCATATGCATCTATTCACATTGGCTTAAAAAAATTGACCTTATTTTGATATCAAAAAATATATATTTTTGTTTTACGCAAACAGCCACGTAACAATATTCTCCGACGAATACCGCCACTAACGCCAGTGCATCCTATTTTTTCCGTTGAAAACGGCCACTGTCGCCTCAGCGACTATGTTCCACGCAAATATTTGTGCGGGGAGTCGGGGGAAGAGGTCATAAGCGCATCGCTGCCTTTACTCAGCGGAATTGCTAGGCGTCGGGCATTGGTCGTGGTCCACCTGCTCAGTTCACCTGGGTGGACCACGGGCACTTTTCAACGCGAAATAATTAAACCAATGAAGAGATTTCGTGAACTTGAGTAAACAGATCCTTTTTTGAAAAACAAATTCAGGTCAGACGTCAGCATTAGGTACCTGCTTCGGTAGGAATCTATTCAGACCTACCTATAGGTACACACTGAAAAACGTCAGATTTCATAATGTACAATTAAATAACACTCCTAGGTACCAACCTAATCCAGGTACTTCAATCTACGTAGGTATCTAGCCTGCTTGATAATAAAACATCTAGGTACTACCTAGTATAGGGACTATAGACCTTTTAAGCAAGGCTGTATCACCATTTTTGAAAAATAGTACCACCATGTACTCTTGTGCCATGCCTCGAGTGTTCTGCACAGTTGACAACGGAGTAAAAGAAGACCTGAAACTCCTTGAGAATAGATTTACCTTTAAGAGCTCCGATGTAACTCCGTCTTCACCGGAGGTTTTTCTATTTTATTATCACAGGGGCATCTCTATCTCTTCCGAGCTGACGTCTGGTAGCTCATCAGTATAGAGGCGAGTCAACGTGGCTCTTGAATCCTCACAAACAGTCTCTGGCCGAGGAGCATGCAAAGCGTATAAGACCTGTGCTGTTAACTGTTGAAGAGTTCCTTTATCTGGAGTTAATCCTGGATGTTGATTTAGGTCTAGCTTACCATAAATATGCATTGTCATCGGAATTGAACGGACATGTAAAAAATCAACTCCGTAGGATAAGACGAAGAGGACGTATACAATATATACATACATTGCAAGTTAAATAAAAACTTATTTAAAACGAGGCGCCTGCCAAATCATTTTTAATAATAATAATAATAAAAAGGCACAACAATAAAACCCCAGCTGGATTACCCTAACCTATAGGTTTTATGGAATACTAGCTTACCTGCCCGCGACTTCGTCCACGCGGACTACAGTTAATCGCGAAAAAAGATCCTACTTACGTTCTTCTAAGATATTAAAAACCAATGCAAAAGTAGACTTCTTGGTTATGGTCTCCGTATCTTGTTGACTTAATCTGTGGCACCAATGCTCTTGATGATTTTTGACGGACTTGTTATTTCGTTTCCATGGCAACCGTTCCTTACAGCGAGTATTCAACATGTTCTAGTTTTCCCGTGGAAACTTCCCCGGAATTCATAGAATTTTCCGGGATAAAAAGCATTGTTTTATTCTAGGGTATAAGCTATCTCCATTCCAAATTTCATCGAAGTCCGTACAGCGGTTATCGCGTGATAGCTCCCCAAACAAACAAACAAACAAACAGACAACGTTTCACTTTTATATATTGGAACATTGTGACACTTCTTCTGCTATTGTTCCTTTATTTTTTGTTGATTTTGTTTGTGGTGTGTGCAATAAAGAATTTATCTATCTATCTATCTATTGGTATGGATTGATCAAATCAAATCAATCATTTAATTTGCAAGAATACATCCGATTATAATTCAGTTCTTATTAAATTCAAATGTCATTGTATTCAGCCTGCAAGCAAGCGTGCAAATAATTAAAATAAATCATTTGCAATATAATGCTGCCCTCCCCCCAATCTCCTCTAAAAAACACCTCCCAATACTCCAGGGGGTCTAGTACGAGTTTTATAGTTTTCGAAAACGAAATTTATTTTCGTTTAGTTCCATACATTTATTGGCAGCGACTCTAGCGGAAACTTGCAGGACCTGCAGTAAATGTATGGAATAAACGAAACTACATTTCGTTTTCGAAAACTATAAAACTTTTACTAGGGGTACTGGTCCTCGGTTTAGGCTGTGCGTTGTCTGGCAGTCTGTCAGTCAGTAAGTATGTCATGGTACTGTTTCTAAAATAGATTAGTATTATTAGTACGCGAAGAGTGTAATCCCGATGAAAACTAATTGTAGCAACTAATACTAAAGCATTTCCAGAACTTCTGCAGGAGGTCTGAAAATGATCTAGTACCCTAATATGGCTATAACCTTAAAGAATGACCAAGAAACCTTTTAAAGAATGTTTAAAGTTTCAATGATAAGAATTTACTTGCATGCAACACATAGGTATAAAACTTGAAAACAATTATGTTTCTTCTGGTCGCAGCGAGGTATTTCCTTGCCGTCATCAGTATACAACATTCTTATAGTAACCCCTAGTTTAAATCGAGGGGTGCTATGCGCTTGCTATGGAGTCTATAATTATATGTGTGTATGTGTGTGTTAGATTACTACTTATTGTAAATATAGAAATGTATAAAAATAATACTTGGTACATGTAAATGTTATGTATCCAGTTTTCTGAACGAAGTATTCGTTCTGAATCGAAGTATTGGCTATTTTAAAGAAAAGTAAAGTACCACGTGTAAACTTACGATGTATGACATCACATATGTAATATACATTTATTTCATATGTATCTTCCAATATTTATATGTATGTTTTATTTGATTATTTATTGTATATATAATATATATTATATATATCTGTATATCTATTATGTATTTTTATTATTATTAATTTTATTAACTACTACTCTATTTTTCGTGATTGGTCCCTCTGGGCCGTGACTGAAAATCAGTTTCAAGTGTCGAAGACGCTTGGCATTATGCTGAGGCATGACCCTTACAACACATAGATTTATATGTTTACTTTTTTTTTTTAAGTGTTGAATAAACGATTTTTCTTTCTTTCTCTTTTTCTTTTTTCATCCATCACTACGAGTATGAAACATCTGTATTATTATGCCATAATTATTAGAATGATGTTAAAATGTATTCCAATAATTAAATACAACTATCAGACATGACTAATGTAATTAGTAAATTAAATGGTAGATATTCGTTGATCTGTTTTCAAACGACTCAAATAGCTCGGACGATGTCGGTAGTCTTCGACTAGGATGACTTCTGACAGCTTCAGATGTTCGAAAATGCTATATAAAGGCTCTCTTGACTTAGCAATGTTTAGTGTTCTTGTGACCGCCGTTGTGTGATATTACTCTGTTATGCTGCTTTTTTGTAACCGTGTAATTATTCCTGTGTATTTGTTACTGTGTATCACATCATTGTGGGGTGATGAAATAATCTATAAGATTTTAGTTAACGGGATTATCATCAATTTGATTGTGTTTAAATGCTGTTTTCGAAGTTATTATGCTTAGTGTAACTAAGGCAAATATAAATGTTTGTCTGTGATCAATTACCACATTTAAATAATTAATGACTGTGTATCTAAATAGTTATCAGTTTAATAATATTACAAAACATATTCGCCACGTAGTGTCTTGCCGTTTTTTTTCTAAAGTGGGGTATTCCGAAACCGGTGTTCAAATGAGTAAACAATATAAAGAATTGCTTACCTATTTCCTTGATTTTATTAAATACTCCTTAAGTTATTTATTCTGTAGCAGTAGCTACTAGGTACTATAGATAGCAACTATAGGATATAGCAACTTTTGCTTTTAATGCTAGGTGCAGATAAGTTTTATCTCCTACTCGACAAACCTGATCAACTGAAGGCTAACATTACAAGACTTAGGTTTTGATAATCTTACAGTACGTATAATTATTATACATATGTTTATAAATCTCACACGTGCCACCGAGATAGGTAACTCCTTAGCGGTTCGTCCAATTTTGAGATACGGTATTGAGATTATGATGATGATCAGCTCTTGCTGAGAGAAAAACGAGAAAATGTAAGGCACTAAATACCTAACTTCAGCTATGAGAAAAACTAAAACTTTTATATAGTACTAGCTGTACCCGCGGCTTCGTACGCGTGGCTATTTCTCTAGGTTAAAATAACTCTATTACTATTTAAAGACCTAAAATACCAATATACCAACATTTAAACAAAATCCCTTCAGGCGTCAAAAAGTTTTTATCGATTGCTCGGCTTCTACTCATATGATTGAGATAAGAACAACACCTGTTTTCAAGTCAAACCTTGTTATCCAACATTGAAAACCGCAGCGCAATAGGTCCAGTAGTTTTTAAGTGATGCGTGAATAGACAAACAGACAGACACGAATTTAAAAAATGTTTTGTTTAATTTCAGTAGCTTATTTTTAGTACCCTAGATTTTTGTTTTTTAAATATCTTCCTTTTAAAGATTTTTTGGTACTTACTGCTTTATTATAAAAATAGATAGATGCATTTCACTAAAGCAGTGGACTTAGGTATTTGAAATATGGAGGAATATTCATTTTGAGTGAACTACGATGACGTACGACTAGACGATCAGCAAAGCGCCACCCTTTCATGGTTGAAATACCTCGCACAAGAACGAAGCGTTACGCTTCTTCATTTATTATAAGAACTGCAAAGGAGTGGAATACCCTGCCCTGCCTGCGTGCTACACCTTCGACCACATCATCGCTTTCCATAACTATAAACCGTAAAACATGAATACCTACTCCAAATAAAATACCCCTAACCTGAGGGGAACCTTTAATTTACCGGTATGAAAAGTATCCATTGTGATATGAACTCCAATCATGCCAAGTTTCATTTGAATTCATTTAGTAGTTTCGGCGTGATGCGCGTCTAAGATACATACAGACTGACAGACAGACAGACAGACAGAGAACAGACAAAAAAACAGTTTTGGCTTGAATACGAATAATAGAACAGCCTCCAAAAAATGTTTTACTAAATATCTTCAATGTTCGGAATTTTACCCTATATCCTGCAGAAACTTTTATTTTTTCGGGATAAAAAGTATCCTCAATGTTCACTTATCATTTAAACTATAACTGTGCCAAGTTGAATCAAAATCCGCCCAGTAGTTTCAGAGTGGCAAGTGTTTTTTTTAATAACTTTCAACCCGTATCCTGCGGGAACCCTTTAATTTTTCGGAATGAAAGTATCGTACGTAAGTATCAGACCATACACTACATGTATATATTGTACTAGCGACCCGCCCCGGCTTCGCATGGGTAGATATAAAAAAGAAAAGGGTAGAAAGATAAAATTGGTAGGTACTTTAATTGGACAAATAGAACAACAACAATTTCTTAGACAAAATGTTTATGTTTATAGGTTTTATACTCACGTATCATTTCGTCTATAGTATTATTTTGTTTACCGCAAGGAAGTTGAAATACGGTAACTATTTCGTGTATAGAGCATAGATCATTTCCTACGTGAATGATTATTAGATGTTCTGTGATATTGTTTCCATGGCAATGACCCGTATCTCTTTCTTAGTTTGTGATCTTACGTAGTATATTATATACTCTTTGGTTTGTGATACAAAGAAATCGTTTTATTTTTTTGCAAAATTTAATACTTCGGGTTTCATTTTTGCTATTTTCGAAGGGAACTCTAATTTTTTGAAAAATAAAATCCTGCTAGTGTTACTCGCTGATAATTTAGCTTTCTTCATAAGAAAGAATTTTTAAAATTGGGTCTGTATTTTTTGTGTTTATCCATTACAAACAAACAAATAAACAAACAAACAATCAAATCTTTCCTGTTTATGCCAACCGATCTTATACTGTACTAGCTGCGCCCTACGTTTTATTCACCCGCGTGTTTATGATGATGGATAATGAAAAGTAATTTTAAGCTATCCTGGTACCAAATTTCATCCAAATCCGTTCAGCCGTTTGAGCGTGAAGGAATTACAATCACACACTGACACACAAACACACACACACACACACACTTCTAAAGATAAAAGATAGAGTACGCTAATCGGTTTTTATGCATTTTATGAGGTTTTTTTATGGGCTACTGTCAGTTCAAATTTATGGAGTTCTGCCGCAAACGAAGTTTTCTGCTCGATGAGAGAGTATTCATTTATAAATCTCCAAGCTCTGATTGGCCTGTTAACGACAGTGGCTACATTTCTCTGATTTATTATTGGTGTGAAGTGTAATAGGTGAACTTCTATGGGCCTAGCTTCGAAACTATCTTGGCCGTTTGTAAACTAATAAATCTATTCCAAAAACGGTTTTACTGTTCAAAAGCTCAATGAATAAATTTATATAGACTATATATGGTTTTATATAATGTTTATATTGGTTACGTAAATTTCTTTACACTAAAAATAAACGCCTTGAAATTAGAAGCACTCGAAAATTTCAATAAAAATAGCTCTATAAATCTATAACGTGAAACTTTGAAACGTGTTAATTTCAGCTCGGAAACATATAAAATGTATTTCACGCCGCGAGCGAGAAGACCTAAGTGATTATGCAGCATCCAGCACTGGTCTTCCGCCGCCCGTGCCCACTGACTAATGTAGCTTACGTTGCGAGCGAGAACACTTGAGTGATTGTGCAGCATCCAGCGCCGAACGTCCGCCACCCGTGCCACTGACTAATGTAGCTCACGTCGCGAGCGAGAACACCTGAGTAATTGTGCAACATTTAGCACTGGACGTCCGCCACACGCGCCTCTGACTAATGTAGCTCACGTCACGAGCAAAAACACCTGAGTGATTGTGCAGCATCCAGCGCCGAACGTGCGCCACCCGTGCCACTGACTAATGTAGCTCACGTCGCGAGCGAGAACACCTGAGTTATTGTGCAACATCTAGCTCTGGACGTCCGCCACACGCACCTCTGACTAATGTAGCTCACGTCACGTGCAAAAAACACCTGAGTGATTGTGCAGCATCCAGCGCCAGACGTCCGCCGCCCTTGCCTCTGACTAATGTTAGCTCACGTCACGTGCAAAAACACCTGAGTGATTGTGCAGCAACCAGCGCCAGACGTCCGCCTCCCTTGCCTCTGACTAATGTAGCTCACGTCACGTGCAAAAACACCTGAGTGATTGTGCAGCAACCAGCGCCAGACGTCCGCCGCCCTTGCCTCTGACTAATGTAGCTCACGTCACGTGCAAAAACACCTGAGTGATTGTGCAGCAACCAGCGCCAGACGCCCGCCGCCCTTGCCTCTGACTAATGTAGCTCACGTTGCGAGCGAGAACACCTGAGTGATTGTGCAACATCCAGTGCCGGACGTCCGCCGTCCTTGCCAATGACTAATGTAGATCACGTTGCAAGCGAGAATACGTGAGTGATTGTGCAGCATCCAGCGCCGGACGTCCGCCACCCGTGCCACTGTCTAATGTAGCTCACGTCGCGAGCGAGAACACCTGAGTGATTGTAAAACATCCAGCACTGGACGTCCGCCACACGCGCCTCTGACTAATGTAGCTCACGTCACCAGCAAAAACACCTGATTGATTGTGCAGCATCCAGCGCCGGACGTCCGCCACCGTGCCATTGACTAATGTAGCTCACGTTGCGAGCGAGAACAGCTGAGTGATTGTGCAGCATCTAGCGCCGGACGTCCGCCGAACGCGCCATTGTCTAATGAACTCTTTGTTAGAACACAGATTTTATCACATCTCAATGATTGATTACTCTCGAAATTGATCCAGGCGGGCTCAGCCTCCGTGTCGGTGCATTTTTATTCCCTGCTAGGAGCTGAAAGACGTTCGTAAGTAGGTTTATAATTTTCTGTTTAGTGTGTATTTGAGGACGCCATTTACGAAAGTCTACTCATAAATATTTCTCAAATAAATCTGGTCGGTCTGAGCGGCGTCGGCGGCAGCGCTCGCCGCGCTGGCTGCTGTCATTAGCAAAAAACGCGTTTTTTTTTTTGCGAAATCTGGTTTTACATTCCTAATATTTATATGAATAAATAACGTTTTTCTGACATGCTAATATTACGTGCAAGTTACTACTAAAATTACAACATGCAAATTTATTTTAAAAAAAGACTTGAAAAGACCGGGCCCGTCTAAGGAGAACCAGTCCATGGCATGACGCAAGCTCCGCGCCGCCACCGCTCAATCTATCTATCTATACTTATAATAAAGCAGTAAGTACCTACCAAAAACTGTACAATGTAAATAATTAAAAAAAAAATGTCTAATTTACATCAAATAAGCTACTGAATATAACATATATAATATCGTGCCTGTTTATTTGTCTGTTTGTATGTTTGTTCGCGCATCACGTAATCACTGTTGGACAGCTTGGGGTTTGACTTAAAAACTGGTTTACTTGGTATCACAATCCGATGAGCAGAACCCGGGCAATGATGTAAACTATCTGTGTTTTACCACACGGGTAAAACCACGGGCACATCTAGTATATTTATAAAAAAATAACAAAACATTGCTCGCAGACAGTAGTCAGTGGGGCCAGGGCGCGGGCGGTGCCGGCGAGGCAGCGCGGCGCGATAGCGGCAAGGCACAATGGCCGATGCCCAAACGCAATTATCTGGAATGGGATCGGTAGAGAATGACCAAAATGTACAATTGAACAAATTCGATTCCTTCAATTCCAGATTCCCCAAGCTGATACTTTTGTATAGAAATATGCATAATGTAATATACGAGTATATTGAATACACATAATTTTAAGAAATCTCGTACATGACGGATAGAAGTAGTAAACACCAAACTGGCAATTGACTTAACTTATTTATAATTAAGTTATCGTACGTTTCTTTAACTCGATGGACATGATAGATGTACCTACCGCGAAACGAAAACGAAACTTACGAAAGGTTAATTCGTTTTAAAACCTATTTCATTATTATGAACATTTTAGATTAGACAACGATAGGTACGGGTTTTTAATGAATCCCAGACCGGTTTCGTTACCGGTAAAATACTAAGGAGTAATAAACACCATTAGGTATAAGCAAAAAGAAGTTCATACAAGTATCAACTACCTATTCGTTTTTGCTTATTATGATGTGTTTGTGATGGAAGCGTCACAGTTCGTTATCGACTCGAAGGACACGGTAGAAACAGATAAAGAGAGTCGTTGAAACTTTGCAATCTGCATATTTCTGTAAAATGGTGTATTAATCAATTGAGAAGTTAAGAATAAAAACAATGAAGTTTTTATAGAAAAAGTCATAAGTAAGGTACAGAAAATAAGTATATGGTCCGGACCACGATTATGTTTACTTAAAGGTGTAGAAAGAATAAATAACAAAAATGACCAACGTGTGATTATAAATGACTTCCATCTTTTGCCTACCAGTGGCCACGCGGGCATTAGACGGATGATGAATAATATTAAAAAATGATATTTTTCGCCAGGACTAGAAGTAGATGTAACAGAATTTGTAAAAAGATGTGACAAAGACAAAAACATTTGTCACATCATACAAAAAAACCTATGGTAATCACCTCCACGGCAACATCCGTCTTTGAGAAAATTTATATGGACTTGGTAGGTCCTTTGGACAGAGATTACAATAATTATAGTTATATATTGACCATCCAATGTGAACTGACTAAGTACATTGTAGCATATCCTATATTATCCAAAAACACAAATGAGGTAGCTAGAAATCTTATTAATAATTTTATTCTCAGATATGGAATTCCAGGATCTATTGCCACAGATATGGGCTGAGAATTTTTATCAGCTACAATGAAGGAAGTATGTATACTTTTACATATAAATAAATTACAGTCGACGGCGTATCATCACCAGAGTATTGGCGCATTGGAAAACTCACACAAACACTTGAGTAATTATTTAAGAATTCAAACAGAAAATCATTCCGAAGCGTGGAACACATGGCTTCCCTTCTGGTGTTTTTTAAATAATACACACTGAGACAAAATTCACCCCATTTGAACTTGTTTTTGGCAAAAAATGTATTTTACCAACAAACTTAAATACAGGTAAAGTTGACCCTTTGTATAATTTTAAAAACTTTCCATTAGAATTAAAATACAGAATTAAAACGTCACAAAAAGAGGCAAGAGGTAATTTAATATCCAGTAAAATTAATAGGAAAATTAGATACGACCGAAACGTTAACACAGTGTCATACAAACCGAATGACCTAATTTTAATAAAAAATGAAACTGGTAATAAGTTCCAAAGCATTTATCCATTTGTCCTTATAATATTATAAGAGAATTTTGAAAAATAACAAAATGTATTTAGTACACAAGAACAGGACAAAATTGTATATGCCACCTGTTTCTTAATAATAGTACCTAGTTTAAAAATGTACCGTATAATAAGATAGTAAGTTAATCATGTAGTTATATAAAGCGTATATATCGCACCTCCGATAAAATAGGGTTACAAGTCGAAAAACCTGGATTTTCAGAAAAGCGAAAATAAACTCGCGTTTTTGTTAATCAGTCTTTATTCTTAAATTATTATTATTATGTGATACAAATTATACATATTTGTAAAGCTTACAAAAAATACGTTTTAATGGTATACGCTGTTTTTAAATTTTCCTGAAAACAAACCTGAAAATTCCCAATTGTAACAGTATTTTAGATAACTATTCGAACTTCTACTAACAAAAATATAATATGACAAATGTAACAATTCTTATTATAATAAAAATCAAGCAGTTCTTTAAACTTTTTTGAACTTAATAAGTATTCATACAGCTGTAGAACAAAAAACTTTAACAAAAACATTCAAAACTTCTAATTAATAAAAAATATAAACAATTCTAGCCATCACAATTTCAATGAATCACTTTACAACACAAGTTGAGGTAGTCTATAATTAAGCTACGCTTAAATAATATTTTTTTAATGTTCTCCTTAAAAAAATAATGTTAAATACTTTGTAGGAACTATAATCATCACTATAAAAATCAAAATCACAGATAATGTCTTAGTTACAGTCATTTCTTAATTAGGGCATATAATTTAAAAAAAATGTAGGTATTAGTATTAGGTAATTCAATATTCAATTACAATTGGTTGTAAAAAGGCGCATAGAACCGTGGTATATGATTACTATTAATCAAACTCATCAAATCAGCTTTCTTCCTCTCGCTTATTGAGAGCTGTCTGACGTAAGCAGGCTTTAGTCCAGGCAGAACCTCAGGGTGTGTTCGCCAAATTTTTGATTCCGAAAATCCTTCGTCTTCATAAGAATTCTTGTAATACAGAACACAAGGAGTTTCTTTCATGAATTTAACAACTCTGACGTCTTTCAATTTCATGTTACCCGTACTGAAGCGTAGTTCTGCATGTAATTTCTTCAGGGATAAAAAGTCACTATAGGAAACCTCATTCACCGAGTATGGGGGTCCAGTTTTTTTGGCTGTTCTTATAATTTGTGCATACTGAGAAGGCACGTAAATTGGGCCAGATTTTAAACTTCTTTTAATGCATTTCTCAATTACCGAATGAACCGAGTCGCCTTCATTTTGAGTATGTCCCGTCACCAAAAATTTGTGTGTAATAGATTTCAGTTTATCGTATTTGAGTACGCAATAGGCGTATAGAGCCATTATAAACTTGTTTTTATTTTGTCCTCCACAGTTGTCCGAATAAAAAGTTATATCAATGGCAGAACCATCACTGATTTGAGACAATCTTTTCTCTATGAACTGTAGGATACAACTTCCAATTTCATCTGAACCACGATTTCCTGTGCCCTCGTGCCAGAAGTACGATTCAGTTTTTTTTGTTGCAAGGTCGGACACCGTAAAGTTAAAGCAGTTTAATTTACTTTTGTAGTAAAAAACAGATACGTCACCTTTTGGAACTGGCAGAACAGCTTGCAGATCATAAACCGCTATTATATTTGTTTCAGAAGCGTGGTCTTTGTCGCACTGTTTTTCCTGTCTTGACAATTGCTTTTCCTTAAGGTGTTGATTATACTTCTGTTGAAGAAGTAATTTGTCCTCTGCATTTTCATAAGCAACACACAGCTCACAGCGATCCTTTTTTGGCACAAAAAAACCTAAATTGAACTCTGTGTTAAAAATTTTGGCATACATGACATAATTGCTGTGAGGTACACTATTGCGCTCACATTCTTCTACGTACTCACGATGAAGATCAGCTATCGTTTTTCCACCCTCGATGAACTCTCTTTCAGTTTGCTGTCGCAAATAATGGCTTTCGATGCGGGGGATTGAATTTATGTGTTTTCGAATGGATTCCTTTACACAATCAGGTAGTTTGTGATGACTGTGATGTTTGCCCCTCTTGTCCTCTTCAACGGAACCAGAAAATGTCCTCTTCTTGACTACAGTCTGTATTACTCTGTTATTGATGTCTATTGTATTCATGAAGAATGTCTTGCAGATTTGGATTTTACTTCCCATTTTTGTTAAGTAAAATGCATTATTTAATTGTCTTCCTTTTTGAGTAGTCGTGTATCTATATTTTCTTTTTATTGGCGCCATATGCCTGCTGACAAAATCTCTTTGGCGGTTAATATCTTTAAGCTCCCAGAATTCTTTAAAAACAGCTTCTCTATCTACTTCTGAAAATTTTTCCCTGCACTTCAACCGACAGCGTTCGCTACACGGTGGCTTAATTTTTCTAGCATCCTTTTGCACCTTTGTTTTTAGTGTTACGTAAGCAGATCCGGCATTTCTAAGGATTTTACATTTATTTTGTAACCATTCTGTCGGTTTAGCTACACGTTTTCTGCTTGGTTTTTTCGTGTCCGGTATTGGTGTGTCATCTGGATTTGAGTTCAACGATGGAAGTACGTCAACAGCTGGTCCTTCAGTTTCGGAATCGTCAGACATTTCAATGGAACGACGTTGCTCAATTTCAAAATCGGGGTCTTTCACCGAATCATCACTGTCCTCAATTGAAGTTGAACTGGAAGAGTCTGAGGAAGATGTACTTTCTGTATCTGAAGAAGAATCAGCTGAGGCATCAATAATAGGGTTGCGAATTTGCTGGGAGCTCTGTTCTCTAACTTCGATTGAACTTGTAGATGGTATTGCTTCAGTGTTATTAGCGGCAGAATTACTTATTGTTATATCTGTAAATGCAAAATTAAATCAACAATAATAATGACGACTCAACTTAGAGCCAACTTTCAATTAAATAAAATGAAAATAAATAAAACCTTTGTAGGTTTCAGCTTCGGTATCAGCTATGTAATCTTGATTGTCTCTGGCGAGGATACATTGGGGTTTATCGGCGCAAAGTTTCCCGGTTCGCAGATTTTCAATAATTTCAAAATCCGATTTTTCTCCTGATTCTGAAAAATTACAAACATGATAAAATTAAGTTGGTTACATAAAGTTACTAAAATAAGATCATCATTCAGAATAACTTAGCTATTAACTTTTAGAATGAAAAAGTTACCTGGTAAAAACAAGTAGGTAAGGTAAGTATAGTAGGCATCTTACCTTGCAAGTTTGATCCCCCAATCTTTTGACGATCATCGGCGGGTGTTTTTTCTTTATCACTTAGGGCTAAACGCAGAATTGCGTCATTACGTTTCATTTTGACCCTAGAATCATAAATCCAATTCCAAGCAAATAATCCGAAAATACCTGAACGTTGTTATAAAACAAGATTACAAGTCGAAATATTCAGACAAAACATGCACATTTTTCGTCAAATACCGTTACAACGTGAAGTGTAACACTACATTACAATAAATCCTATCTAAAATACTGATACAATACAAAATATATCACTTTATTATAGAAATATTGAACTAATTTAATTCAATCCTTTAACAATAAACTGTAATAATTCGACTTGTAACGGTTTATTAGACAAATTGATGTAAGCAACAAGATTTTGCCTTTCTGAAACACTGTTATATTTTAATTTGTAACACTACTTGTCTCAACAAACGCACGTCCACCTTTCATAAAACTAAATGTAACACTAATTGAGAACATTCTGGAGTCAAAATGCTTTAGTCATGTAGTGTTACAACTCCATCTAGCGGCGAGTTTTAGAGTTACAGATGTAACCATTTTGGAGAAGATAGTTAATAAAATTTTAAGTATTTCTGTATATTTAACGCAAAATTCGACTTTTTCGAGTTGTAACCCTATTTTATCGGAGGTGCGATATAAACTTGAATATACCATTCTATTATAATGTAGGCTACAATTGTATTTAACTATGTACTCATTCATGAATATGTTTAGCGTAATATGAAATAATTTCATTTTTTTATTGCGGTAAAGTTAAGATGTAGTGACTATTGATAGTACTATAAGTATGTATCTATTGATTATTAGCACAATATATTCAGTATCTACTCAGATCTCCATTGTATTACTGTCCCATCCTTACAGTATTTGAAATTTGGAGGAATATTCATTTTGAGTGAACTACGAAAGTGACTATAAGCCGTAAAACATGAATACCAACTCCAAATAAAATACCCCTAACGTGCGGGGAAACTTTAATTTACCGGTATGAAAAGTATCCATTGTGATATGAACTCAAATCCTCGTGGTATGAACTCAAATCATGCCAAGGTTCATTTGAATTCATTTAGTAGTTTCGGCGTGATGCGCGTCCAAGATACGTACAGACTGACAGACAGACAGACAACAGACAAAAAAACAGTTTTGGCTTCAATACAAATAATAGAACAGCCTCCAAAAAATGTTTTACTAAATATCTTCAATGTTTGGAATTTGTACTCCATATCCTACAGGAACTTTTTTTTTCGGGATAAAAAGTATTCTCAATTTTCACTTATCATTTAAACTATGACTGTGCCAAGTTGCATTAAAATCCGTCCAGTAGTTTCAGAGTAAGTGTTTTTTTAAATAACTTTCAACCCCTATCCTGCGGGAGCCCTTTAATTTTTCGGGATGAAAAGTATCCTATGTCCTACCTCGTAGTATGAACTCAAATCATACCGAGTTTCATTTAAATTCATTCAGTAGTTTCGGCATGATGGCTAGCTAAAACACAGACAGACAGACAGACAGACAATTTTTGCTTCAGTATCGAATATAAAAAAAATATTCTAAATATCTTCAATATACAGAATTGGACCCGTTATAGTTTTATTATAAGTATATATAGATTATTCATGCGAACAGATATTTATCTATCCATACCAATATATAAAAGTGAAACGTTGTTTGTTTGTTTGTTTGTTTGTTTGTGTGTGTTGTTTGCTTGGGGAGCTTTCACGCGATATCGGCTAGACGGATTTTGATGAAACTTGGAATGGAAACAGCTTGTTCCCTGGAATAAAACATAGGA
Organism: Alsophila aescularia; assembly: GCA_946251855.1. NCBI lineage: Eukaryota > Metazoa > Arthropoda > Insecta > Lepidoptera > Geometridae > Alsophila > Alsophila aescularia. The sequence goes on along the minus strand of OX276379.1, from coordinate 62,341,714 downwards.
TACTCTTTATTCCGGAAAATTGTAAGTTTCCACGGGAAAACTAGAAAAATATTGATTACTCGCTGTAAGAAACGGTTGCCATGGAAACGAAATAACAAGTATGTCAAAAAATATCAAGAGCGGTGTTATACCTACTTTTGCATTGGTTTTTAATGTCCTAGAAGAACATAGTATTTTTTCCGCGCAGACGAAGTCGTGGGCGGGAAGCTAGTAATAATTGAATATAACTTCGAAATAATACATTTGCCTACTAACTATCACAACGGTCCTGCGGTGCCTAATTCTTGTAAATAAAATTATAAAAAACTAGCATTCCCCGCGACCTCGACTGCGTGGATTACAGTTTATCGCGAAAAAAAGTATCCTATGTTAATCTAGGATATTAAAAACCAATGCTAAAGTATAGCACCAACGCTCTTGATGCTTTTTGACAGAATTGTTATTATTTCGTTTCCACGATATCATGTCATTCCGTTCCTTACAGCGAGTAATCGTCATTTTCCAGTTACAACTTACCATTTTCCGAGATAAAAAGTATTCTATGTTGGCCTCTGTAATGTACAGTACCTATTTACAAAGTTTCATCAAAATCGGATCAGCCGTTTAGGCGTGAAAGGTCCCCAAACATACAAACAGATAGTTATATATTTAAACGGCACTTAATCGCGCTGAAAACTTAATTTTTATTTACCTGGAATCCCGTGATAAGCAAGTGTTTGTATCGCGGTTTATGTCAGAAGAAATCTTTCAGATGTCGTTAATGTCGTGTGTCGTGACAATTCTGAATTTTTACAAAACCAAATGCGGGTTGTTGGAAACAACGCTCGCCCTTCTCGACGCTGACACCCGCTACTTCAGGCTTCTCGTGACCACGATCAATGCAACTTGATCAAAACGTCGAGGTAAATAAAAATTAAGTTTTCAGCGCGATTAAGTCCCTTTTAAATATATAACTAGGTGTTCGAATTGCGAAAGTTTAAAAGAAACACAGATAACGTTCACTTTTATATATTGGTGTTGATATTCTCGCGATCTGAAAAATAAATTAGTTTTTCCTGGTGAAAATGTTGGGGAGCCACTTATGGATGCTACGAGACGAGCAGCCACTCGTTGAGGCGTTCTATGGAGAGGTATATGTCCAGCAGTGGGCATCTTTCGGCAGAGATGATGGTGGAGCAATAGTGGTGCACCTCCGGTCAGCATTTAGCTATAATTAGTTCATTATTTGTAGAACTTTAATACATTAGCAGCTGTTAACATTATTATTCGTGTCCTAAACATTCTTCCAGCTTATTCTCGTGTGGAATTTTCTTAAGAAAATAGTAGATTATGCACCAAGAGGATAACGCCTTGACGGCTGGTTGGTCTAGTGGCTATTAACCCTGGGAACGAAATCTAACGGTCGCGGGTTCAAATCCTGCAAGGTGCAATCATTTGTGAAAAGACGTCCAAGCTTTTGCATTTTCCCACTCGATAAAAATATTTTAAGCTTTCGAATATTGTTACCGGGATTTAGTTGGTAATAGATTTTGTATCACATAATTCCTCACTTTTAGGTTTCTACCAGTGGAATCAGCCCTTAACCTTCTAGGTAGGGATTGATGGAGCACCTTGGTTATTAATGCTAGTTTTACAATAAGGTGGCGCTACTGTGCACTGCTAGATTGTTTGCAAAGAAGTTTGTACTCGCGAGGTCTACAGCTCAGAGTCACTAATAGTAGTAAACTATGTTGTATTCTGTGGCACGGCAGCGGGTCGCGTCTCTGTACGTGATTAATTTGGTGCGACACATGTGAGTTGTGTGCCGCGCCTCAATTTCCAAATAGCAACATTTTAAATTTCGGTTTTAGCTCAAAGCTTACAGCTGTCACGTAATCGTATTTCCGCATTGTCTTTTCTGGGTCTAGAACGGGTTTTTACGTCAGTAAGCGTAATTAAACGTCTTTGGGACCGACGCAGTTTTATTTTTTCTGATATGGTCAACAGAAAGTTAATCTCATTGGTCACTTATAACCAATGAAATTAACTTTATATTGATTTCTGTTCTGTTTCCGTCATAAAAAGTGGTTCACTAATCAGCAGAGATACATAGTTATATATTTAAACGGGAGTTAATCGCGCTGAAAAATTAATAATTATTTACCTCGACGTTTCGATCAAGTTGCATTGATCGTGGTCACGAGAAGACTGAAGCAGCGGGTGTCAGTATCGAGAAGATATATTCCCAACGGCCACATTATTTTATTATATATTTATATATATTGCCCTATTGGCGTGGATAATGGGGCAGATGGAAATTTAAATTACCACCAGCCCCATTGATGGGGACGTTACTTTTGAAATACTTTTGACATACTTTTGAAATACTTTTGACTTACATTTGCTTTAACATAGCTTTGTAATTCTTTTCACATACTTTCGGCGTACTTTTGACATACTTTTCACATATTTTAGATATTATATTAACGTACTTTTGACATATTTTTGATATACCTTTGACATACTAATGATATATTTCTTTTGAAATTCTTTTGACATACATTTGTTTTAACATAATTTTGTAATTCTTTTCACATACTTTCGGCATACTTTTGACATACCTTTGAAATATATTTGGCATACTTTTGTTATTATTTTAACATACTTTCGGAATACTTTTGAAATACTTTTGACATACATTTGACGTAATTTTGACATGTTTTTGACATACTTATGACATATTTCTTTTGACTTTCCTTTGACATACGTAAGACATACTTTTGATATACTTTCGACATACTTTTGACATAATTTTGACAGATTTGACGTACTTTTGACATATTTTTTACTCTTGACAATTTTTTTAATTTTTTACGTACATTTTACCAACTCTCCCATGGGCGTGAAAATTTCCAACGGCCCCATTTTCTATTTGATAATTTTGTCACTTTAGTGTTTTTTGTTGCATATTGGAACATCTGCAGATTTCTTCTGATATAAACCGTGACGCGAACACTTGCTTATCACAGGAATCCAGGACGCAGCCAACTTGAAACCATCCTCTCTGTTGAAATTGGGATACTTTTTAATTTCAACCGCTTCACGTACAATCCTGGAGTAGTAGTGAAGTTCCGTGGAGAGGATCTTTGGGTCATTGAGTTCTATCCAGTGATTAAGGCCCGATTCGAGCAAATGCTCAGCGATTGCAGATTTATTTATCTGGCGGTTCTTTACAGCTGCAATGTGTTCTTTGACCCTTTCCGCTATAGTACGCTTGGTTTGTCCAATGTAGGAACTACCGCAGCTGCAATCTATCTTATATACGCCAGGAGTTTGAAAAGGAATGACATCTTTCGGTGTTCTAACATGCCTTGCTAACTATAAACGGGAACTGTATAAACGGTCTTGATAGACAAGTCCTTTAATAAAGCACCGACTTTATCCGTCACTCCTTTTACATAAGGCATGAAAGCCGGCTGTCTATAGACATCAGTCCTACTCTTTACTCTCCCTCTCTTTTCCAGTCCTACTCTTTACTCTCTATCTCTAATTCCCGTTTAAATATATAACTATGTGTTCGAATCGCGAAAGTTTATAAGTTACAGAAGAGATACGTTCAACAACGCTCAAAGGACCGTTAGCTCGCAGCACGCGCCGAGCACTTCAGCCTGCGCCCGCGCCGGAAGCCGGAGTCTGACTACTGTAAGACTACATTCGTGCCGTGAGTTAGTTCCTAGTGCCGAGGACTAACTCACAGCACGCGTGTTCCACGACAGGCAACCTGTAAAAGTTTCATAACAGTTATCCACTTCTTTATACCAGAAATCCTCACGACATCTACTGACAATGTTTATTTACTGACCGAGCGAGCTCGAAGCGCGAGCGAAGCGTCTCTGTTTCAGCTTGGGCAAAACTTCTTTCGTATGTCCGAATGTCTGTCTGGATGTCCGGCTGTTCTCATCACAGGTCGCATTTCTCAACTGATCTAGACGAAACTTGGTATAAATGTAAAACCAATTTTCAGAATGTTTTAGTCGTCAGGGATTTCTGATTGGGGGGGCGGTACCTCCTCCAAAAAACGGTAAAAAGGGGGTTACTGAATACCGTAAGTAAGTAGGCAATTATTTGGCACATAACTAAAAAATGAGGTCTGTGCTACGCCCATACCGACTAAAGTAAGTAAGTAGGCAATTATTTGGCACATAACTAAAATATGAGGTCTGTGCTACGCCCATACCGACTAAAGTAAGAAACTAGGCAATTATTTGGCAAATAACTAAAAAATGAGGTCTGTGCTACGCCCATACCGACTAAAGTAAGTAAGTAGGCAATTATTTGGCACATTACTAAAAAATAAGGTCTGTGCTACGCCCATACCGACTAAGGTAAGTAAGTAGGCAATTATTTGGCACATAACTAAAAAATGAGGTCTGTGCTACGCCCATACCGACTAAGGTAAGTAAGTAGGCAATTATTTGGCACATAACTAAAAAATGAGGTCTGTGCTACGCCCATACCGACTAAAGTAAGTAAGTAGGCAATTATTTGGCACATAACTAAAAAATGAGGTCTGTGCTACGCCCATACCGACTAAAGTAAGTAAGTAGGCAATTATTTGGCACATAACTAAAAAATGAGTTCTGTGCTACGCCCATACCGACTAAGGTAAGTAAGTAGGCAATTATTTGGCACATAACTAAAAAAAATACTTTCTTTTTAGTTTTATACGATTTGAACCATATCACATATACATTCATGTAAACATACATACATACACGAAATTTGGTACATATTATGTTTAGACACCCATATAGACTAACATATAAGAATATTACGCATTGCAACAATATTACATACATACACATCAAGTTGAGAACCTCCTTTTTTTGAAGTGGGTTAAAAATGATAATTTGTACATTGCTAGGACTTGGAGGACTTATTGCTATTTCAAGTTTGAGGCACGTCTTTTTTACTGGCGAAGCAAGCGGTCGCATGACCGCAATCTCACCGAGTGGTCAGCGACGCGACCGCGGGCGCTTGCCTAGGACACCTTCTACTCTCGACTTGAATACTCCTACATCTGTAATACTTATGATAAAACAATAAGTACGAAAAAGTCGCTACAAAGAAAAAAATGGTCTAGGGTACTTAAAATAAACTACTAGAATATAACTAGAATATAACATTTAAAATATCATGTCTATCTGTCTGTATGTTTGTTCGCGCATCACGAAAAACTACTGGATGCGATGCAGTTTTCACTGTTGGATAACTTAGTGTTAAAAACTGATGTACTTCATTTCACTGAAAAATTTCACTCATTGTTCGATCCTCCCGTCAGACGCTAATTAACATTTACTGCGAGAGTCAGTGCGATTACATTTAGAAAATAACTGTTAATACAGTGAAATCACATAAAAAATATATTACAAAAAAAGAAAAGTGAAACCCATCATTTGTGAGAAAAAACGTATGAAAAAACGTAAGGCTTACAAAGCTTAAAAAAACACGAGGACAAAAGCTACGCTACGCTTCACTCCCGACTTCGTCTTCTAACCTATCATGGTCAAGTCAGGCTTTCGCCTAGCGCCTCTAGCAGTGTATAATGATTTTATACGAACTGAAATTATACAAAGAAAAAATGCATTTTTCTATGAATGTTTTGCTAAATATACTTGTAATAACGAAACGCCGCTACAAACAGCTGCCCACAGCTGTCAAAACATGTAGCGAAGAGCATATTATCCCTACAGTTATGATCCATTTCGTACGTTTTTTCATACTTAAGCTCATTTATTTTTGTTTTTTTAACTTTGAGCTTCCACCACCACCCCTTGCAGGGCTCCCCCTGCAAGGGGTGGTGGTGGTGGTTATCCCCTCTCGCTCTCCCACCCCCTCCCCACCCCTAAGTACAAATGTACATAATTATACCGATTCTAACGAACGAGCCATTACGATTACTGGCGTAGATAGTATGTTCCTCGAACCTAACTTAAAGTAAAAAGTACTTTAGTAAAATAATATAAATATGACTTCCTTGCACAATTGCTTGAGACACATCCCTGACAAGCTTGCTGACAGTCCACTGTCCTAGTACGATATTGTATTCCTGGCCGATGCATCGTTGGTAACTGCCCACGGCGAAAAAGCATACAGGTGTTAGTTAGGACCTACAACAATGATTTTCCAGGTAGGTGTTTAAACTGAGTACCTACTAGGTACCATTACGAGTATAATAAAAGCATACAGGTGTTAGTTAGGACCTACAACAATGATTTTCCAGGTAGGTGTTTAAACTGAGTACCTACTAGGTACCATTACGAGTATAATAAAAGCATACAGGTGTTAGTTAGGACCTACAACAATGATTTTCCAGGTAGGTGTTTAAACTGAGTACCTACTAGGTACCATTACGAGTATAATAAAAGCATACAGGTGTTAGTTAGGACCTACAACAATGATTTTCCAGGTAGGTGTTTAAACTGAGTACCTACTAGGTACCATTACGAGTATAATAAAAGCATACAGGTGTTAGTTAGGACCTACAACAATGATTTTCCAGGTAGGTGTTTAAACTGAGTACCTACTAGGTACCATTACGAGTATAATAAAAGCATACAGGTGTTAGTTAGGACCTACAACAATGATTTTCCAGGTAGGTGTTTAAACTGAGTACCTACTAGGTACCATTACGAGTATAATAAAAGCATACAGGTGTTAGTTAGGACCTACAACAATGATTTTCCAGGTAGGTGTTTAAACTGAGTACCTACTAGTAGGTACTATAGGTACCATTACGAGTATAATAAAATTAGAACATTAGGCTCAATTACTACAAAAGATAATTTCTGGAAGGAGGTAAAACGTATCTAAGTATTTTCATATTATTGTGTAAAGAAGATACCTACTAACATTGATGTATATGTTACTATGTGCTTACTACAACATGCACAGGCAGTACATTAGATCGAATCCTTGTCAGATAGACCTAAACACCTTGAATGAGGGCGAGGGCAATTTCCTTATTAACTGTATTAATGCTGTTCTTCCAGATCAAAAGGATCTGGTAGAACAGCATTTTAATTTATTTTTTTAATGATCCCTAAAACGTTGCCTATTAATCCTCACGATTAATAGGCAATGTTTAATCGCTATGTTCTGACGCCTCCTCCTTTCGGCTTTCAATGTAATAATATTACCGAAATCCATTTTACAAAAAAATATTAACTTTTGTCGTGTAACTTTGGAAAGCCTATAAAAATTCTATAAATTCGGTAAGATTAACGTAATTATAGCGACAACAACTGTCAAAAATAAGATCCATGCTTCCTATTGTCGATATAAATCGATATATTCAATATGATTTACTTATCTTATCGAATTTATGTCGATGTCGATAAAGTGCGTTCCGTGCTACCGATCTCGTTTTATGGAATATTTACGTCAAATTTGACTTTGAAATGCGGTAAAAACGGTAAGTTTATCGATCGATAAGATCCATGCTCGCACTGCAGTATCATTGTAAACACAAGATGGAAACCGCCACAAAATGGCGGATTACATATTTTTTTATCATAATATTTTTTAACCTAAATATGGGTATCAAATAAAAGGGCTACAACAAGTAGAACACAGTACACTTTTAAAAATAACGAAATAATAAACTAAAAACGTGAAAAAATAGTTTTGAGGTTTTATATGTAGGTACTAGAAACTAAAAAATAAAATAAAATCGTGGTTCGAGTCGAGTCGTAGCGTAACTTGAGTAATAGAAATTAAAATAAAATAAAATCGTGGTTCGAGTCGAGTCGTAGCGTAACCTGAGTAATAGAAATTAAAATAAAATAAAATCGTGGTTCGAGTCGAGTCGTAGCGTAACCTGAGTAATAGAAATTAAAATAAAATAAAATCGTGGTTCGAGTCGAGTCGTAGCGTAACCTGAGGAGAAATTCGACTAACCCCACGATTTTATTTTATTTATTAGTTTTTAGTACATATAAAACCATTTAACTAAAAAAAAAATATTTTATTTGTGTTTAGAACTTATACTTTGTGCTCTGTGCCTATCTATACCTTGATGATTGTGATGTTTTCGCTCAGCGCGCCATTCTTGTACTTTTTGTTGATTACAGCTTAATTAAAATTTAAGCTAACATTACTTACAGCTGCCATATTGTATTTCCGACGGAACAAAAAATTACCAAAACCTATCCAGCGAGGTATCAAAATGAAGGCATTTAAAAGACAATTCCAAATATATATAAGAGAAACTAAAAAACTTTTTTTTATAAAAAAAACGACTGCAACCATAACTAAAAAGAGGCAAACAAGCTTTAGATTCTTGATTTTGAAATACCAAAGGCGCAGTCGGAGGCGCCGCCATGCATTTCATTTCTCCTGTGACGGGATCAGCTAGAACCTGGCGAGCTACTCCTCTCGCCACAGTGGGAACTGTACATTATATTTCAAAATCAAGAATCTAAAGCTTATTTCCCCTTTTTAGTTTTGTTCGCAGTCGGCTTCTTTTTTATTTTTTTATTCCATAGCAGTGTAAAACCCGAGCATACTAACTATAATTATGCTTTGAAACAGTGACATTAGCAAGCGACTCGCGGTTTGGCGCCGCCGCGGGTCCCCCGGCGGGCCCGCGGCGGAGCGCTGCCGCCACCGGAGCGCCAGCGCGAGGGACGTTAGGCGGAGGTTCTATTTCCTGCGTGTTTACCTTTACTTGGTTCTGATTATGGACTTGATATGACATGGGCTGTCGTGTCGTGGCCGTATCTGGAACATATATTTATATATAAAATTATATTTTGAAGCTAACGGTACACACTGTAGTATGCTTCAAACAAATAATTGCATTACAATTATTAATCAACAATAATATATTACTTTTCTACGGAGACTGAATAAGCTCCAGCTTCCAACTTAAGGCATGTTCCGTGGCACTCTCAAAGGAAACTGATGTTGTTTGATAATGTTGATACTTTAAATAACCTAGGTAATCTAATTACCTAACGTTAGATAACCTACTAACCGTTTTCTCAGAGGACACCAAAATATAATGTGTAACTACCTGGTGGAGCGACGACAAGTAAATAGTAAACAGACAGGTTGTGTGTGTTGTAATATTTATTGATGTAATAGGATAAGAATCCTTTCATCCGACACGTCCGGCACAGATTGTATTGACAGCGCGGGCGGAGCGCCTGGCGCCGGGCCGGGGCGCCCGATATTGGGTCCTATGCAAATATTGGCAATCAGAGCTGCTGATCCTCGCGGCCACCGCGTCGGAGCACGCGTTTTATCGTTTAATCCTCGATTGGAGTCCTAATACGTCAGGAACATGGAGCCGCTACGTCACTCCGTCGCTGGTCTTTACCAGTTACATAGATATCTTTGTCAAAATTAGATGTGACTTTAGATGCTTTTTCAGAAGGTCGATAAACCATTTAGTAGTGCATATCGGGCGTGTTCAGTGGTTCAGCGGGTCGGTGAGATTACGCACAATGGCGGGTAATGGCAATAAATTGCCGAGATTTGGGCCGCCGCCGTGCACCGCGTACACGTAGGCAATTTAAGGGTTAATTTATTGCTCGGTCAAGCAGATTTACTTAGATTCACTTCACAGCGCCTTGAGATCTTATAACACAAATTGGTTTTGGTGTAACGATATATTTTCAATTGCATCTATCTCTTCATAGTAATGGTAAATGTTGAGCTTCCAAAAGATATTTCAAATGTGACGTGATGTCTTTCAATCATCATCAAAATGACGATTGCCATGGCACTACAGCAGATCCCGCGTGGTATGGCACATACGGAGCCGCGGCCCCGGCGGATCCCGCGTGCCATGGTACACACAGAGCCGCGGCCGCCGTCGAATCCCGCGTGCTACGGCACACACGGAGCCGCGGCTGCCGGCGTATCCCATGTGCTACGGCACACACGGAGCGGTGGCTACCACTCGCGTGTTTCATAACGTGTATGCACTCGCCGTAAATGTCATCTACGGCTGCAGTATCACCCAAACAAACAATGCTCGCATACGGTCTCATAGATTTCACTGTTTGCAATTGGAAGTCACTGTCCGCTCGGGCCAATAAGTCGTCGATAGGCAGTCTGTACACTGTTCTCTACTTCCAAATAGTACAACCTCATTACTTTCGATACGCTTATCGGAGGATTCTGAATTACAAAATTATGTAGATTCAGCTAATATTTCTGCTAAATGATAACACTTACGAGCCCATTTCTAGTGTCGAGCTGACATTAGAAATCACTAGAATCACTAGAATCCTACATAAAGAGTTCCCACGGACCCGCGATTTTTGAGAGTAGGATTAAATTACTGTGAGTAGGGTCACTATCGTATTTTTTACACGACTGCCCAAAAAAGGAGTGCAATGTTTTAGCATTCATGTATGTTTGTACGTGTGTGAGTTTCTTTATTCCACCATAACTTTTAAATGCCTGAACAGATTTTTGACTAATGGGGTATAGTTAAAATCCTTACATCCCCCCGAGTAACATGGGCTATTTTTTTTTTGAAACCATTCAATATGGCGGCAGTATAGCTCGATTTTAAAATTCGAAAAAGAAAAGAAAATACTTCAAATTTTACAATATGGATATCAAATTGAAGGCCTTGAAAGGCATATTCCAACAATATATAATAATATTGGAATAAAGCTATTTTTTGGCAGGGCAGGCGTGTTTTTTTTAGCTTTTAAGCTACCTATTCTTCGAATCATCGTTTTTTCCATTCATTTAAACGAATGCACGTTGATATACCGACGCGCTTGTTTCGGATCGGCCCTTAATGTTTGCCGCAACATATCGCTACAGAGGGTGGGCGGCGGGATGACACGCGACTACTTTGAATGACGTCGGCAAAAACCGGCACTAGCTTGTAATTCATCTCGAGATGAGTGATCGCCGCCGCGTCCGTCTCGTGGCGCGTGAATAATATCACCATTTGCTTGCTGAGAGTGCGCTTTGATCACTATCGGTGGACGAGAGAGGGATACGAGTCAAGGTCGAGCGCCCTCGGGGGAGATGCTATAATGGGAAGTCGATAACTAGATTACACTCAAGAATTATAATGTATTACCTATTTAAAAGATACGAACGTTACAACCTATAATATAAACAATACAGTAGTCTACATTGGACGTTTCGCTGGTTGCGGGTCCGGTGTGTTAGCTTCGAAACTTGAACAGCTCTCACCCTTCGAGGAGCGGTTTGTAATATGCCTCAAAAAATTGTAAGAGAGTCTGTTGCGGATGACAGTTTGACATCTCTACCTCGTTGTAGAACAATGGCGCTAAGTTACGCAATATGATAAATTGCCTCCGTTGAGGAAGGCCGACCGCGAACTGATCTGTTCTGCTGCTAATGGCGGTTTAAGGGACTCCCGGTGAATAAGTCGAGAGTTCTCTCAAACTTTCTGACTTACAACTTCCAAAATATTGGGCGAACTGTATCGTAAATAACGAATACTAAGAAGCAGCTATAAAAGTGGGGCGGGCGGAGCGAGCTGGGCCGGGCCGGTGCGCGCCTCAACTTAAATGATCCCTCTCATAGTTTCCAAGTTATCCAGGTGCCTCATGTTTGTTCGTAAAAAACTTTTTTCATTTTGATGATTAACCTATTTCAGAACCATATTGTATTTTTGCGGTCGCTTTTTTACCGGACGTTTTGTGAGAATTTCACTTAATTGTTTACATTACTGTACCTAAACATAATTACTGACATTTTATGTCCTAGACCAATAATATAAAATGACACATTAATAATAATAATAATAACACGCGAGCACTGCTATATAGTATACAGCTATATAGTATAAAGTCATATAGTATACAGCTATATAGTATACAGCCGTATAGTATACAGCCATATAGTATACAGCTATATAGTATACAGCCGTATAGTACACAGCCATATAGTATACAGCTATATAGCACCAACTTATAATAAAGCAGTAACAAACAAAAAGTCTGTACAATGAAGACAATTAAAAAAAATGTAATTGGGCACGTAAAATAAGCTAACAAGAATGTACACTTTAAAGGTGTTCGCGCTGTATGTTCGCGCGTCACGTAAAAACTACTGGACCGATTGCGATGTGGTTTTCACTGTTGCATAGATACTTGTTATATCAATCTAATGAGAAGAAGCCTAGCAAATGTTAAAAACTATTTGATGGCAGAACTATTTGATCTATTGTACCTACTTTATAGGTATTTCTGGTCCTGGAATATCAAATAGGATACTATATAGGTGTTTGTGGTCCTGGAATATCGAATAGGATACTTTATAGGTGTTTCTGGTCCTGGAATATCAAATAGGATACTTTATAGGTGTTTGTGGTCCTGGAATATCAAATAGGATACTTTATAGGTGTTTCTGGTCCTGGAATATCAAATAGGATACTTTATAGGTGTTTCTGGTCCTGGAATATCAAATAGGATACTTTATAGGTATTTCTGGTCCTGGAATATCAAATAGGATACTTTATAGGTGTTTGTGGTCCTGGAATATCAAATAGGATACTTTTTCCCTAGAAAAATATTCACGAGGGTAGGATAGCTAGTTTTATTATAATTACTTTCGTTAACTTCACATTCCTTGATTATGAAAACGAACTCGTGTGTTATTCATATAAAAGTTTGTTTGCTTGTCATGAAAATAAGAAGACCAAATACACCTACTGATAACATAATGATAACAGCAGCAGCGCATGCTGGATGCGCTGCTGCTGTTATCATTATGTTACGAGCAGGCATGACGCTTACCATCAAGCGAATGACCATCTCGTCTCGTCAGTCGTCAATAGCGTAGTCATTAAAAAATGCAATTGCCAGAAAGGGTAATTTTTTTAAATTAAATTTTGACGCTACGTACTCGTACGCGTACCGTATAGCTGAGTCAGTTTCGTGAATAATGATTACGTAAGCCTATGTCCAGCAGTGGACGAATACAGGCTGATGATGACGATGATGACGAAACCAAAGGGAATCAATAACCTACGTATTTATTACACCTATATATTACGTCTAATTTAGTTTTATTTTGGTTTGTGACATAAGAGTTATTACCAATGATATTACCAAAATTAGCCCATCTTTTAATATTTATATCGTGTTTGTCTTGAAAAAGTTATTATTATTATTTATATATTTATTATTAATATTACAGCTTGCACTAACAGTAGAACACCAAAGAGGATTGTGTCTTTTTGTGTACGAGTATGCAAGCAATTTGCCACAACTCACCTGAAATCGGAGTCATGGTTGACAAAGCGTAGCCTAGTATAAACCTACCTATTTTTAAAGCCTAGCCTAGACAGGTATATAGCCTAACCTATTTATAAAGCCTAGCCTAGACAGGTATATAGCCTAACCTATTTATAAAGCCTAGCCTAGACAGGTATATAGCCTAACCTATTTATAAAGCCTAGCCTAGACGAGTCTATAGCCTAATCTATTTATAAATCCTAGCCTAGACGAGTCGATCAAGCCTAACGTACCTATTCGAAATGCCTAGCCTAGAAGAGTCAATAAGTTACCTATTTATTAAGCCTAGCCAAGACGAGTCGACAACCTACTTATTTATAAAGCCTAGCCTAGACGATAACATACCTATTTATAATGCCTAGCATAGACGATAACCTACATAAAAATGTCTATAACCTACGTTTTTAATAAGCCTAGACGATAACATACCTATTTATAAAAACCAGCCTAGACGATAAACTACGTATTTATTAAGCGTAGACGATAACATACCTATTTATAAAGACCAGCCTAGACGATAACCTACGTATTTATTAAGCGTAGACGATAACATACCTATTTATAAAGACCAGCCTAGACGATAACCTACGTATTTATTAAGCCTAGATGATAACAATACCCATTTATAAAGACTGAGGATGATGAGATTGGAAGAATTATGTTGTACGATTGCGTCACATTCTTCGAAATGTAATCTAGAAACATATCGATTAATATTGCTCACTTTCTTGTTGTAATTATGAGGTAGTGCTGGCCTCTGGTGTCAGAGTTCGTATCGATTAGGATAATGATAATCACACTAATATTATAAAGGCGAAAGTTTGTATGTGTGCGTGTTTGTGTAAGAGTGTAACAGAGTGTGTGCGTGTGTGTATGTTTGTCGCTCCTTCACGCTCAAACGGATTCGGATGAAATTTGGTACCAGAATAGCTTAAATCTTGGATAAACACATAGTCTGCATATGACGACCCCAACCAAGGGAAAATAAAAATTATTAGTTTTTCAAGATTTAATTGCATTTGAAGCTTTAGACCAAATTTGACCATACTAATTATTATAAAGGCGAAAAATTGTATGTATGTATTTGTGTATGCGGGAAGCTTTTGAATCAAATTTGACCAAAAATCTTAAGATTTTTAAGGGTTTTGAAAGGAATTGTCAAAATGACGTGTCAACGTTAAAGGTTTTTATGGAGAAACCTAAATTATAAGAGATACATTTCTTTAGCATCATTCAATGCGGATGAAACCGCAGGGTGCAGCTAGTAATATAATATATTTTGCTGTGCCTATCGACAGGTGCACCTGATAACCAACTAAGGTGTTTCAGAAGTATGATACATCGTCTAAAAATAATATTGTACAAATTAGTAGTATTTGTTTACAGATTATTTTGTTACAAGAATAAGTAAGTATGTATTGTATTGTATAATATGTTTGTAATAATTCTGGAGCCGTTGAACGGCGGGACCGACACGAAGTCTCACTGTGCTTGTAAATATGTAACTATTATAACCGTCTCGATTGACATTCAATGTGATTCATTTATTTTATTTACACTAAAACACATACCTAATTGATTCGTGTCATTTTTAATTAGCTAACAATGAATCTATAACCAATCCGTATTTAATTATTTACTTATTGCGATTCAGTCCTAATCAATGGTCGGAGTATTTTGAAATAAATAAATAATTATAAGGTTAATTAACTTACCAGTATGTATTTTCAAAATACAATAATAATCCGGAGTTGCTCTAGCGAGCAGTTGAAACAGCACAACATGCACTACTGCACGGCTGCACGGCTCCCACTGACGATCACCGTCCACCTCCGAACTTTCAGCTTCACGTAAAACTTTTAAAAAGTTTACTACTTTCGCAAGTAGCTACAGTGGCACTGAATATTTGAACAAAACACTGTCAGTGTTCCACACTCGTCGTATTTAATGCGGGCGAGTGAATGAGTTGTTCTGTACCGAACTATATATAATAAGTCGTAGTGTTGGCGCTACGTGCGAGGCGCGGAGTGCGCGCTGCCGGCGGTCGGCTCGCGCGGTGCCAGTGCGGGCGGCAGTGAGCGCCGCCCGCCGCGAGAGCGCCGCGCCTCAGCCGCGCCCGCGCCCCGCGCCCTCCCCGCGCTCTCTTCATATCATACCACTTCAACTGGTCCTCGGACTTCATGGAAAAAAACATTTGAAAACTTACCCAATTATCAAATTCCACTCAACATTGAAGTAAACGGACTTCTAAACTATGCAGAGCTCTTTCTCTCCGAGCCTCCCCGGAGACAGTGAAATCCTTTACAGGCAATCACTAGTGTGCAGAAACCTAATAGAATATTTAATGAAACCAGATTAGGCCTCCTGCTATAAGAAGAAGGAAAAATTACGGCGGAACCCTCTGTAAGGTTGTGGTGTGAACACTGGAAAATTGAGTCGAATAATTTTTCGTGGTCTTTTCTTTATGTTCAAAGTACCATAATGTGCTATTCCAGGACCAAGATACCAACATTTGATCAAAATTTCTTTAGCCGTCAAGAATAATTTTATCAATTATTTGGCTTCTAACTCACCAGATTGAGATACCAATTACACCAGTTTTTAAATCAAACCCTAAGCTATCTAACAATGAAAACAGCATTGCAGTCAGTCCAATAGTTTTTACGTGATGCGTGAACAAACAAACAGACAGAGCGTAACGTTTCTTTTATATTCGTGTTCAATACCCTTTTTAGGCATCCAAGAGCATTTTTTTATCTTCTATTTACAGCCTTTTTCGTACCTATTGCTTTATTATAAGTATAGATATATTACTTTGTCAATTTGCATTAAAAAAACCGTCTAGTTGTTTCAGCGTGATACGTGTCCTTTTAAATAATTTTCAACCCCTATATTGCGGAAACCCGTTAATGTTTCGGGATGAAAAGTATCCAATGTCCTACCTCGTAGTATAAACTCAAATCATACCAAGTTTCATTTGAATTCATCCAGTAGTTGCTGTGCGATGCGTGGTCAAGATACGGACAAACAGACAGACAGACAATAATAAAAAGTAAAACAGTTTTGGCTTCAGTATCAAATACAGAGAACCATCCAAAAAATATTATTTATAACTTAAATATTAACATAACTTTGGACCCATATCCCGCAGAAGCCCTTTATTTTTTCATGACAAAAAGTACCCATAATTTTCACACATCTTATAAACTATGTTTGTGCCAAGTTGTATCAACATCCGTCTAATAGTTTCAGCTTGCTACGTGTTCTTTTAAATAATTTTTAACCCCTATCTTGTAGGAACTCTTTAATTTTTCGGCATGAAAAGTATTCAATGTCCTACCTCAAAGTATGAACTCAAATCATACCAAATTTCTTCTGAATTCAATGAGTATTTTCAGCGTGATGCGCTGCCAAGGTACAGACAGACAGACAGACAGACAGATAGATAGACAAAATTACAAAAATACAGTTTTGGCTTTAGTATTGAATAGAAAACGGCCTCCAAAAAAATACACAATATCTTCAATTTACAGAATTTGGGACATTATCTCGCAGGAACCCTTTATTTTTTCAGGATAAAAATTATCCTCAATTTTTACCCATTATATAAACTATATGACTGTGCCAAGTTGCAACAAAATCCATCCAGTAGTTTCAGCGTGATACGTGTTCTTTTAAATAACTTTCAACGCCTATCTTGCGGGAACCCGTTAATTTTTCGGGATGAAAAGTATCCAGTGTCCTACCTCGAAGAATGAACTCAAATCATACCAAATTTCATTAGAATTCAGTGAGAGTTTTCGGCATGATGCGCTGCCAAGGTACAGACAGACAGACGGACAGACAGACAGACAAAAATGAAAAAAATACAGTTTTGGCTTCAGTATCAAATATAGAGTACCCTTCAAAAGAAAATTTCAAAATATAAGTATATATGTTTTGTGAATGTGTTGTAGTAGGTAACTATGTTTTTTAAGTTGGTTTCCGTAACTTATTGTGAGTATTACTAAAGAACAACTTTTACTTATAATTCGGCATCGACACGTATATTCAAAAAAAAAACTGTCATTCTTGTGTCTCGCATGCATAGAGCGTCCGTCGCTGTAGCCGCTAGCCGCAGTAGTAAAACAGTCCGTGGCCGACGCTGGCGCCATCTAATGTTTTATAGGTTTTACGCATTCTTTTTACGGCCCTTGTTCCAACATAAATTTTATTTTTAGCTCACTAAACTAATGTAATTTTCGCAAAGCTGTAAAGCTAACACTATAAAAAGCGTTTACCTTGGAAAAATATTGAAATATTTCGCATAAATACTTTTCTCGTTCAGCTAGAAATGTTAGATTGGGCACGTCTCACAATACTAAGAACAAATCCAAATAAACACTCATTCTTTGTTCTCGGCGGGCGACAGGTCACTCTTCTCCGCCTTGTGTGACCGAGGGGAGTAACGGGTGGGCCGCAAGCCATACTATATCTGCTGGCCTACTCTACGGTCTAGATTTTTTATGAATTATTTGATGTATTACACAATGTTATATATCGCACTGATTTAAATAAATACATTGAAAAGAAAAACCTGATAAACGTAACAATAATAAACACTGTTGCTTGGCCGAGCGGAGCCGAGCCTCCACCAGTATGGGCGGGCGGCGGAGCGTGCTATAATCTGTAGTAAGTGCTGTGCTGTGATGGCGGCGCGAGCTCGTCCCGGGTGTTTTAAGGCTTCCAAATCTATGGAGAGGTTGAACTCTTGATACATGCCGTAACTTAATATCATGCAAATGCGGTGCGTGGCGACGGCAGGGCGGGTGGGCGGTCGCGGCCTGGCAGCGAGCCAGCCTCCCTGAGCGGACAGATTTACGAAATCATGCGAATCACTGAATATGACCCTCGTAACGATGCAACATCGCCACTAATGTGTTCCACTCCACTTGACCTCCTTCGATTGGACCGCCACGATAACTGACACCATTTGGTAAAAGCACAACACTAAATAATAGCACCTAATAGGTAGGTAACTGATAGCCAGCAGAAAAGTTTTTTCCATTTAAAGCGACAACTTCACACTCAAGTATAATACACAAAAAAGGTGTTTAACAAATACATTATCAAAGTAAGAGAAAAAACACGACTGCCCTGCCACAAAAGGAACTCAAATTGTTTATAGCATGTGTCATTCGGGTTGGACGATACCACAAAAGAAATAATAGTACTAACGTAACGATACCACAGAATAAATAATAGTACAAATAACGATACATCCAAATCTGTATGTATACATACATGAACCCTACACTCCACACTTCTTTTTTTGGGCAGTCGTGCAATAATGTCAGGTCCTTCCATTTGTGTCCGTTTCTCCGCCTGCCCCGGCTGAACAGCCAGCACTCACGTCTCGGGTCGGGGCAGCCGTTATCATACAGTGGCGGATGCTGTTTTGGACGGTTAAGGGCGGGTGAAGTTATGCACACCTTTTTCTGCTGGAGCACTACGGAACTAGCTGTTGTCTTTACTCTCATAGTTGACCAAGTGAGCGCGAAGCGCGAGCGAAGCGTCTCTGTTTCAGCTTGGGCAAAAACTATTTCGTATGTCTGGATGTCTGTCCGGCTGTTCTCTACAGATCGCATTTCTCAACCGATCTAGACGAAACTTAGTATACAGGTTAAACGAATTTTTAGAATTTTTAGTGACCAGGGATTTTTAATTGGGGGTACTTACCCCAAAAAAGGGTAAAAAGGGGGCTACTGAATATCTCCGCCTTATTAAATCAGATTTCGATGATTATTTTTTTATTTGTAAAGAAGTAACTTTAAATTAGTCTCATAAAAATTTGGTGAATATCTGATCAAGATCCTTGGCGTGATGAGCAGAATAGCTCCTCAAAATGCAGTAAATTTCTCACTTTTAGTTTTCTACCAATGGAATCTTCCCTTTACCTACTAGGTAGGGATTGATGGAGCACCTTGGTTATTAATGTTAGTTTTACAATAAGGTAACTGTTGATGAAGATGGCGCTGCTGTGCACCGCTAGATTGTTTGCAAAAAGTTTGTACGCGGGAAGTCTACAGCTCACAGAGCCACTAGTTTTAAATTTATTTAACTTGACTCGCACAACGCTAACGTTCACACGTGACATATAAATACATTATAATCATTGTGGAAATAAATAATTTAGTACTTGTATAGTCTTGCTAACATTTTGTTGCTTAATGCAGGCACCTGACTATGTCGCAGCAATGTTTTTTTTTTTAGGAAGGATATAATATGCTGTAGATCTATAACGGACCTCTACAGCGGGCGATGGGGCGGGCGAGAAAGCGCTCCGCCGCTATGAGCGATGGCTGTACGGCGCGCGCGCGGTGCATACAGTGCAGGGGTTCGAACCCATACAAGAGGTTACACATAGGGTACAGAATATTACAAAGCTGTAATTTCACAAAACTAAATAAACCATTTGATTCCTTTATCAAAAAGCAAAAAATGTGACCCAAAAGTCATTTGAGATAGGGCTTATTTTTATGCCAGTATCTTGCTGTCTATATCACTATTTCTCCAAATACTTTTATTTGAAATGTTTGAGAATTATGAAAAGTAAATAACTAATAAGGTCAGCCTGTATAGCATCTTTTGAGGATTTTGAGGGGGTAAAACCGAATTGATTAGGGCTCATGCAAGTTAAATGGGATATTCGGTTATTTATTACTCTTTACCAGATTTTTAATGTATGTGATATTAACTTGATACCCCTGTAGTTACCACATTCCGTTACGTCGCCTTTATTTTTATAAAAAGGAATCAGGTGACTGAGTCGCCACGAGTTTGGGATCTTCTTACTATGGAGGATAAGGTTAAATAGTCTCGTAAGCTTGTTCACTCCTAGTTGGCGTAGTGATTTCCAATTTCAGCCGGAATTTCATCTGGGCCGACTGCTTTTCGGTTCTTCATTTTCTTCATTTCATTATTTACCTCATCTTGGCTTATGGCTTGTATCGGTCCTTCTACTGGCAGGGGTACCAGATCTTGACTGGGAAATTCTTCATTTATTAGTTCTTTGTAATATTTGTACTATCTTTTATTTTTATCTTCATTATTTGTTAGTAGTTTTCTGTCTCTATTTTTAATGTATTTATTTATAAGCATAAAAGCGATTGTTAAATAAACTCAATTTTATATGTAAGATAAATACAAGGAATTATCTTATTTATGTTATAATAATCATAATATATTATAAAATAAATTAACAAAATTGGATTTTAAAAGTGGAACAAGTGATAAAATGTTAAATACTATGGGAAGGAAAATACTACACTTATCACTAACACGATACTATAAAACACTTCAAGATAAAATATAAATAAAAAATGTCATCAACATGTGTGCCACTAGCATAATTCGTACCTTATCTGTTCCTACACACACCAAATTATTTCCAAAGCTCATGCAGATACACTTACATCTCATCTACAGTCACTGTATGCACGCACACTAAGTAGTAACTACATCATATTTTTAAATTATTTTGTACCTACCTCCGTTTTTTTTTTTTTTTTTTTATTTTTTTTTTTTTTTTTTTGTTCGTTTTATCTGTTATGTGCACATGGAAGAGACTAGTTCCCACAACACAGGGTATCCTAGTGTGGGAACTAGAAAGCTAAAATATCAAAGCAGCAATAATTGTAAAACTAGTATAAGTTCCTAGTTTTAAGTTTAATTTAGCTGCTAATATATCTTGTTTTATTTGGGAATAAATATTATTATTATTATTATTAAAAGGATTCCGTCACCAAAAAAGTTTTTCAGAGCCGCTGCTCTAGTTGAATGTTTCTTTCATGTTGATGGCAATATCATGTGAAAATGTGTGCAGAATTATATCACTCCTCTCGATCGTAGCCTCCAAACGTATGGACCGATTTTGATGCGGTTTTTATGTTTGGAAACTGATGTAATCTAGATGGTTTTTGGTGATGGGCCTTGAGAGAATAGAGGGAGTTGAGAAAACGAGGAGGGGGAGTTGAGAAGGGGTGGGGGGGGAGTTCAGAGAAGGGGGGAGGAATTCAGAAAAGGGGGGAGAGAATCGTGGTTCCCAAACGAATTTACCGATTTTGATGTGTTTTTTTCAGTTAGAAAGCTAATGTGATCGAGAAAAGCTTCTAAGCTATAATTGGGGGGTCTGAGGTTATATAACATATTCATCATCACTCTCAACCGGCTGAAAGGATTTTCATAAAAATTTGGAATGGAGATAACTTATACCATGGAATAACACATATGATACTTTTCATCAACATCATCATCATCATCCCTCACGCGGGTGAAGCCGCGGGGCGCAGCTAATGTGTAATATGTTTATGTAAAATCTCCAAGTAGCATTAACAGTATTAATAGTGTACTACAGCCTTGCTTCACTACATCCAATAGTAAGCTGACGAAGCTTTAGAAGCTAGGAATAAGGACTTCCATACGAGGACTTAGGACTGAAATACAAGTTCAATCACTCGCGAAAGTTTAGTAGTATCATCATCATCATCAGTATCAAACCACGACATTCTTCACAATCTTGATTTATCTTCGAATCCTCGACTGCGAGATACTACGCAATAACGGACACTGATAATGGATATACGGATACTGGATACTTCGGAAGAGGAACGAGAAAGAAAAAAGTTTATACTAAAGAATTTGACCACTTGCTTGTTCCAGATCATAATGAAATTGAGTTCATTGATGTGTCTGCTATTCCTGAAATAGGTTCTGACTGTAGTGATAACGAGGCGGATGTCGATAGTGACGATATTGACAAAGACGAGCGAGACTGAACAAACTTCATAAACTTCTCGTTCATGTTTGCTACAGTTCAAATTATAAGTAGAGTATCCCAATGATTTTCATTTGCAGGTATGTTTTATCTGTTTGTTTCTTTAATATAGCTCTGTATCTGTATATTGTTACCTGGAATACAATTCAATCAGGATTTCAAATGTAGGTACGAGTAAGTACGTATTTTATAATCTGTCAATGCTCGTTATGGTGTGACGGGACTTCCAGTGTCAGGAGGTCACGCTGCGAGTTCGCGACGTGACCTCCTGACACTGGCACACGCAACATTTCAACCCTAAAACGAAAATGTGTGACCGTGATTCCTAGCCGGTTACAGTAAAAATAATTAAACATTTTTTTTCTATGTTTTGGTTCATTTAACTCCCTCAAATACAGATTTTGTGTGTGGAAAGCCAAAAATCAATTAATCATTGTTTATATAAAAATAGCCCAAGAACTACAAAAACGCAGTCCGTCCACAGGTTAATATTAATAGTGTGCGTGCTCTATATCATTATATAGAGCACGCACACGAACCAAGTGTCTTTGAAAAAAAAACGTGGCATATAATGACAAGATACACTTATTGATAGAACAAGCACAAATTAAAAAAAAAATATCCAACCCCCAACCCCGCACCCCCATTATAGGTAAGAAGCATCTCGATCACATCAGTTTTCAAACATAAAAAACCACATCAAACTTGGTCCTTTCGTTTGCGAGCTACGATCCTCACCCGCATTCTCTGCCCCCCCCCCCCCTATCCACCCCGCATCATATCGAAGAACAATCTTGTTTATCTCAGCTTTCATACATAAAAAAACCGCAGCTAAATCGGTTCATTCGTTTGGAAGCTACGATTCTAACCCCGGGCCCTTTTCCCCTTCTCCCCAGTATAGCTAAGAACCAGATAAACTGATAAACAGATAAACAGATAAACCATTACTTTTTTTTCAAAATTATATGTCAGAGTATCACGAATGGTAATTAAATACATACCATCTCGATCACATCAGCTTTCAAACAGAAAAAACCGCATCAGAATCGGTCCGTTCGTATGAGCTACGATGCCACACACACACACACACACGCACACACACACACACACGCACACACACACACACACACACACACACATATACACACATATACTTATCCTAAACTTATAACACCTGTCTCTTTGTTCGGGGGTTAAAAATGGAATGGTTTATTTAGGTTTTAAATTTACGACTTTGAGTTTTAAGTACCTAGGTACCCTTTGTCCAACCTCTTTGTATGGGATCGAACCACTTTGGTGCCGGAGCGACGCCAGGCTTACGGCTAGGCAACACGGCTGATAGTCGCCTAAGCGTCCACCCAGCCACAGTACATAATATAGCCTTACATACATATATGTACTATGACCCAGGTATGGCCGCCGTGCGGTAGACCTGACGCCTGGTGATGAAAATTTTCGGTAGCCGGCACGCATCATTTAGTGACAGTTGTTTGTATTTTCTTTATTGTACTTACCATGGATTAGTGTTACTATTCGAGTAGTGGTACCTACAAGTTATAAATTTGACATCTTTTTTCCCAAGTGCGTAAACTGCTTATTACTTATACGAATGTTGATATCGGTTGTGATACAGCGCGGGAATGCAGCGACGACTTCCGGTGCGAGATAGCGCGTCCACAGGCGGCGTCCGGCGATAAAATGCGAACCAACGGAACCACTCAAAAAATGTTACAAAAAAAACCGCTTACAAAGAACCTTCTGACTTCAAAGAGCAATGGAAAATGTCCGCTAAGTTTTTTAGGCTGGCGCCGCATGACGACATTCGCCCGTCGGTCATTTGCTGAGGACAGCGACATTTCGGGTACGCGTATAAAAGCTAAATTCTCCTTATTTACGTCGGTTCCCATATGCACAGAGAAAACTTTATCAACTTACAGAATTAACTTACAACTTGAGATAAAAAACGCTATAATTTTGATCTCATTAATCTTTGAGGTGGAAGTAGGTGGTCAGGAAACTTTCACTTCATCGCTGTACAACAGTAAAATCTGGCAAACCTTTCTGCACCATCAATTGTAATCAGATAGAACCGATAATAGTTCAATATAGGTACGTGATGATTGATCGCTAGAGGCGCCGCCGCCCGCCCTGGCCCGCCCGAGCCCACGTATTCTCGGCCCGCCTGAGCCCGTGCGTTTGCGTCTCGCCCGCGTATACGGCGTATAAGTAATATTATAATCATAGTTATAAGTTACTTTGTAATTATTTTCTTTGTTCTGTGATATTCAAAATCGTGCTCCATATAATGCAAATTCATGCCCATTTTAGGCCCCCGTAATCAATTTTTTTCATAAAGTTTCTCCATATGTCCGTCTATTCGTCTGCATATTATTAAGACACTATTAACATCTCGGTTGTTTTTAGAAATTAACTAGCTTTCCCGCCCGCGGCTTCGTCCGCGTGGACTACAGTTTATCGCGATAAAAAGCCTCCTATGTTCTTCTAGGACATTAAAAACCAATGCAAAAGTAGGTATAGCACAGCTCTTGATGTTTATTGACAGTGTTGTTATTTCATTTCCATAGAAACTGTTCCTTACAGCGAGTAATCAACATTTCCCAGTTTTCCCGTGGGAACTTACAAATATCTGGGATAAACACTATCCTAAGTTCTATCTCCATTCCAAATTTCATCAAAATCCGTCCAGCCGTTATCACGTGAAAGCTCCCCAAACAATCAAACAAACAGACAACGTTTCACTTTTATGTATTGGTAGGGATAATCACTACATAGCCTGAAGGTTGTGCAGGTACTCTCCTACTTCGGTACACTCGGATAATGAGGTTGAAGATATGTACGAAGACATATCAAAAACCTTACAGCACTAAGGCTCACTTCAACATTGTCATGAAGGGCTTTAACGCTAAAGTGGGATGACATTCACGCTCCGACCAAATATGCTCCAAACCGTGGTTGCGTCGGAAACGTTACAATTAAAACTGGAAAATCGATTCGCTGCCTTGAAAACCACAAACAACGTTGGCCAGGATCTGAATCGGGTGATTAGAGTCTTGAGGGAAGAATTTGCCAGATGCAGCGAAAAGGCAGGAAGTCGAAACTTTTGCAGGAGACATTGCTGCTCATAGAGAAACGACGGGATTAATTAGCTTATAACCAAATAAACACGCCTACCCTGCCTAAAATTAACTTATGCCAATAAACTATATACTGTTAGAATTTGCTTATCAAGGCCTTCAATTTGATACCCATATTGTAAAATTAGAAGATTGCTTTATTTGCATTTGAAAATGTAAATTAAAAAATGCCTTTATTACTCGGGGGGATGTAAGGATCCTAACGACACCCCATACGTCTAAATTTGTTCAGGCATTTAAAAGTTATGGTGGAATAAAGAAACTCACATACATACAAACATAGATGCATCCTAAAAAATATGGCACTCCTTTTTTTAGGCAGTCGTGTAAAAATAAAATAGAAAAAACGATAGAGCAAAATTGCGGGTCTAAAATCTTTGTACAGCAACTAGGAAGAAGTAAACCAGAGATCCTTGCGGAAGTGGAAAACTTTTACATCCAGCTGTATTCTTCGCATGCGCCTGAACCTGACAGCAGGAATGAGAATTCCAGAGCCACTCTAACCAATACAATACAATGAAGAGCTGCCAGAAATAAACATGGATGAAATCAAGATTGCTGTTATACAGCTTAAAAACGAAAAAGCACCTGAAGAGGATGGAATCACAACAGAGCTCCTGAAAGCAGGAGGAAAACCATTACTTAAAGAATTTCAGGAAATTTTCAACTCTGTGCTCTTTAATAGGAGAACTCCAGAGACATGAAACAGAAGTTTGGTCGTGTTGTACTTCAAAAAAGTTGATAAAACTCTTCTGAAGAAAGACCCATTTCACTTCTGAGCCATGTCTGCAAGCTGTTTTCAAGAGTTGTTTCGAATCGTTTAGCACGGAGACTAGATGAGTTTCAGCCACCGGCACAGGCTGGGTTTCGTGGAGGATATAGCACCATATACCAAATCCACACAAGAGGCAGATTATACAGAAGTCAGAGGAGTATAATTGGCTCCTGTGTTTGGCGTTTGTAGACTATTAGAAAGCCTTTGACTCCTCTGTCGAA
Source organism: Alsophila aescularia (assembly GCA_946251855.1). Classification (NCBI taxonomy): domain Eukaryota; kingdom Metazoa; phylum Arthropoda; class Insecta; order Lepidoptera; family Geometridae; genus Alsophila; species Alsophila aescularia. The sequence goes on along the minus strand of OX276379.1, from coordinate 62,315,468 downwards.
ACCTGGGCTATTCTCAAATCCCTGCAGCAATGCCGTACAACATTTAATAAACTGCCTGGCTGATTGCTTAAGCCATTCATACAATGTTACAAATAAATAAGTAATTCTATCAAAAATAGTAGTTTGCAAACAGATAAATATTTATAAAAAGTTTTCATGTTCAAGCTATTTTAGGCGATTTTTTTTTTTTATAGTAGCAATATTTTATTCAATCAAAAGAGACTTAAAACAATTACTATGCTAACCTAAAATAAAGTAATACTAGACTAACAATCCGCTACCAGTGGGCAACGTTCCCAAAATGCTGGCAGCATTGCCACGTTGTATGGCAATGCTTAGTCTTTGGGCAAAATAAAGGCCTGCATTTTGGTCACGTGTTGCTTCTACCAGACGCACTGATAAATCTTTGTATATGTGATGAGCTCTTGGTCCCCACGGCCCTAGTGTCTCTACCCCAAAAGGCTCAAATATATATCCGCTGTCGAGGGTACTATATTTGCGCCTTTTGAGGCTCTCAGCTGACTCAGCCGCCGCTCCAGCCTTATTTTGAGTTCCTTGAAGATAAGATGGCGCCAGGGTGTCTACACAAGTAGCTTATCACACCAAAGGCCATTCCGTCTTCAATGTAATATGAGTCATTCCGTCAGGTCTTTTACCATCGTCACGTATGAGGCCATTTGGTTCTAAAATAGCAGCACAGTTGGCGATCGTAAAAGCCCGACGGATGATATTATTAAGGCTGGAGTGGTGAGGAATTCTTCCTAAGCTTTTGCAACAGGATAAGCCATGGTAAACAAGCCGGTTAACAGCAGGGCCACACTGGCAGCGGTGAGGAGCACAGCACGATGCTCCCAAGCGGAGTGACTCTGTAATGCGAAAATCTGCCGAATCCATCAAAGTTCCAGTGTATTGGCGATAAGAGACCCTGCAGCCACAAACCCGATTCCCAATCACCCATGGCAAGTAGACAGACTCAATCTGCGGAGCTTATATGTACGTGTTAATTACGATAGACTTAAAAACGCAGTGTCAGACAAATACATTTTTAAAATCGCAAAATTTAGAAAAAAACAAGCGAAATATATAAAACTTAACAAATATATCAAAAACTCCAACGGAAAACTTCTTACAACCGATAAATTTATAAATGAAAGATGGCTCGAATACTACAACAACTTGCTTAACGAATAATTTCCTCAACAAATATTTGATAGCTTGCCACCAACCTGTGGGCCTTTAGAAAAGATAACAACAGCAGAAGTCAAAAGCGCATTATGCAACATGAAAAATTACTAAACTTCAGGGCCCGACGAAATACCATCAGAACTTCTAAAGATGGGCGGTAACCCTGGGATCATATGGCTTACTACACTATTCAACATCATATTGCATTGAAAAATGGAGGCAGAGTAATTTAATCCCATTTTATAAAAACAAGGGCGACGTAACCGAGTGTGGTAATTACCGTGCCATCAAACTATAAGTTTCCCAGATCTTAAGGCACACACCCTTAAGATCTGAGAAAGTGTGATTGCTGAAAGATTAAATAAAATTACAAACATAACCTCTACTCAGTGTGGATTTAAAAAAGAAATCGGCACTATTGATGCCGTAAACATTTTAATAGAAAAATTTAAAGTTCAGAAAAAGGATCTACATTTCATGTTTATAGATCTGGAAAAGGCTTTTGATAGAGTGACTTAGATGGGAAGCACTGCGTGCACAACTAGTTCCGGATACAGGGTGAATTTTCCAAGTGGGCGTTGATGGCTAAATCAGAAACTATGAGGAATAGCGAAAATTACTCAAAGGAGTCTCAGGCCCGATTTTGATGAAAACTAATACATCTTTGGATTATTGAAAAATCGATATCCCTAGCCAGGAATCGAACACGTTGATTTTTGGGAAAAAAAAACACATACGGTATTATTACACCATTTGATAATGTCACTAATAAGGATTGAATGATCGGATCTGAGGGAACAAATTACATACGGCAAACTAAAGGAATGAGCAAATTTTTAACGAATATACTTTTTTATTTTTCTTACTTTACCTGCCTATTAAAACCTTAACTGATTAATTGTTCAAAATGTTCAAATGCCATTGTTTTTAATACATAGCTGGATTCAACGTCTCAAGGATTGTACTGCATTCAGCATTACAATATTATTGCAGTTAAGAGAAAAAAAAAACGTCTAGAATAATATATTCTAAAGTTAGTTTCAAGTCATCAATTGCAATAAACGTGTCTTTGTAGATTTGGTTTTTTACATACCCCCAGAGAAAATAATCTAAGGAGGGAAGATCCAGTGACCTCGCTGGCCACGGCACAGAACCACGCATTGCAATAAAATTTAAACTAAACTGCTGAATCAACATCTCTTTTACTATACGACTATTATGGGCTGGGGCTCCATCTTGTTGAAAGAATAATTGATCGGTATGAGCCAAAGGCAAATTAACCAGCTCTTCAAACAGTTCATTTATAATTTCGACATATTTAAAAGTGGTCTAAGTTCCATCATACATTTTAAAATAAAATATTCTTTCCTATAAAATACCGCACCAACAATTAAATGAAAAACGCACTTGGCGATGCGCTTCGATTATCCGCAAAGGATTAGTAGACTACTCAGAGCTAACGGTACTTAGTGTTGCTGCGAGAGATGGTTCTTACTCAATTCGATGTTTCGAATACCTTCTTAGATGGAAGTTTGAATGAAGATATCAACATGGAGCAACCTGAAACTTACAGTGACCTCAGCAATTTGGTAACGGTATATAAGTTTAACATAAGCTTATACTATAATTGATAGATTCAGGCGTTACTTTGCGGAAATCCATATTTAAAATGAACAAAATAAAAATATGTAGCTTACTTCCGCCAAAAATGTAAGTCAGACAAATTATAAATGGTAAAATTAACACAAGTAAAACTCCACGCTAAACAAAACCCTACCCCAAATTGAACTAATGAAAAATATAAATGAAATGAAAGCTAAGGCCTGGAGGCCAGAAAAAACACTTATATACAAATAATATATATAAATATATATACACAATAAAAAACCCCCAAGCTAAACAAACTCTGCCCAAATACAAGATAAACTCTCAGTCCAGCATTCGACGAGTCAACGAGTGCTGGCTGAAGATGCCTCGTGCAGAGGCGAAACACGTGTCGTATTGATGTCAGACGTTTGGTTTTTGGATCGAGGTATATGTTTTTTATTGTGTTTTTATATTATATGTATATGAATATATAAGTGTTTCGATACTTGTATTTGGGTATAACTCATGCAATTGAATCCAAAGCCTTGAGCTGAGTCTTGGCAGAACCGTCCCAAAGGTGGCAGCAGTACTCCATACACGATCGGACCTATGCTTGGTAAAGATTCAAAAGCTGTCCCGGTGTAAAGTACCGCCTAACTTTAGACAAAATACCAAGTTTCTTTGCGGATACCTTAGCGTTGGATTCAATTTAAGACCCAAAATTTAGGTTCGATTTGAGTTCGACACCCAGAAGCTCCAGATGGTCGCCTAATGGTATTGTTACACTACGGAAAGACGGAGATCGGTTAAAAGGACTCTTTTAGCAGAGAGCTAACACGCCTGCATTTTAGTAGGATTTAACTTAACCAGGTTAGCATCGCCCCAATCGGACACGGCTTCTAAGGCTAAATTCAAACAGTCCACCATAGCCTCTCTCTGAAGCTGGACAGCGTCACAGCTGGTTTGAGCATTGGAACTGTATCTCTCAACCACAGTAGGTCATCTGCATATCCAAAGGTACTGGGCTTCAAAAGGTCATTAATTTGCAGTAAAAACAGTGTAGCCGAGAGAACCGATCCTTGAGGTACACCAGCATTGATGGCCATTTGATCAGACGAGCAGCCCTCTAGGACTACTCGAATAGATCGTTCCCTCAAAAAATCCTGACATATTACCTCTGTGACAGCAGACGCGCAAGTCGACGGGTTCTGGGAAGTGAAACATGTTTGCCGCCAAGGGTACGATGCAAGGAAATATCGCATCTCGTCCCAATCTGCTGAGTTGTATCTCCACACGCGTCTATTACCTATACGGCTAGGATCAGGTCGGGAATACACAGAGATGGACTTAACCAGATAGTGATCAGATCTACCAAGAGGTGCGGATACTGACACGGAGTATCGGTCTGGTTCAGTCGACATTAGCAGGTCAAGACAGTTGGCAGTGTCACCGTCACGGTCAGGTAACCGTGTCGGCTCATGCACCACCTGAACGAGATTTAACGCTAGATCAAGTTTTCTCTACCAGCGTGGTCAGTTTTCTGATATGGGACAAGGCACTCTTTGTGGTGGGCGTTAAAATCCCCCAAAAACACCAATTGAGCAGACGGGTAACGCTGTTGGGCCACACCAGCCGCCTCAAAGAGATTGTCTATCAATTAAGACATCCCTCGATCTCCGCTGTAAGACCGGTACATACAGGCGTAAAGAATTTTCTCTATGCCCGTGTCCAACAGCACCCGAATCACGAGAAGTTAGGGTGCTCAAGATTTCGGAGACGCAGACAGCATATGTCATCACGGGCGTAAACACAAACGCCGGCTTTTGGGATAGAAAGGTACTCCAAGACATAGCCTGGGTAATCCAAGTATGTCGTATCAGCTGGACATCCTATCTGCGTCTCCGACAAGAAGAACAAGTGGGGCTTAAAGGTCGCCAGATGATAGTGGACCGGTTGGAGATTGGAGTGAATCCCACGAATATTTGCAAGATCCACTTTGAGTGTGAGAACGTGCATCTGCCAATTTAACTTATTTCTTCTTTGGACTTTTTTCAAGATTAGTGTGAATAGGTTGGAAATCAAGGCATAACTAAGACTTTGGAGAACTTGCGCGGAGACTGCAAGGACGCCTGAACCCCCCAGAAATAATTCATCAGTTACTCATATCCGGTCGCCAGCCGGCCCAATGAATCATTTCAGGACTTTTCACAAGCGGTGGGGCAGTCTTTCGTAGCGGCTAAACCACTACTTGGGCCCCCTACAACTTGTGGTCGGCCAGCAGAGAACACCGTGCTTCGGATCCCGCTATTCGGATCTACCCTTCGAAGCAAGGCCTCCGACGTAGAAACACTATGATTCCGATCACGGTCCACCCTTCCAGCACAACTGTATCCTATACTCATCCAGGCGGTTTCCCTGAATATAAGGATCGAACACGACATGTCATTTGGCACCAAGGCTTTGACCAGGGGGTGGTAAAATAAAAAGCCGGCGGCCAAAGCCTACCACCAGGTGATTCGGTTGCTCTTTTGGCACCATCGGAGGGTCACGTGTAGGACATCGAAGGCTAAATCCTACGGACGCGAGCAAACAATAAACCCTCAAACTTACTTCTTATACGGTCTCAAACAGGGACCACGCTGCTGCAACAATTGCATGACTGAATTCCTTTTAAAAACTGGTTTCTGCAAAAGTGAAGCAGATCCATGCCTTTTCATAAGGCACAAGGGAGAAGAACGAGTTCTAGTCACCCTGTATGTTGATGATGGACTGTTTGCGTCTGACCGCTAAGATGTAGCTGACAAGTATATTGAAAGAACTATCATCTAGATTCAAAATAAAAACAAAACCAGCGAATAATTTTTCGGGGTTGGAGATAGAAAAAGAGAAGATGGCTCAATAAAAATAAATCAAGCAGCATACACGAAAAAATCGCTAGAGAGATTTAATATGGAAAACTGTAATTCGGTTGAAACACCAATATTAAAAGATTCTGGTTTACACAAAAACTGCGAAGGCAAATTTCCGTACAGACAGGCAGTGGGGGCTCTTGCCTATTTAATGGTTGGTTCGAGACCAGACTTAGCGTTTGCTGTCGGTGTTATTTCACGCCATTTGGAGAATCCATCTGAATTAGATATTGTAAAATTAAAACAGAATTTTAGTTATTTCAAGGGCACTATAAATTGGAGCATTGAGTACAAAGCAAACTCAGAAAAAGGCTAAGGCTATAAGGTTATTATGCTATAGCGATGCTGATCACGGACACTGGACGGTCCACAACAGGAATGGTCTGTACTTACGCAGGAGCAGCTATATCTTGGAGAAGCCATAGACAGGTCTCAGTGGCTATATCGAGCACAGAGGCTGAAATTGTGGCAGCTAGTCAGACAGCCAGAGAGATAATTTGGCTAAAGAGACTAATTGAAATACTGATGGCCCTTTGAATCCAATTTTGTATGTTGACAATGAGTCTGCAGTTAAGCTTGCGCACAATCCTGCCTATGAGTTGCATCAGAGAACGAAGCATATTAAGATTAGACACTTCTATAGAGAGAAGCTGTATCTGAGTCATGTCTGAAAGTTTGTAAGGTGTCCTCAAAGTTTCAGTTAGCGGACATGATGACAAAGCCACTCTTTAAGCCCAGACTACAGGCTATCTGCAAGAGGCTCGGAATGACTTTGCAATGATGAAGGACTTGACAAAGAGAGAAGATGTTAGAATTCAAATTCTTTCATTATTGTCTTTGTACAAGTCTATTTTACAGGTTGCTTAGGTGTAGTTTGTTGACTGTCTATTTATGTGTGAAAGTAAAAATTCTATCAATTGTGTTTTTGCAAAACATAAATTTCAACAGTACTACTTTTAATTAGAGCGTCTATTTTATCAGGATTAAGCTATGTGCCTGCAAAATAACTACAAATTTACGGTTTTCGGAGACAGTAGCAGTGGGACCAGAGTGGGACCCTCCGTCCCGCATAACTCTAAAACTAATGATTCTAGACTAAAAAAACCCGAGAACTCAGAAAAAGGCCAACCAAATGAGCTCAAACTTGAAAGGGCTCTATCATTTTGTTTTTGATTTCCTTTAACTACCTTTCGGCTCCATAATCACTCCTTGGTAACCAAATAACAACAGAAAACTCACCAAGAAAAACTTAATGAGCCCAAACTGGAAGGGGTTACATCATTTTTATGTTGAGTTCCTGTAACTCATCATAAAAATGAGCTGAAAGGTTTCAGCTCCATCTTCAGGCCCTGGAAACAACATCAAACCAAAGAACTCATCAAGACAAACCAAATTAGCCCAAACTAGAAATGGTTTCATCAGTTTGTAGTTGTGTTCTTAGGACTACCTTCTGGCTCCATCATCAGACCCTGGATACCACATACCACCAGAGAACTCATCAAGATAAACCATCATCATCGTCATCATTTCAGCCTTTCTAAGTCCACTGCTTAACATAGGCCTCCCCCAAAGAGCGCCATGACGAGTGATCCCGTGCCACCTCCATCTACCGACTTCCTGCGATCGCTACAATGTCGTCGGTCCATCGTGTAGGGGGTCTCCCCACACTTCGCTTGCTTGTTCGTGGTTGCCATTCGAGAACCTTTATTCCCCAGCGGTTGTCGGTTCTGCGAACTATATGTCCTGCCCATTGCCACTTCAACTTGCAAACTCTGAGAGCTATGTCGGTAATCTTGGTTCTTCTACGGATTTCCTCATTTCGGATTCTATTACGTAGTGAAACACCGGGCATAGCTCTCTCCATTGCACGCTGTGCAACTCAGAGCTTGTGTATGAGACCAATAATTAGCGACCACGTCTCAGTGCCGTATGTCATCACTGGAAACATGCACTGATTATAAACTTTCATCTTGAGGCTGTAACGAGAAGAAACGTATTGTAACGATATAAAACGGTGTAACGGTGATTTCTGAAAGTAAAGGTAATAAAAAATATATTGGGGCAAGTCAGACCAAAAGTGGGGTGAGTCGGGATTCTTGCCCCATTCGGTCGCTCTGTACGCGAGGACGCTATACCTTTCCTCAGAATCACTCGAAACTAAAAATACTCGTTACTATTCTGAAATTAATAAAATTATCTGGATAAACTTAGACCAGAACAAGCTTCAAGAACTATTGGATCAAGACCGTTCGGTAATGTACTAGCTAGTGGATACTATAGTGGAAGATAAAACATACAACTCAAATTCACCAATATAATCTTTATTACCTTTGGTTTAAACTTGCTCGTGTACTTAAAATCTAAGGAACCGTGCCGTCGGTACGTTGAACGGTCACTCAAGCTAACATGTAAAGTTGAGGACAAAACATGCAATTTAAATTCACCAATACAACATTTATTATCCTTGGTTATAATTCTGCTTACTTACTTAAAATCTAAGGAACCGTGCCGTAGGTAGGTCGGACGGTCACTCAAGCTAGCATGTAAAGTTGAAGACAAAACATGCAATTTAAATTCTCCAACACAATATTTATTATGCTTGGTTTAATCTTGCTTATTTACTTAAGGTCCAAAGAACCCTAGCCTGCAGATCCAACTCAGCAGCCAAGAAATACCAAGATCTAAGATTACCCTGCTATAATTAGGGTCGATATAGAATTGACAAAATTAAGTATTTACTCTAACAGAACATTGATGAATTTGCCGGCCGGCAGTATAGTCTACTTATTTACCTTTTTCTATAGGGTTTAGCCGTTATGTTGGTGAAGGTAATTCTCCATTCGACGTTTCAGCAATGTCCAATTCGCGTGAGAGGTAGCCAGGCTAGACCCCTTAGGCGTTGCAGGTGTCCAGCAGGTCGGTGGGGAACCAAAGTTCAACACTCCGGTTAACGAAATATATGGATTAAATACGATACCGCATCCCAAGTATGTGGCAGGAATCGTTGGGGATAATGTCGGCGTGGTGTGAAGTATTTCCTACACGGCGCCTTTTCTACTCAAATCCGGGGAAGAAGCCTCCTTCGTGGGGTGTTTTTAGTCCGGGGGGGAAAACCTCCATCGTGGGGTCTCACTCCAGGGGGGAAAACCCGCTGTGAATGAATAGACACTACGTTTTTTAGAATTTGAGACTCCGCAAACGCCACCGCTTTCGGCTCGCTAAAATGGCGTCTCGAAAAATGGATAAAAGTGATCTCACAATCGCAATCATTACTGCCGCCAATACGAAAATAACACCGACAAATGCTCTCACCTTTTTTTACGGGTTTTGTAACTTGCAGGGAAAAATCCTGTCAGTCCTGCTAGGATCTCCATCACGAACAAGAAAGGACACGCCTCCATTGCCGGTTTCTTTCTGTCTAGCCGGATTTAGTTTTTTTTTCCACGAAATCTATCAGGAATACATTTCGTTTCACCAGGAAACCGATCAGCGCTTACACATGGGCTTTGGACAAATAATCTGGTTTTATTTTTATTTTCAAATTTCTCACCCTAGAAATCACATTTGTTTATTTATCGTTTCTTTAACTACTTTTGACAGCTAAACAACTGCCAAACGTCAAGAATTGTTAGAAACTATATTCTATAAAAACGTTCTGTTTCAGACGAAAGGTACGGAACGCGGTTTCTTTGCTCCGCCACCGTTATATCCTCATCCTCATGACTATTAAATTATGATATTGTATGGGTTTGCTTTGGAAAAAATCTACGTTCCTAAATTTAACATTTGTTGCATTTAATTGTTTGTTTAATTTTATTTTCTATTTGCTGACATTGCGGGACCGTGCCGATCAACGGAACGCTCCCTTTTGCTTTGACAGCTAATCGATGCAAAGATAAGTAAAATTTCCGGTAGATGTCACCACCCGTCTCCGTGTTTATCAATTGAACTTTATTAATTATTTATTTATTTGCTGATTTCCAGTTATTCCTTGTTCCCTTTTGTATTTATTTTAATCAATTGACCTAATTAGTGTTATAAAGTCGCGATCAGTAGTGCACGAACGTGTTGTGTTTATCGAAGTGTTTTTAACCTATTCGAACATGACTATTATTCTTTTGGAACTGTGATTTACAGGATTATATCATGTAAGTAAACAACGTACGATAATCTATTCTATGTAGCCGATCGTCTGCTTTCGCTGGTATACAACAAATACGAACGATAGTACTGTTTCAATCAACTATGTGCGACTTCAACGTCGTCATCTGATTCTAACAACAAACAATAACATGGCCTGTCTTGTTTATTCCTACTTTTACTTGTCGTTACCTACGTTTACCTACTTTTAACTGCTGCTTTGTATTGCTAGTTATAGGTTTATTGTTTTTTTATTTAAGTAGCGTTTTGTCAACGCTACAAGGCTCTGCGGTATCTGTGACGAGAAGATATATTTCCCGAACGCTGCCCATCCGAGTTGGATTGGACAAGACAAACCAAATGAGCCCAAACTCGAATGGGTTTCATAATTTTGTTGTGAAGTTCCTGTGACTACCTTCCAGCTCCATTATCTGACCCTAGATATCAAATAACACCAGCGAACTCATCAAGATAATTTAATATTTATTTTAATATTTTAATTTTGTTTGTGTACTTAACTTATAATAATATTCTTTTGATTGTTTTATTTTGACATTTTTATTGTTTCTTATTTTGATATTTTTATTATATTTTACTTTGACATTATGATAAACAATGAATTATTTTGATTTTTTATTGCATGAAATCTATTGTTCATATAATATGTTAATAATTTATATCATGTAATTTTAAAACATTTGCACGACACACTAGTCGAATACAGTGATCCCTGAACTATATTAATAACTAAAACGTACCTACCTGTATTCATGCAAATAAATTTATTTCATTTCAAGACAAACCAAATGAGCCCAAAATTGAAAGGGTTCCAGCATCCAATTGTTGAGTTCCATTGATTATCTTCCGGCTCCATCATCAGACCTTGGATACCACATAATACCAGACATCCCATCGAGACAAACCAAATGAGCCCAAACTCGAAGGGGTTTCAGCACCCGATTGTTGAGTTCCTTTGACTACCTTCCGCCTCCATCATAAGGTCAGCTCAATAGTACCTACTATAATTGTCATCAGAACTACCCCCATTTGCAAAACTTCAGCATCTTCGGACGTCGTTATATGGTTCAAAATTGACTTGTAAACTAATGCAATGTATAATAACACAGTGAATTAAATTATAGCATGTTTAAAGCTACTAAACCAATTTTGATGAAATGTATACAGTACCACAAGTAATAAGTCTTAAAAAACACGTAAAAACTATCATCTAATTCGGTTCAGAAATACCAAGATATTAGAGAACATAAACTATTAAACAAATAGTTTTTCTAATAAAAACTACTGAACCAATTCTGATAAAGTGTATCCCCACACTGACTACTACACTGAACTCTACCCGTTTAAATAAAAAAACAACCATCTAAATCGATTTAGAAATCTTAGAGATTTGAGGCAATATAAACACAAATCAAGGCAATATAAACCCAAAATCAAATGGATTTACTAAAAAAAAACTATTTATTCTCGAAATCTACTGTACCAATTTTGATACAGTTTATATGGGACCGCCTGTAGAGTACACTTTTTCATACAAAAAAGAATTTTCTTATCAAGCAATTGACGGAGAGAAATCGGCGACATACATAATAAATAAAAATAAAAAGCATACATACATTCGAACATATTTTATCTGTCTCCTTTTGATTGCCTATAAAGAATAACATGATAGCCACACTCTCATCTGCTCAATTGCTCGAGAATGTACAGAGCATACACATGAAATGTGAAGATAATAATAAACATATTTGCGTACCCCCTCGAGCTGGGTCTCGTTGAAATGATATTTTAAAATTTATAAGAATAAGAATAATTTATTTGCATAAAATGGAGTACATATCAGATGTTAGGTAATTATTAAATTCGATCTTACACATTTTGCCTATAAAATAGCATGCAAAAATTTATATTAGGTAATAACAATTTGACATTTATATAAATTTAACTATTTAATTTTTCCATGCATCATGCAACAAATAATAGGAACCAATAAATTAATTCCAAAAAATTAAGTTATTTGTATGTTAAATAATCATTAATAGAATAAAAACAGTGATCCAGCAACCAGACCTTTAGCTATTTTTTCAATTTAGATAATGTCATTGTTTTAAAATGTTGTGGTAATTTGTTGAATATTTGTATTGACATTGCATAACTAGATTTTGCGTAAAGTGCAGTTTTGTGGGCATAACTATTCACTAATCTCTCTCTATTCCTTAACGTAACAGAGAAATTATTAATTATTTTATTATTGGGTATTTCGAGGATACAGCTCGTGTGCTTTGGTGTACATATCACTATACTGTTTAACAAAACAAGAAATGTCATAAATATACTGACTCGGCAGCGGCAATACATTTAATTGCTTGAAAAACCTGCACGAGTCTAAAGGAGCTGCTCCACAAACAGCTCTTATGCTTTGCTCTTGAGAAATCAGTACTACGTCCCCAAATTATTAGTCCATACTTTAAAAGTGAACCTATGTATCCATGGTATGCTACTAAAGATGTCTCTTTGTTACAGGTTTTTCGTAAACGATTTAATACATAGACATAACTATTTATATTTTTTTACAAATGTTATCTATTTGCTGCTTCCAGTTTAATTCGTTGTCTAATACTAATCCTAAAAACGACACCTTACTTGCCCCTTCAATAACTTGACCGTTATGGTTTACGTTAATATTAAGTTTATTGAAATTCACATAATGAGTTTTAGATAAGTTGATTTTTTAATTATTTATGTCCAGCCAATTTACTAAAGAATTAATTGTAATATGAATGTCAAGAACGTGATTATTAATATAATTGTCTTTTTTTTTAAGTCACAATTATCGAAATGTCATCAGCGAATAATACAGATTTATACACAGATATGCTTACAATGTCGTTAATATATAATAAAAATAATAGCGGGCCCAAGCTTGGGGTACGCCATATCCATTTACTTTGAAACTTGATCTTGAATTATTAACCATTTTTGTACTGTTTATCGACATAACTTCAACACATTGCTGTCTGTTGTGAAGATAAGACTTAATCCATTCATATGCTTTCCCTCTGATACCATAATGATGAAGTTTATGTAAAAGTAGTTTATGTGACACACAGTCAAAAGCCTTTGTCATATCAAAGAATAATGCTGTTGTCAAATATTTGCTATCTAAATTTTTTACTATATCATTTACTAGATTAAAAGCGGCTAATGTCGTAGATTTATTTTTTTGAAAGCCATTTTGTTCTTGGGTTATTATTCTGTGTTTAAGGAAGTAATCGTACAATCTTTTATGCATTGCCTTTTCATAGATCTTAGAGAAAACTGGTATCAAAGCAATGGGTCGGTAGTTACCCAAGTTGTCTTTTTCACCTTTTTTGTAAAGAGGCTTTATAATAGGTCTTGTTAAATTTTCTGGAAATAAGCCATGCTCAAATGAGAGATTTATTAGGAATGCTAGGATTTCTCTTAGTTCTTCTTTACAATATTTGAGTACTTTAGTAGCGATGCCATCTTCTCCTTCTGCATTTGTATTTCTGAGACACACTATTTTATTTTTTATTTCCGTTGCAGACACAGGACTTACGAAAATTGAATTCGAAACACTATTTGTGTTCATTTTATAAGCTATGGTCCCATCATTACTTTCATTAGTTTCATCTATAAAAAAATTATTAAATAAGTTAGCTATTTGTGCCGGGTGTGATTCAGTTTTCTCATCTAGTTTTATGTTTTCAATAAACTGAGGGGGGTGAAGTGATTTATCTTTAATTAAATTCCATGATGTTTTGCACACATTTTTACTTTTATTAATTAATTCACTATTCTTTGCTTTTTGTGCTCCTACTATACATTTTTTTTAAATCTTTGAGTAATTCGTATAGCAAATTCTGGTTTTTTTTTTTATCTTTGTAATATTTTAAGCACAGGAATCGCTTTTTTCTACAGCTTATTTTTAGCCCTTTCGTAAGCCATTTAATTTTTCTTGCTGATTGCATTTTTATTCTTTGTTTAGGAAAGCATATTGAAAATAACATTTTAATGGAATCTTGGAAAATATTCAAAGCCAATTCAGGATTTTCACTTTCATATATATCCATAAAAGATAGACCACTAATAGTTTTCCTAAACTTTTCTAGGTTTTCATTTGAATAATTTTTCTTAAGTACATACCATGTTCTCATGGGTTCTGTTTTTTTACTATCAATAATTTTCAAAATTTGTCCTGTCTCATGATCAGAAAGTGCCAAAGGTAGAACTATCCCTACGGCATCATCTATGTTACTGATGATATGATCTAAACATGCTTGTCGTCTGGTTGGTGTAGTAATGTGCATTTTTAATTGATAGTTGCTTAGGATTTCGAATAGATTTTGTGTAAATTTGTTTGATTTTAAAATATCAATGTTTAAATCACCAGCAACCACGAGCCTTTTTGTAGTATTTTTTAATAAAGTATGGAGTAGTGATTCGAATTTATTAAGGAATAAATTTATGTCAGACTGTGGAGTTCTGTATATACATATTATTATAATTTTGTACTTTGCAAGTTCAATACCACAACATACGAACGTATTTATTGAAGCTAAGCTTTTAACAAGATTTACCTCATTATAAGCAAGACCTTTTTTTAATAAAACACATGAACCACCTCTTTTAGCATCTCTCGAAAAGAACGACGCTAGATCATAGTTAGCCATATTTAATGTATGCTCTGAACCTGACTTCAAGAAAGTTTCACTTAGACAAATGACATCTGGTTCATTACCCATATTTTTTAAGCCAATCAATGCTAATTCTAATATTTCTCGCTTTGACAAAACGCTTGCAATATTTTGATGAAAAATTTTAATGCTTTGACTTTTAGCCTTGAAATAACATTTCAGTTCCGTGTATCAGGAGCCGCGTTGTGTTATCTTTTTGCATTTATTTACAACTGGAAAGTAAGCTTTTAAGGTACCTTTATTAGATCTAGGTGTTTTTTTATCTATAATCTCATTTATTTTCTCGTCTTTTGCATTATTCTTCATTTTTTTAAATAGTATTCTATGGTGCCTTTCTTAATACAGTCAGTATTCACTTTTTTGCTTGTAAATAATAATTACTTCATATTTTTTATGTTCTAAAATTTTGTATCATAATCTATTTGGTCAATTTCTGTATTTATTCTTTTACAAATTTTATTTATGTTGATTTTTCTATTAAATATGTTCAATTCATTATTAATATTCAAAAATTTACAATTGGGAAATTTCATACTTAATGATTTCAAATTTTAATTCAATGTGATTTTTTTAAAATATTTATTTCTACCTACACTTAGTACTATTACTGTTCTATTTTCTGTGCTTCGGAGAAAAGATTCTAGCGTCCTGCGGAGGTCCCTTATGTTGTCGTCATGTTCACCGACAGAGATGATGATTTTGTCATCTTCATTGATTTTATATACTTTTAGGGTACTGCATATTTCTTCTGTTGTACTATATGGCTTAATAAATGCTGTGACTTCATATTTTTCATAAGCACTGCGTTGTCTAGATGCCATTAAATCTTTTGACAATCCCACGCATTGTTTCCCTCCAAATATGAATATTCTCCGTGATACTTTATTTTATTTTTTTCCAAGGTGTGTTTTCTCTGTTAGGTTATTGTGTCTCTTTTCTACTATTTCACCCTTACTATTTGTAGATTTTTCTTTAGGTTCAACTTCTTGTATGGTATTATATAGATATTTAGCTTCTATCGTTTTACTTTCCTTTATTTCTTCTTTTGTTTCAATTTGGGAAGTTACTTGTTTCTTTTGTTTGTCACATATGTCTACCTCGTGTTCTCCTTCATGATTTTCTTCGACTTTTCTGTCGTTATTTTCTTTTGGTAATAGTTGTTCACGTGAAAAGTCTCTATTTGTTTCATAATTTTGGTCACCAAAACTTAAATCCTCCATTTGTAATGAATGTACATGTGAAAATCTAATTGTTTTCTTTTCACAGCTGTATCTCTTTGAAAGAGAACCACCTCTCTTAGGTGTGTTCATGGCTTTAGTAAATAATTTCTTCCATTTGACAATACAATTATCTTTTTCTATTATCTGTTTCTTAAATTCTGAGTTTTCCGAGTTCAAATTTTCTATTTCATTATGTGCTTTCTCCAGCTCTATCTTCAGATATAAAATTTCGTTTGTGAGCTCTCTCTATCATTTTGATGTGAAGATAAGTCAGGCAAACTATTTAATACTAGATAATTCCTCTTCATCAGATCTATGTAGCGGCGTTACCGGGTTTGCTCTAAATTGACGTCTCCTGAGTGTCACATTTTTAGATGGCGTTCCGATGTCAGGTTTCTTTGCTGCTACAGTTTTATGCTCATAGCAAGTTCGACATTTCTATTTCTCCTTCTTTCGTTTTTCCATTATATAAAACCTAGTACTTGATACTTCTGCACAAGAAATATCAAAAATATTTTTACAAGATGCACAACATAGGATTTCTCTGGTTTTTATAGGCTTTTGGCACTTAGAGCAACAGTTTATATTAGTTTTGTCCATTATGAGGTTCAGAGATAAAAAAAATATAAAATTTACACACAAAAAAAATAAAAAATTGGAGCAACTTTGTGGATTTGAACTCGCGGTTTCCGGACAGAAACCCGAGACTGATACCACTACACTGCGCTAACTTAGTTCAACGTCGCGAAATAACGGTACACATACACAGCTTCAATAACCAATGTTCGAGTTCGCAAGAACATGTGTATGAGTCATTAACCGTTGCACTTTTTTCACTTGCGAATGTATTTGTGGGTGGTTTTAAATAATTATTGTTTATAACACTTGTATTATGATTATTTTAAATGGTTTAGAACATTAATTCACTTCAGGAGGGGAGAGATAAAGGGGGGCCTATAACATAAAGTACTGTTATAAAAAGTCTGAAAAGGGTGAAAGTGAATTATTAATTAGTCTGCCCCAAATACAGCAGGTGGGGGCCGATATCTATAAGTTTATTACCGTCTTCCTAAAAATACCTACAACTTTGCTAGCGTATCATGCACAAACTACTGGACCTACTGTAATGTGGTTTTTATTATTGGTCTCTGTGTTTAGTATGGCTACGGAATCTTAAGTTTTTTCATGTCCGTCACGCACTTGGTCTTTTTTTGTCACTTTTCGTACATACAAGTAAGGTTTCATAATAAACATCAAAGTTTTTGAGAAATCTTTCCAACAATCATCCAAAAAAATCATCGCATCTCGTACACATTCTGCTAGACCATCGTGACAAATGATCTTAATTTTGGGAGAGAATGAATGTGAGAAACTCGGTTCCGTTCACGTCACTACGCAGTACAATGGCTTGCAAATTGGTATTTACCTGGTTGCAATATTTAACCAATATCTCGTGGAGCGGGAGACGCGACCCATTGTTCACAAAATGTAGACAAACTAAGCACCAGGCAGCAGGTATAATCCTAAAGTGCGTTCCCGGGGATCACAATTATACCAACGAGCGGGTGACACACGCCCCGCCCGCTGGCATCTGTCCGTTGACGGCTTGCCCTTTTGTGCTCAAACTAAATTAAGATTTCGCGACGACACAGCTCATCGTTGATCATGACCGCTTGAACTCGAACTTGAAGCTTTCTCTCAAGTTTTTTTTTAAAACTAGTACTGAAAATTGTTACTGCTTTATAGTTCATTCTCGCTTTGCTTTTCTCGAGTGTTTAGTTCAAGAGCTGAGCCACAGCTAGAAGCTGCACAGCCAAAGCTGGCACAGTTAATATATTATTGGCATCGACTATCATCAATAAAACCATCACCTTTATTTTCAGAAAGCAATAAATCGAATGCAAGAACTCGGATCGATGTATATTATGTTTATTATCTGAATTATAGAGGTATCGTTTTGGATTAATCGAATGAATAGGTAGGTAATCTATAACAAGCGATGTATGAGTAACTTATTGTGATAAAACGTAAGTAAGGTAGACGTTTACCAACAATAGAGCAAGACTATAACATACTAACCCAGGTGGGTAGGCATGTTTAAGTTACCTATTCAAAATTAACTACTCGTACCTTCTGTCCACTATGGTAAATTATATGTGCCTTATTACTCAGGACCGCAATATTAACTAAAGTTTGACTGCTTAAATGGCCCTTAGAGCTATAGTAGCGAACGGTAAGATTTATCGCCTGTTCAAGTGAGCCGATTCACAACGCGGCCGCGCACTGAAGCTGTCAGCCGAGTGATGTGAAGCGTTACCGCAGTGTAGGACAAACAAGTCACGCGAACAAAGCGGCTCCGGTGGCGGCGGCAGCGCAGATACGTTTAGTGAACGATGCGATGACAAAGTCGTGATACGCACCTTTGTACAATGAACAGCCCTCCATAACTCACCGTATTTGAGTTACCACCGCTGCCCGCCCTCCTGACCCATGGGCTCGCGTAAAACTCCTTTGCACTAGGTATTATATATATATACTCCTCTAGGTATTTTAACAAACCCATTTATTTAAATTGAACTTATTGTGGTGTTGTCAAAGTAGCCACTTATTTTCCTTCCATAATTTTCATTATTCATTCGCAATGGAGTTAGGGACACTCAGGTGTCGTAAAGTTACCAAACAAAATCATATAAAAATATGGCGCTTCTGAACAAATCCCATTTTCATCAACCAACTTCAGCAAAGTTTAATAATATCTAGTGGAAGTTTGATACGAAAACATATTTTTCGCATTTAGCGAAACCGCAATTAAACAACTCGCTCGAAGTTGCGAACTCCACACGTGTGACGGCGGCGAGCGGCGGGAGGCAGCGATGTTTTTGTTAAAATTTTATTAAAGCAACGGTGTGGATAATCATACTTTTATAGTGTTGATGCAACATTTATTGTGAGTTGATCATAAGCAACTCTTGCTCGGTTACGAAACGGGCTGTAAGGAGCTACTGTGTGCAGCAGCCATGCCACCCAACCAGAATGTACCCAATAGCCACACGCGAGCTCCACCACAGGAAATAGGTATATGGTTGCTCAACGAAGTAATATAACTATGGGCCATACCATGGCACTGTACTATCGACAAATAAACTAGTTACCCAGGTTTTGACTAGGACCCCAACAAGGTAAACTCACACAAAATCTGGCAGTATATATTTCAGTCGGTCATATATTTTATAGTGGATCAAAGAAAAAAACTGCGAATTTGATTGTTGCATGTAATAGCAAACTATAGAATTATATGTATATTAGATACTAGCTGTACCCGCGGCTTCGCGCGCGTGGCCATTTCTCTAGGTTAAAAGAATCTATTACTATTCCCAGACCTAAAATACCAATTTACCAACACTTAAACAAAATTCCTTCAGCCGTTATTTTTTTTTATCAATTACTCGGCTTCTACTCATCGGATTGAGATAATAAGTACACCAGTTTTTAAGTCTCACTCTAAGCTATCCAACACTACATCGCAATCCGTCCAGTAGTTTTTACGTGATGCGATAACAGACAAACAGACAGACACGAATTTTGAAATTTATTCTTTTTCAGTAGCTTATTTTGTAATATCCTAGATCTTATTTTTACACGACTGCCAAAAATATGAGTATTGTTTTTAGCATTCATGTATGTTTGTATGTATGTCAGTTTCTTTATTCCACCATAACTTTTAAATGCCTGATCAGATTTAGACGTATGGGGTATCGTTAGAACCCCCCTACATCCCCCCGAGTAACATAGGCTATAAACATTTTTTATAGCATTCAGTATGGCGGCAGTATAGCTCCATTTTCAAATACGAAAATAATATTTTTTCTTCGAATTGTACAATATGGATACCAAATTGAAAGCCTTGATCAGCACATTCCAACAGTATATAATTTATTGGCAATAGCTTTTTTGACGACAGGCGTGTTTTTGTAGCTTTTAAGCTAGTTATTTAAATATCTTCTTTAACAGATTTTTTGGTACTGACTGCTTCATTATAAGTATAGATGCCCTTTACTTTTGCGCAGAATTATAAAAATATGTGTTTTATTACATTATATTAATCATGCCTTTAAAACAGTATCAAGACATACCTACTGACTGACTGACTGACTGACTGACAGACTACGCCCTGCTTAAACCGGTGGACCTAGGTTTGTGAAATTCGGAGGAATATTCCTTGAGTATCCTAGAGGTAATTTGCCGCGACTATAAGTGTCCAAGTACAAAACCAGCAGTTTAAACATATCCTACTGCGCAGGGAGTGAGACAGGGGAATGTTATATCCCCGAAACTGTTCACTAATGCCCTGGAAGATATGTTTAAGACGCTGGATTGGAAAGGAATGGGCATTAATATCGATGGCGAGAATATCTCACACTTACGATTTGCCGATAATATTGTCCTAATGGCGGAGTCGCTGCAAGACTTAAAAAGTATGCTGACCAACCTAGATGATGCTTCTCGACGGATCGGTCTCGGAATGAACATAGATGATGAACAAGAAGGGATGCCTCCATTAAATTAAATTGTGTTATGGAATTCAGACCAGGCTTCCACGACACGGGCCTAGAGCCTAGTGTGGGACCTATCATTTTATATCCACCTTATTTGGTTAATAAACTTATTATTATTATTATTATTATTAGATAAGACCAAGATCATGTTCAACGATCTTACTGACCCGGAACCGATTCCAGTTTAATGGTGTGTCTCTTGAAGTTGTCCAACAATATGTTTACCTTGGGCAAATATTGCACTTAGGAAAGAAGAACTTTGAGAAGGAAGCCAACAAAAGAATTCAGCTGTATTGGGCAGCATTTGGCAAGTTTTCGTCGTCTACACCACAATGCCTGAAGACAATAGTCTTCAATCTGTGCGTTCTACCAGTCATGCCAAAACGTGGACACTCACGGTCAAACTAGTTCACAAAGAATAACTCCCATACATGTTTTTGCGTCAGTAAAATTCACGGCGACTTTAGACCAAAAATATCGCTAGTAATTCTACATAATTTCCTGCGATTGTTAGTCTAAGATTTTTTTATTGGGGATGCCAAGAATAATTGTTATTAGGTTTCAAAGTTTTGTATATTACTGTTAACGACTTTTGAAACAAGTTTTAGAGATTTTAATTATTTAATCTGCTTAAATAGGTAGGCAATTAAGTACTTATCTATGCCTGATATATATAATGTTTACAGATATTGTGTGACGGATGTCTAAAACAAATACCTTACCTACTTTAATTTATACTACTGATATTTCAAAATAAAAAAATCAAATAACTTGATGAACTAACTAACATAGTTCATTAACTCTAAATATAAAATAACTGAAATTACCAAAATTATGAATACTTCTATAGAAGGAACCTGTCATAAAAGACACCGATCCCTAAGCACTTGATTCCGAGAAATTTACAACTACTATATCGTAAGCTGTGTCGCGCACTAGCGGCGATCGACATTGGCCGAACGGAGCTGTGCCGCTTGACAGACTTGCTGACGAATCTTTGAAGTTTCTACTTTTTTTATAATTAAATATCGCAGCTTTAACTACTTACGCGTGATAACGTGTGTAAAACAAAGTTATTGTACCTTGTGCTATAACCCCGAACTGGGTAAGTGTTGTCTGACTTAAATGTGTCTAGAATTAAGTAGCTTACGATTTTTAACTACCCTCGAGGTAAAATGAACAAAGCAATTTCTGTAATATTATAATTATTAAGATGCGCTTACCATTAAGCTAACTTATTGTTCATTTGAGTGTTATATTGTTATATTTTGCCTATTATGTTTTCATTATGTTTTCATAACTAATTAAGATTCTCTAAAATGTAGCACCTACCCTAACTTATTATAAAGTCTACATTATTTTGGAAAAGCGGTGAACATAATATAATGGCTGTTCTAACAACGTATCTTTTGTTTCCTATTTGCGCTGCCTGCATGTTAAGTTTGCCTGGACTGCCTCATCTGGATCGCTGCATAATTCTACTTCCTGTGCTTAGCGTTATCGCACCGCGTCGGATGTTGCAGCTAGTCTAATATGTCATTTCGTAACATATCTGTTATGTCATTCCAGGGTTCCTAGTACTTATTCTACTACCGACGTCGACGCGGAGGAGGCTGAGAGTCTACTAGGATCGGAGTCTGCTAGACTTCGAGCGCTGCCTATCCCCTGCGTACTGCGTGGTGCTAACCAGGACAGTGGATTGTACAAAGTGTTGGAATTTTATTTAGTGTGTGAATCGCCCCGTGCTCTGCTCGTCCCTTTTTTTTAACTACCTACTGTACATACTCACTTAAATTTATTAAACTTGTATTATCTTTCCTAGTATCTCTTATTTATCTCTTGTGCGACGTCTCACAATTGTACCTATCCATGTACCTACCTAGTTTAACAGACTAGGCTTTTGAATAATTATTATTTTCAATCTATTACTGCGGAGCAAGATTACAAAACAATATGTTTAGATATGTTGTTGCTGTTTCTCTGTGCAGGTATACAGTCGTCTAATATTAACACAAATATTTTGCAACAATTCCTTTCACTATATAATAACAACCATAACCTAACAAAAATTCCTTACTTACTTCCTCCATAAACCATAAACCATAATACATTGTATTCTCTATGCTATAATGTTTTGTTATAGGTTTTATATTCACGTACCATTTTGTCTATAGTATTATTCTGTTTAACGCAAGGAGGTTGAATTATGCTTACTGATAAAAGTTTTAACGCCATTAAGCGTTATTCAACCTCCTTTGCCTTAAAAAACCGGGTCAAAATCTTCAAAACAGTATACTTCCCGTATACTGTTTTGAAGATTTTGACGTCCAACCCGGAAACGTCATTGTATTATTATTTTTTTCACCCATTGGGCAGGCAACAATTCCGGTAAAACATTGTACTTAGGAAGAAAATGAAGTTTCAATTAAATGTTTCTTTTAATTTATTTGTTAACCTGGTTTACATGTTTTTTGACAAAAAGTAGTAAAATAATTACTTAAGTTCTGTAGAAATGATATTTCAAGACGCTGCAAGATTTATCACATAAAGATTCGTAATGAAGATATTCGACGGAGAAGCAAGGTATCCGACATAGCTCAATGGATAACCAAACTGAAGTGGCAGTGGGCTGGTCACATTTCCCGAAGAACCAACAAACCGTTGGGGTAGATGAGTTCTCGAGCGGAGACCACGTTTAGGCAAATGTAGTGTAGGACGCCCTGTGGCCAGGGCCCCGATTCTGTAAGCTATTGAAACGCGATAACGCAAGTCGATCGCTTGAGTTTTTTTGAGAAATTTTCTTATTTACCACTTAAAAGTGCTGGAAGCAAAAATTATGCCAAAATTTTCGCTTTTTGTTTTATTTTTGTTTTTTTATTTTCCATTTTTTTATTTTTTGAATATTTCCAAAAAAAGTACTTCTAGCACTTTTAAGTGGTATATAAGAAAATTTCTCAAAAAAATTCAAGCGATCGACTTTCGTTATCGCGGTTCAATAGCTTACAGAATCGGGGCCCAGGTGGAGTGACGACCTGCGAAAAGCGGTTGGAAGAAAATGGATGGGGAGAGCTGAAGACCGAGCTCAGTGACGTGCATTAGGAGGCCTACGTCCAGCAGTGGACAGATATAGGCTGATGATGATGATGATGATGATCCTAGAGGTGAGCTACGGAAGTAACTGTAAACCGTAAAAAATGAATACCAACTCCAAATAAAATACCCCTATCCTGCGGGAACCCTTTAACTTACCGGTATGAAAAGTATCCAATGTCCTACCTCGTAGTATGAACTCAAATCATGCCTGGTTTCATTTGAATTCATTCAGTAGTTTTCGCGTGATGCACGTTCAAGGTACAGACAGACAGACAGCAAATTAACAGACAAAAACGAAAAAAAAAACAGTTTTGGCTTCAGAACGCATAGAAGAACTAGCTCCAAAACAAATCTTACTAAATATCTTCTAGGTATAGAATTTGGACCCATATCCCGCAGGAACCCTTCATATTTTCGGTATAAAAAGTATCCTCAATTTTCACTCATCATATAAACTATGACTGTGCCAAGTTGCATCAAAATCCGTGCAGTAGTTTCAGTGTGATACGTATTCTTTGAAATAACTTTCCATCCCTATCCTGCGGGAACCCTGTAATTTATCGGGATGAAAAGTATCTACTATTTTACCTCGTAGTATGAATTCAAACCATTCCAAGAGTTTCAGCGTGCTACGTGTTCTTTGAAATAATTTAATTTAATTTAATATTTTTTCAACCCCTGCGAACTTCCTTCCTTCCTTCAAATCCTGCGGGAACCATTTAATATTTCGGGATGAAAAGTATCCTAAGTCCTATCTCGTAATATGAACTCAAATCATTTCAAGTTTCATTTAAATTCATTTAGTTTCGGCGTGATGCTTCGCCAAGATACAGACAGACAGTCAAAAATGAAAAAAAATACAGTTTTGGCTTCAGTATGTATACAGAACAGCGTCCAATTTTTTTTTCAAATATCTTCAATTTACAGAATTGGACCTGTTACAGTTTTATTATAAGTATAATTATACTCGTAGATGTATTGTTTCATAAAGATCATTTCATAAAAATTGTAAGATTATCTAACTAGCTTGGGTCAGGTACGGTCAGCCTTGTAGCCAAATATTATTCATAAAAACACAAGAAGGCAGGATTCATTTTCATATATTCATAAATAATTCTACCACCAGGTCAGGGCGGTTGCACTCCGCAACAAGTACAAATATTATACCTTAACTTCGGGGCCGTAATATTGGGGTTCATTCAGTAGAGTGTCAAGCGTACGCTCGATGAGTCGCGCGCCGTGTGCTTAACGATAAAGTACCTACTTACGTAAACTTAAGTAAAGTTTGTCAAATTTTATTCTTTTCTTAATTATGAATACCAAGGAGAAACCTAGAAGGTACTGCATAGCATTCGGTCTGAAAAATCTCGTAAAATACCTACATACCAATATTTTATTACATAAGTAGCCATTTCTTTTTCAATCATTATTAAGCATCGAAGTCAGACAGGCACCTTTTATTCATCAAAGTGTAACCTATTATGATATCATCAAATAATGAGGTACTATGTCTATTCTGATAAGAATGTCATTATATGTAGTCAATAGAACTATCAACATTTATAACAATAAGTAATAAAATAATACATTTTACATAATTGTGTATTCGGTTACAATATCTAAGTCATCTTATATCACAGAATAATTACTAGTACAAGTACCTAGTCATATCTTGATACAACCCTACCGAGCGTAAAAGTGACAGAGCGATTCTGAAACGATTAGAGCAATGGAAGCTCTCGCGCGTTGTGATACGGTACATTCTAGCCTGTACGCAATGGGTGAGCGCCTTCTAGGTAAATATAATTGAAAGCTCGTAGCGCTGTGCGAGTTAAATTGCACTTTATTGCGTTGTAGCGAGAGTCGCTATGTATTTAAATGACTTTACTCAGTTATTATTCTGTACTTGTACTATTATTTATTCTGTCCAGGTTCAGAACACACCGGCAAGAAACTATGTGGTGAATTTATTCTTTTACGATTACTTTTACAGGGTATAAGCTATGTCCACTCCAAATTTCATCAAAATCCGTTCAGCCGTTAGAGAGTAAAGTGATGATGATGATGATGATGATGTTGATGATATCCTCCTTGACGTATCCGTCAATGGCGAACATTTTTAGCTCCGGAGGTGAGAGCGTAAATGGCTTGCAAATCCAAATTTTGTTTTAAAGATTCTGTTGCAGGGCGCACAATACAACTGACCAGTAGAGTTTTTACATGTAGGTAAGGAAGGCTTGGGACGGTTCTTTTTGTGAAGGCGTTTAGCATCGAGATCTTTTAATCGATTTTGTTCGCAATAAGTCACGACCTTGTTAACAGAATTGCGCCACTCTTGTCTCTGTTGCGCCAGCTCTTCCCATTCCTCTGATGGAATGTTTCAAACGGTAAGATGGCGCTTGATCACATCTCTGTAGCGTAGAAACTGGCCTCCTCGCCTGCGCATTCCCTCCCTCAGCTGTAAGTAAAACGTAAATTTAGGCAACCTGGAGTTGCTCATACGCAAGAGGTGACCGCACCTTAATTGGCCCTTAACAGCATTGATTCATTATGATTATGAAGATTATCTTAACTGCTTTTTCAGGGTATACGCTATCTCCATCTCCAGTCCAAATTTCATCAAAACCCGTTCAACCGTTTTAGAGTGAAGTATGATGATGATGATGATGATGAAAAGTATCCTATGTGTTATTCAAGGGTATAAGTTATCTCCTTTCCAAATTTTATCAAAATCCTTTCAGCCGTTTTAGAGTGAAGTATGATGTGTAGTATAGAACACTACCTACATGGCAATTTTATCGTAATGACGTGATGACGTCACATTGATTTTGATTTCGCCAAATATGGCGTAAAAGTAAACGTTGTCTGTTTGTTTGTTTGGGAGTTTTAACTCGATAACGACTGGACGAATTTTGATATAAAATGGAATGGAGATAGCTTTATAACCTGGAATAACACATATAATACTTTTCATAATCATCATCATACGTCACTCTCAAACAGCTTAAAGGATTTTGAAAGCTCCCCAAACAAACAAACAAACAAACAAATAATGTTTCACTTTTATATATTGGTATGGATGTTGTACACTGCTCTGTATCTCAAATATTGGCTAACGGTTTTTACAGCTGCTACGAAACAACAGGTATGTAGTAAGGCCCAGACCCTCCTAGCCCCTTCCCCACTTCTCTATGAAATACCTTTTGATGGGCTAAAAGTTTTCGTAGGTCACTCAGGTATATAAGTTATCTTAACATAGTAATACATAGGTATCTACGCATGTAATTTAAAGAAGATTCTACAACTTTCTCAAAATAGTGTAATGTCTTATTAAATATTAACTTTATTAACTTATTTGTTCGTTAATTAAAGTACTATATTTCGATTTACCATTTCTTTTGTTTGTCAATGTTACATGAAATCTTACGTTTTTCGAGTAATTTAGGAGTAAATTTTAAAAAATACCTCAAAATTGTACACAATGATTAAATAAATAATTTCGAAGTCGAGTTTTTTTGCATTTTCTGAGAAGATTTACTATAGTAATATATTATTTTTTTACACCATCGAAAAGTAGATATTTCAACAAACAGAAAACACAACATTTTGAAAAAAAAACTGATAGTTTGACGAATGAATTTTCGATTGAAAATTAGGGTGCTTTTTCGATATTAAGTCAAAATAAGGTGAAAAAATAAATATTTCAAATCAAATAAATTACAGTGTATTTGGGACATAAAAATGTAAGTTTACACCAAATTTAGTAAAAAAAAATTTTTTTAAAGGTCGGAATAAAAAACCAAAAGCTTGGTTTTTGAATTTTTCACATACATTTTGAGGTTATGTGGAAAAAGTGTATATACAAAAGTTGTAGATCTTTTTATTACCTACAACTTTGCCATTTGGAAGATATATAGATTCTGGACGGATACAAATCCATAAAATCAAAGATCATAAAAATCTGTTCAGCCGTTCTTGTGTTATAAAGAGTGTAAATAACACGAATTTTTGCCTTTTTTAATATAATATATATGTTATACCGCCAACTTCTTAAATATTTCTGCTCTGCTGGTACTTAGAAATACTTTTTTTTAAATATAATCGCACTATATATTTTATTTTTTTTATGTCTAGTAGGCGATAATATTTTTTTCCCTGTTTCTGGATAGTTTTTGTATTAAAACCTTCCGTGGACCTTAAGGAACATACAAAAAAAAATGCTGAAAAAAATGAATTGGTGAAGCCATACTCGAGTTATACGGTTAGCAACATTCATTTTTATTTATTTATAAGAAGATAGATAGACTTTGTATGTCAATTAATATAATCACACTATTTAATGTTTATGGGGAGGTATACTCACTTTTAATAACTTTATTTGTCAATTTCGTATCTCCAACTTCTTGTGTTTCTGCTCTCCTGGTACCTAGACATACTTTTTTAATATAATCACACAAATTAATGTAAAATGAACAAAATAAAAATATGTAGCTGACTTCCGCCAAAACTGTAAGTCAGACAAATGATAAATGGTAAAATTAACACAAGTAAAACCCCACGCTAAACAAAACCCAACCCCAGATTGAACTAAAGAAAAAAAAAAAAAAAAAAAAACACTTATATACAAATAATATATATAAATATATATACACAATATAAACCCCCAAGCTAAACAAACCCTACCCAAATACAAGTATCGAAACACTTATATATTCATATACATATAATATAAAAAAACACAATAAAAAACATATACCTCGATCCAAATACCAAACGTCTGACATCAATACGACACGTGTTTCGCCTCTGCACGAGGCATCTTCGGGTGATGTTGACTCGTCGAATGCTGGACTGAGCATTCCACGAGTCAACATCACCCGAAGATGCCTCGTGCCTCGTTTTTTTCATTAGTTCAATCTGGGGTTGGGTTTTGTTTAGCGTGGGGTTTTACTTGTGTTAATTTTACCATTTATCATATGTCTGACTTACAGTTTTGGCGGAAGTAAGCTACATATTTTTATTTTGTTCATTTTAAATATGGATTTCCGCAAAGTAACGCCTGAATCTATCAATTATAACAAATTAATGTGTTTGTTTGTGTGCATTGATCAAATATCAATGCATAGGTTTAAAAGTTTTGTTATAGCAAATCTCTTATAGAAAGCATAATACAATGTAAATGATTACATTAATGACAAAAATGCATGGCCTGATGTCTCCAAGCTCCATGATAATAATAAGTGAACTTCAATGTTAACGTTAAGTGAATAAAATGTTCAAAGTCACAGTACTTTGAACATTTTATTCACTTAACGTTAGATGAGATGAGATGTCTCATGACTACAACATTCCATGAGATCATGAATGATGTCACGTTGTTTTATACAATATACTTAGTTACAATTTTTACTTAATTTTTACCATTTTGATTGTTTGATGATTGTGAGACATCTCATTGACACTTTTATCTTTTATATTTGTATTAAATATATGTTTTTTTTTAAATAAATTATGACATCTAATAAGATTATAAAACATTAACAAATATGGAAAAAATAAAATCCCCGAAGAGTTTCTTGGTGCTTTCTTCTCTAACGGGCGTATTTCCGAAGCACTGGTAGTGTCAGAAGGGTATTTCCTTTTCCTGTGAGAGATTTAACTCTGCTGGCACATGAAAGGGAAATTTCCTTTTCAAACTCAAAGCATACTTAGTTTACTTAAATTTTATTGATTTGATCTTATTAAAATATTTTATATGTTCATTTTGATTTGTAAAAGTGCTATTATTTTGCCTATTTACAATAAAATCTTTGACTTTGACTTTAAATTATGTAGTCTCTGAATGGTGTCAAATAACTGACAAAGAAAGTGTCGTCAAAATTGCGTGAGGGTAGCGCTGACTATTAAGAATACCACGCATGTGGGTTGCGAAATAACCTCTACTATTTCGTGCAACTAATAAGTGAGAAAGTAATAAGAGTAATAATAGTAATAGTAGTTGATAGCATCATGAGTAGATGTGGTTAAAGATCACAGTAGTAGTTCACAGATACAATGTGCTTATAGCCAATATCTACACTTAACGGATCGCGCGATCTGTTGGTACAAACCCTGTTATGTAGACAAAAACATGTAATAGTCTTTGACTTCAATTTTCGCTCCGACAGTTTTGTGCAATAATACTGTTAGGACACCGGCGCATTTGCATGCAGATTCGACAGAGTTAGATGAGATGAGATGTCTCATGACTACAACATTCCATGAGATCATGAATGATGTCACGTTGTTTTATACAATATACTTAGTTACAATTTTTACTTAATTTTTACCATTTTGATTGTTTGATGATTGTGAGACATCTCATTGACACTTTTATCTTTTATATTTGTATTAAATATATGTTTTTTTTTAAATAAATTATGACATCTAATAAGATTATAAAACATTAACAAATATGGAAAAAATGAAATCCCCGAAGAGTTTCTTGGTGCTTTCTTCTCTAACGGGCGTATTTCCGAAGCACTGGTAGAGTCAGAAGGGTATTTCCTTTTCCTGTGAGAGGATTTAACTCTGCTGGCACATGAAAGGGAAATTTCCTTTTCAAACTCAAAGCATACTTAGTTTACTTAAATTTTATTGATTTGATCTTATTAAAATATTTTATATGTTCATTTTGATTTGTAAAAGTGCTATTATTTTGCCCATTTACAATAAAATCTTTGACTTTGACTTTAAATTATGTAGTCTCTGAATGGTGTCAAATAACTGACAAAGAAAGTGTCGTCAAAATTGCGTGAGGGTAGCGCTGACTATTAAGAATACCACGCATGTGGGTTGCGAAATAACCTCTACTATTTCGTGCAACTAATAAGTGAGAAAGTAATAAGAGTAATAATAGTAATAGTAGTTGATAGCATCATGAGTAGATGTGGTTAAAGATCACAGTAGTAGTTCACAGATACAATGTGCTAATAGCCAATATCTACACTTAACGGATCGCGCGATCTGTTGGTACAAACCCTGTTATGTAGACAAAAACATGTAATAGTCTTTGACTTCAATTTTCGCTCCGACAGTTTTGTGCAATAATACTGTTAGGACACCGGCGCATTTGCATGCAGATTCGACACGAAATGATATCAAAAAGTGTGGGATCTATCAACATTTCGCAACGTATTCAACGAGAAATTGTAAAAAACAAGAGATCTGTCATAATTTCACGTCACATCTGCATGCTAATGCGTCGTTGTACAAAAAGCGTAAAAAATAACTAGAGAGACAAAACAGTTGAAACAGTTAAATTGGCTCGACCAGCAGGAACAAATTATTTTGTTTTCAATTCTTGTATAGCCGCGGCTCTAAAATACATTTCTCTGAATAGATTCGGAACTGCCTAGCGAGGTAGCGAGTTACGACCGAGCTTACAATGATCGGATTTCTAGGCTCTCTAAGAAGTCGTAAATTAAAAAAGCAATCATCCCTTGACAATAATGAACAACCCTTACCGCGAAGGGTGGCCGTCGCAGATAATAAACTTCCCTTGCGTATAAAATATTCGCGATTAGAAGGCTCCAGCCAAATTGGTGACCTTAAGTTTTGCAATTGTAATCAATTCCCTCTCGGCTCGGTCCCGTCACGCCGCCGTCCCCGACCCCGACAGGACAATGATGGACAGGATCTGTCGTCTCGATCCGCTCAGGCTCATTACTCAGATATAAATAAGTATTTTTGTCGGAAATATCTCATTACTTGATATACTCGTATAAAGCTTAGTGAAGGCCTTCCATGATTCGTTAATTATATTTTATTTTTATTATATTTGGGGGGCTTACATCTTTCGTTACAAAACAGTCTTAAATCAAAATAATTTAGAAAAAGCCATTAACAAGCCTCCACAGATAGTAGAAAAGTACATTCGAACAAGTAAACAATAATTATACAAAAAATAGGCAGGCAAATAATAAACGTACAGCCGCGCGTTAAAAAGTACATTCGAACAAGTAAACAATAATTAAACAAAAATAGGCAGGCGAATAATAAACGTACAGCCGCGCGTTAAATAGTACATTCGAACAAGTAAACAATAATTAAACAAAAAATAGGCAGGCGAATAATAAACGTACAGCCGCGCGTTAAAAAGTACATTCGAACAAGTAAACAATAATTAAACAAAAAATAGGCAGGCGAATAATAAACGTACAGCCGCGCGTTAAAAAGTACATTCGAACAAGTAAACAATAATTAAACAAAAAATAGGCAGGCGAATAATAAACGTACAGCCGCGCGTTAAAAAGCTACAAGAAAGACATAAGTTTTTACTTTACTCTCATTTTAATCTTTTTTTTATTTTATTTTATATTATTTTATACTATATAAGTACGCCAGTTTTTAAGTCAAACCCTAGGCTATCCAACAGTATAAAACCGCATCGCAATCGGTCCAGCAGTTTTTACGTGATGCGCAAACAAACATACAGACAAACTAACAAACAATCAGACACACACGAATTTTAAAAATGTTTTGTTCATGTTCAGTAGGTTATTTGAAGTAGTTTTGTTTGTTAATTTTCTTCAGTGTATAGACTTTTTCGTTCTTATTGCGTGTTATGCTCAGGTGGTTATAAGTATATAAATAATTATAAGTATGTAATCTATACCAATATATAAAAATGAAACGTTGTCTGTTTGTTTGTATGTTTGTTTGTTTGTTTGGGGGAGCTTTCAGGCGATAACGGCTGAACGGATTTCGATGAAATTTGGAATGGAGATAGCTTATACACTGGAATAAAACATAGGATTGTTTAGTCCCGGAAATTGTAAGTTTCCATGGGAAAACTGGGAAATTTTATAACTCACTGAAATAACAATAAAAAAAAAACAATAAATAATAAGTCTGTCAATAAACATCAAGAGCAAAGCTATGCTATACCTACTTTTGCATTGGTTTTTAATATCCTAGAAGAACATAGGATGCATTTTTTCGCGATAAAGTACGCGTGGACGAAGTCACGGGCGGGAATGCTAATATAACATAGAATAGATGTGTGATGTAACGGCAACTTCCCTAAAATACGCAGCCTATAATATAGTAATACATACCAACCATACTCGTGTGTACTATACATATACTTGTGCGCGATATGGCGATTAGTTTTAAAATTTTGAGTTGCGTTGTTTTTTTCATTAAAAAAGTCATGGTAGCAAGGCAGAGGTCAGCCCTGTGTATGTGCTGCTTATATTGTGAGTGTTTGGCGCTGCCGTCGAGTACCATGCCAGGGCTGTTCTTGTTTGGCGCTGCCGTCGAGTACCATGCCAGGGCTGTTCTTGTTTGGCGCTGCCGTCGAGTACCATGCCAGGGCTGTTCTTGTTTGGCGCTGCCGTCGAGTACCATGCCAGGGCTGTTCTTGTTTGGCGCTGCCGTCGAGTACCATGCCAGGGCTGTTCTTGTTTGGCGCTGCCGTCGAGTACCATGCCAGGGCTGTTCTTGTTTGGCGCTGCCGTCGAGTACCATGTCAGGGCTGTTCTTGTTTGGCGCTGCCGTCGAGTACCATGCCAGGGCTGTTCTTGTTTGGCGCTGCCGTCGAGTACCATGTCAGGGCTGTTCTTGTTTGGCGCTGCCGTCGAGTACCATGCCAGGGCTGTTCTTGATTCTCCGCAGGCTCCCAATCAGACTCATTACCGATCCAAAGCCGTATCACGTCATTACAACGCAAACACAGATATTTGGAAAGCGTTATTTACTTCCGTCGAGTCACGAGTTTTCATAATTGATAGTCAAATTTGCACCTACATTAAACGACTTTAGCGCTTGATATAGAGTGACGGTAGAGAAAGAAGAGATTCCAGCGCACGTGATATCCTCCGCTCGGCGTGTAATCCGTGTGCCTCGACATACTGTCTCCGCTGATCCTCCCCATCAATGCGCCGTAAACGCGTTAAATTGCCCTCATTAATCCTTTATGAATATTAACTGGAAACTCCCGCTAAATGCCATATACGGGGGTGTATAATATCTCTGTGATATTGCGCCAATTTTCATGGAAGGAAAGATATAAACAGATTATTCAGTGAGAAGCCTCCACAAAGGTAACGTCTCCGATGACTCGCGAGGCAGGTAGTATCGTTAGCTCCTGAAAGCAGACGTGTCACATAACACGATAAGAGAGCATAAAAGTTTGCGCTCCCCATTGTTTGTATTGTGCGAAGCGAGAGTACAAAACGAAACGTTAAACAATAACCTTCTTCGGCTCGGCTCGCTCTCAAGAAAGGACGCGTTCAAATGGAAACTTTTTCTGAAACGCGATATTACTGCGGCCTTACGTCATCCGCGCAACGCACATACGCAGCGGCGGGCGGTGGGCGGCCGAGGACGACACCGAAAACACATTTATTTAAGAGCAATTTGGATTATTTACGTATTTGGCTGGTGTATTGGTGACGTGGCGGGATATGCCGTAGTCGGTTTGATTGAGACCCAGATAGCTAGGCGGCCGCAATGACGCCGACAGCTCACCTCCACGTATATTCTATAAGACACTACTTATAAAGACACTATTTGGCTAATTCTCATCGTCACCTTCGTGGCAAATTTTATTCATCGCCTATTTGAACTATGAACTATACTGAATATGCTACGTCAATAAAAACTACACAATTTTAGTAAAAAGTTTTTATGATGATAATTATTAATATAGGTGACAAATAGGAACTTTACTATGATTTTATTAAGCAGGTACTTATTTCAGAGTATATTTTTGCTTTAACAGACCCTCTGAAATAAAATATTATCACATGCTTACATAGTAACATCAAACTGAAATAATGTATCTAAACTTATAGCGATTGTGCGTCATTAGAGACTTATTAAATTTTTACATCACAAGTTATTTTTAACACTCAAATAGGAGAATGCCACTTTCGTGCAATGAAATCACCTTCATGGATAAAACGCCACGAAGGTGATGCCACGAAGGTGACGAAAATATTCATTAATTTTAGTACAAGCTCTATTTCTTTTGTAGCGTAATATATGTTTTATCCTCCTATTCACTAATTCTGTTTCTATCTTATACCGTTTAGGAAATATAATTGTGTGACCATAAAGTTTGAGCTTCGATGAGAACTACCCATTTAATCTAAATGTTTTACTTTCTTACTGAAAGGTAAGAAAAAAAAGAGAGGTAAGTTTATGGGAAAGCTGTAAATGAATTATTACCGGAGGCTACGAACCAAATTGCCAATTTTGCCGATCGATTATTTCGTTGGCCAGTTAGTTTGTCCAACAAATTGGGAAAGCAGAGAAACACAAGCCGAGCGGGTCACATCCGGAGGACCCGTGGGAGCGCTGCTATCGCGCCACTGCAGCCAAATTTATTATTTATCAATATTTGCGGCTGATAGCCGTGAAATTTTCACGCCTACGCAAGTAATTTAACGTGATTATAAAGTATTATGAATTATTGCCCTCGTATAGTTTTACAACAGCATTATAAAATCAAAATCAAACTAGGTTTATTTTATTACAGTGAAACTACCTTACGGGAACATGGAAAATACACTCGAGAGCATAGAAATCGCACACTACCTATATTTCACTTATACCTATATTCACTTTGACCCTAAATATTTTTTAAATTAAATGTTGGTTGCAAATATACGGTACATCAACCTCCTCCAAATAATGGCGCACTGTAGCAGCGGTGTGTGGTCTTGCATTGTCTTGAATGAAAATGAAATTTTCGCCGACAAATCCCGAAAAAGGCACTACGTGTTCTTCCACGATCTCTTCGATGTAACGTCGGGAAGTCAGTCCTCTGGATCAACGTTCGGTATTGGGCCCTGTGATGAATACAAGTTCGGTTTTCGCCTCTAGTGACGTGCCTCCCCAGAACATGCACGAACCACCGCCGTATGAGATACGTTCAGAGATGCAGCACTGAACGAAACGCTCACTGGGTCTTCGCTACACTCTACCCCGTCCGTCGTTACCATGAAGACACATCCTGCACTCGTCAGAGAACAATACTGCCTTCAATTGATCCATAGTCCAATTCACGTGATCTCGAGCAAACTGAAGTCGTGCTTGTCGGTGGATTGGGGTCAATTTCGGACCAGTTGCTGGTCTGTGCGCTGTCAAGCCTTCTTCGGCTAGTTCTAACCGTCCACCGACTGACTTCCACTTCTCAAACTTTCTGGAGCTGCTGCCCGAGTTGAACTGCATTCAACCGGCGATTTTGTAGCGATGTTGTGACAAGAAAACAGTCATCGCGCTGTGTTGTAGCACGTATTCGGCCTGTTCCTCGTCGCCGGGTATAGCCACCAGTTTGTTGATATCGCTGAACAGCATATCGGCTTAAATTTAACTATCGTGCCACTTGACTTTGGTTCTGCCCAGCTTCAATTAGTGCAACCACTTGAGACGCTGCTTCCGGTGTGGTATCCATTTTCTTGTTCTGAATTTTTCGATAATCTTTCTGACTACGAGTTGGTATGCAAATGTTGTCATTTCAATCATCCCCTAACCTTTATACCTGCTAATAGTCATGCAAACCGCACTACCTGAAACGAGCGATTTTGGGTCATTCTATTTTGTTGCTACTGTAATGATTTTGAAGGTCATGACTAGGAATATGTGTTTTTAGAAAGCTAGCAGTGTGTACTTTAATTAAATTGAAGTTATATTTGCAACCAACATTTAATTTAAAAAATATTTAGGTTCAAATTGAAAATGTAGGTAGTGTGTGATTTCTATGGTCTCGAGTGTAGAAAAAGAAATGTGTTTATGTACTACACAGAAATGAATACATATGAAACAAAAATGATCATTAATCGAGCGAAAGCAAAGCGCGAGCGAAGCGTCTCCGTTTCATCTTGGCTAGAAATGCTTTCGTATGTCCGGATGTCAGTCCGGCCATATCATCAGCAAATCGAAGGTAAGTGATGTATTCGCCATTGATGTTAACACCAAATCCGTTTCAGTTCAGAAGCTTGAATATATCTTCGAGTGCAGAGGTGAACAGTTTCGGAGAAATAACGTCTCCCTGTCTCACCCCTTTTTGCACGTGGATGTAATTCGTGCTCTGAATTTTGATGACTAATAAGCATTATATTAAATTATGTCTCTGTGATCCACAGGATTAAGACTGGCAGTGATCACCGCATGGTAAGAGGCTCACTGAATATCAACGTAAAGCTGGAGAGGTCTCGTTTGATGTGATCTACTCTTCGCCCAAGTCCTGCCCAAATCCAAAACCCCGAGAGCTTTCCTATAATACTACTTGTATTAAGAACACAATAGAGCGGAAAAAGGGCTCCAAAGTGTTTGGAAGAGATCTGTCTATTGGGCAAAGCTGAAAACAGACAGTGGCAGCATCGTTTCGTCGAAACCAGAGATATTGAGTAAGCTCGAGAAGTTCTATGGACAATTATATATCTGATCGCGTAGATCCTAGCACGACTAGTGATGCAAGAGCCCGTTTGACCCGACATTATACCGAAGATATCCCGGACGACAGCCTATACGAGATCAGAATGGCTCTCAAACAGCTTAAGAGCAATAAGGCACCAGGGGAGGACGGAATAACGACAGAGCTACTGAAAGCGGGTGGAACACCGGTACTTAAAGTCTTCCAGAAGCTGTTTCACTCCGTCATCCTCGAGGGTACTACGCCAGAGGCGTGACATAGGAGCGTAGTGGTAGTGGTAAAAACACTTACCTTTACAGCCACTCGTACAGAATTCTGTACAGTGTTCTGTACAACTGTACAGAACAACAAAAAAACGCATACGTCGCATACGCTGCGAATAAAAGTCACGAGGCGCCGAGGCGGCAATATCAAAGGAGAGAAACTCACTAAATCACGCGTAAAATTCACCCATGTTGCATCGACACATATTGAAGTCGTTTAAATAATAATCAAAAGCTTTTAATGACAATACGAAACAAAGAATTATCGCCACTACAATAGAGAAGAACTCACCAAAAATGTTTAATGTGTTGTCGTTTATTTTTAATAGCGCAAACCACCTAAAAATAAAGTAAGAGCAATCACTAGGTATACTTACTTGAAAAGATTTAGTTACTTTTCGCTTTTGCGTGTTGTATCAAGTTTTGTCGAATTAGTCATTCTGAAACTAAGTTATTTTAGTGACATTTTGTTCAAGTCACAATAAGAGAAAAATTAACCAAGTGAATTTAGGCACCGAAATGGTTTACGTATAATTATGCAAACATAAAATAATTAAGTAAATTAGGTAGTTTTTCCCTCACACACAAGGAGTCAATATGTGACGTTAACATATTGTTGAACTTTGTAAAACAAAAACTATGATAGCTTTTAACATGGGGATAAGACAGAAATTTAAATAAAAATATGTCAATTTTGATGACATTCACAACACAATTTTGGCCACTTGGCGACTTAGTGAATTTTCGCTCTACGGGGACGATATCTTCATAGATTATATTATACAAGTAAATTTTGTCAAAAAAATAAATTGAAACTTCTTATGCTCTCTTTTAATATGTTAACACATATTCATTTGTAAAATGAGTTTGCAATAAGTTTAGTTCAGGTTTTACTTCAGATTTTCACACTGCATGGTGTAGTATGACATTGAATAGTAACAGTTCAACTATAAAAACTTATTCCTAGTCTTCATACCAGACTTTTTAAATTCAAATTACATTTGTGCTAAAATGTTTTAATGCCATATAACTTACTCAAGACCTCAAATTACATTACTCCAATAGTTTTGTTATACTCAGTGATTCATTCACGTATTTATATAAAGACTAGCTGTACCCATGGCTTCGCATGCGTGGTCTTTTCTTTAGGTTCAAAGTAGGTACCATAATGTGCTATTCCAGGACCAATATGCCAACATTTGATCAAAATTTCTTTAACCGTCAAAAATACTTTTATCAATTGCTCGGCTTCTAACTCACCAGATTGAGATACCAATTACACCAGTTTTAAAATCAAACCAGTATCTAACAATGGAAACCACATTGCAATCGGTCCAATAGTTTTACATGATGCGTGAACAAACAAACATACAGACAAACAGACAGAGGGACACGATAAAAAAAAACATGTTCAATACCCTTTTTAAGCACCCAATCGTTTTTTTTTTCTTTTTATAGCCTTTTTCGTACCTATTGCTTTATTATAAGTATGACTGTGTCAATTTGCATCCAAAAATCCGTCCAGTAGTTTCAGCGTGATACGTTTTCTTTTTAAGTAACTTTCACTTAACGTAACTTTTAATTAATTTTCAACACTTATATTGTGGAAACAACCTATATTACAAAAATTGAAGGAATTCATTAGTTTCACACAGAAACTACTGAATTCATTAAAAAAACTTACTAACTTACTTACTTATTGTTTTACTTTTTATTTCAAAATAAAAAATGAAACAGTTTTGGCTTCAATAGGTATCGATATAGAGAACCATCCAAAAAATATTATTTATTAATATAACTTTGGACCCATATCCCGCAGAAGCCCTTTTTTACGGGATATAAAGTATCCATAATTTTCACCCATCTTATAAACTATGTCTGTGCCAAGTTGCATCAACATCCGTCCAATAGTTTCAGCGTGCTACGTGTTCTTTGAAATAATTTAATTAATTAATTTAATTAAATAATTTTTCACCCCTATCCTGCAGGAACTCTTTAATTTTTCGGGATGAAAAGTATCCAATGCCCTACCTCGAAGTATGAACTCAAATCATACCAAATTTTATTTGAATTATGTGAGTATTTTCAGCGTGATGCGCTGCCAAGGTACAGATACACAGACGGACAGATAGACAGACAGACAAACAGACAAAAATTAAAAAATACAGTTTTAGCTTTAGTATTGAATGTAGGACAGCCTCTAAAAAGTTACATAATACCTTCAATTTACAGAATTTGGGACATTATCCAGCAGGAACTGTTAATTTTTTCGGGATAAAAGTTGTCCTCAATTTTGTAAAATAGGAATGTGCCAGGTTGCAACAAAATCCTTCCAGTAGTTTCAGCGTGATACGTGTTCTTTTAAATAAATTTCAACGCCTATCCTGCGGAAACCCTTTAATTTTTCGGGATTAAATATGTCCTACCTCGTAGTATGAACTCAAATCATACCAAGTTTCATTTAAATTCATTCAGTAGTTTCGGCTTGAAGCCAAGATACAGACAGACAGACAGATAGACAAAAATGAAAAAAAAAATAGTTTTGGCTTCAGAATCGAATATTCAAAAGAAAAATTCAAAATATCTTCAATGTACAGAATTGGACCCGTTACAGTTTTATTATAAGTATAGATATGCGCAGAGTTATTTGATATTAACCGGACAGTAGGCAATTCAGCAGACAGACAACTTACAGTCGCAAGGATTTGAGAGGTCGTGCTGAGGCAAAGCGCTAAAGCTAGTATGAGCCAAATTCGAAAAGTTAACAGATTTGAATTTAACGGAACGCTTGGTTGCAGTGAATGAAATGCTTGCGTGTTTTAAGGACAATCAGCGCCATCTAGTTAAATCGGAGGCAGAACTTTGATTCGTTTGATTTATGCGCTGGAGTTGTTGATACTGGCAAAGATTTGATGCTGGCTTTCTAATAATCTTTGATGCTGGTAAATTATGTAGTGTATTTTTTGTTCTTATGGCTTTATTATAAGTACAGATACTACGCTCTCTTGTGGAGAGGTTCTACAATAAAAATACTTACGCCTTGTTAAGGAAGTAGGATACTCCATTGTGCTATACCTACTCGTTCCTTAATATCTAAGAACCATCTCGATTACCTCAGCTTTCAATCATAAAAAACTGCACCTAAATCAAACCATTCGTTTGGAAGCTACGATTCTCACCACTTTTTCTCACCTCCCCTCTCCCGCTCTCCATATAGCTAAGAACTATCACAATCACATTAGCTTTCAACAAAAAAAACCGAAAAGCACACACACCCACACATTCACACACATACAGTGATATACACCCTTATAGCACCCGTCTCTTTGTTCGGGGGTTAAAAAATGTAAAAATAACGCATAAAATATGTAAACGCTTTTAATTATGGATCAAAAAATACTAAAAGCGCGTGGTTTCGATCCACGGACGTCTGGATTAGACTTCTGCCCATGTTAACCGCTCGGCCACTCGTTACGTGACGCGGAGAACGAAATTTGGTACCGGATGTTTTATTACTTTAATTTAACATAAACTTTGGACGCTTATCCCTTAAAAATCCTTAATTTTTTCGGGAGTAAAAGTATTCTAAATTTTAACAGATAATATAAACTTTGACTATGCCCAGTTACATCAAAATCCGTCCCGTAGTTTGAGCGTGATACATGTTCTTTTAAATAACTTACAACCCTTATCCTGCAGGAACCCTTTATTTTTCGGGATAAAAGTATTCTAAATGTTAATCCATAACATCAGCTATGATTCTGCCAAGTTGTATCAAAATCCGTCTGGTAGTTTCAGCGTGATGCGTGTTCAAAGAGACAGACAGACAGACAGACAGACAGACAGACACACAAAAATAAAAAAAATAACCTTTTTGCACTTCATATCGATTTAGAAGTTTATCTCAATTAAATTTTCAAAAAATATTTAATGTACAGATTTAGCCCAGTTACAGTTTTATTATAGTATAGATATATAGATAGAAGAAGATAGAAGACAGTTTAGTCAGTACCTACCATAATGATTTTAACAAATTGCAAGTTGAAGAATTTTGATGAAATGTAGCATATTGTACCTTATAGGTACTATTGGTCCTGGAATACCACATAGGATACTTTTAACCCAGAAAAATGGGCACACAAGCGAAGCCGCGGGTGCAACAACTTGATAAATGAAATTGTTTTTTCACGGCAATTCATGAAGGGGTTAACTGGCGCATTGCCCTAGATTCTCAGTACAGGGAGCACACAAGTAGAGGAAATAACCCCCCAGAGCAAGGAGCGCCTTGCAAGCAGAACCGACCTCTCCATACGTGAGGAAACTTGGAAGCTGATTGCGACTTCGTTCGCTCTTCATTATACTCTAGGGTTGCAATAGAAATAATTAAAGAGAAAATGTTTGTACGTGACGCCAGTATCATAAACAAATCTCACGGGAACCGCAAAACAAAGAGGGCAGCCGGTGTTTTCCCCGAGGAAAACTGCGTCTGTAGCAACGAGCGCACCGCCTGTCGCCCTCCCGGCGCCCAGCCATGATATATAGCATTCCTGCTGCACCAGAATGCTTCTGTTTTAACGAAAACTGAAGGACGCTCCGGAAGGCTTCCGTAGTACACCTCAAATAACTTATTTATTTGCGTGTGTCGTGACACTCGTGAGTGAATTCCACGAACAAATGTGTTCCAATTTATTTGAGATCGAAGCATCGAGGGAGGCTTCGGAAGCGAAGAGGCCATAGTTACCGCCAGTGCCACAAAGTAGCAGCACACTAGATTTTATAACCCAATCTAGCTATTGTGTACAATTTTAAAGTGACTTTTTCTCTTAATTTTTCTTTAAATGTATTTCAATGAAACCTTCGAGCGAGCTGTCGAGACTTGAATACGAGCGAGATTTCAACACACAAAGTGACGCCTTAACAACTGTAATAGTCTTTTTAATGACATTTGCGCGGACACGTAACAGAAATTCATACTCGTACATTATTACACGCTTTTAATAAAACATCGTCGCAAATACACACATCGAACATTTGCGATGATGTTTTTATTTAGTGCGCCGCGGTCGGGGGAGGGTGCAGTACGGCCATGGTTAATAAGTTCAGGGACACAGCTTAGGCTTTGCTTAGTTGTGAAACGAAAACGTTTATGACATAAACAGGATGCTAGTAAGTAGGTTTTCATGTTATTAGAAGTATTTTCTAGATACAATAACAAAAAATAGCTAATTAATTAGTTATATTAATAAAATATTATGTTCCTATCTAGGAAATATCCTGTTATTCAATCGGACTGTAACGGCTGGTTGGATTATAGACAACTAGCCCGCGACTTCGAACACACGGACTTAAAAAAACT
This sequence comes from Alsophila aescularia, assembly GCA_946251855.1. Lineage (NCBI taxonomy): Eukaryota > Metazoa > Arthropoda > Insecta > Lepidoptera > Geometridae > Alsophila > Alsophila aescularia. The sequence continues at coordinate 62,273,000 of OX276379.1, read as the reverse complement.
GTACTTCTTCGTTTATTCTCATGAATTCATCTGCGTGGACGCAAAAAAGCTTAGTGATTGTTTTTTGAATGACAGAAACGCGTGCATTCTTTCATTAGGGCACAGAATAAACTTTAGGGTTTTGATCATCAATGGTTTTGATAGCTAATTAGCAAAACTTCTAGACTATTTGTTAAGGGCTTTTTGCGTTTAGTAAATAAGGGTTAAAAAAAAAGCTGGTACTCATTCTTTTTAATGTTACAATAATGAAATTCTGTAAAATTAAATATACCTTCTACTCTTCAAAAGAACTATAATAAATCGTGTTTATTAATCTTTCGACGGCCACCGCTTCACGGCGCGTGCTTGTGATGTTCAGGCTTAAAAGCCCAAATGGCCCGCAAAGACTTAAGGGGTGAACGGGGGCGGCAAAGTCTGTATGGGAAACATTTGTTATTTGTAGATGTGATTTGTTTCAAAGATACATCAGGTTATGGAATAACACATGGGGTACTTTTCATCATCATGCTCCACGCGGGTGGAACTGCCGGCGCAGCTGTTAATATTCATCATCATGCTCCACGCGGGTGGAACTGCCGGCGCAGCTGTTAATATTCATCATCATGCTCCACGCGGGTGGAACTGCCGGCGCAGCTGTTAATATTCATCATCATGCTCCACGCGGGTGGAACTGCCGGCGCAGCTGTTAATATTCATCATCATGCTCCACGCGGGTGGAACTGCCGGCGCAGCTGTTAATATTCATCATCATGCTCCACGCGGGTGGAACTGCCGGCGCAGCTGTTAATATTCATCATCATGCTCCACGCGGGTGGAACTGCCGGCGCAGCTGTTAATATTCATCATCATGCTCCACGCGGGTGGAACTGCCGGCGCAGCTGTTAATATTCATCATCATGCTCCACGCGGGTGGAACTGCCGGCGCAGCTGTTAATATTCATCATCATGCTCCACGCGGGTGGAACTGCCGGCGCAGCTGTTAATATTCATCATCATGCTCCACGCGGGTGGAACTGCCGGCGCAGCTGTTAATATTCATCATCATGCTCCACGCGGGTGGAACTGCCGGCGCAGCTGTTAATATTATAAATGCTAAAGTAATTCTGTCCGTATCTTTTTCCTCTATCCATCAAGCTCTTTGACTGTTCGTTACCTACTGTAACGTTGCGTTAATCTTTCTAACAAATAATAAGATCTTAGTACTAAAACCTTAATAAGTAAAACTTAAATGTAGAATATAAACGATCAAAATTATATTTTTTATATGTACTACGCTAACTAAAACTAGTTCCAAACTCTTATAACCCTATAATCATACTAAAATAATAAATATATCAAACAAAATACTTAACAACTAAACAATAATATAATAATTAACTACGGAACCATTGAAATATAACACATTGCAAAATGGCTCCGCAATGTACCACAGCGCTGATACGGGACTCCGGCGCGAACGCGATTTCTAAGCCTACTCTGAGCTAACCTGTGGCACACTGCAGGCTAGTTCGCTCCCGTACAAATTAAATAAATGTTCAAATGTTCTCGAAACCTACGCCTTGACTTCCATTCTGCAGACAGACGTACTAGCGCGAGCACGCGTCACCTTTTGTATAAATAATTTGGTGAATTCAGTGTTGTTTCCTCTAGGGTGAGTTCCTATATATAATTACTGCAACCATTTAGCGCTAATACTAAATAATAGTTTAGTTCACTGTGTAATAGCTGTTCCGCGTCACCATAACGAACTGTCGGTACCTACCTACCTATCTATCTAATTAAATTGTTAGTACCACAGTCGCTGGGCTTGTGACTACGTTATGGTGGTGGCGTGGCACAGCTATAGGGAAAGAGATATCCCTAATGCTTGCGTCGCTTCCAGGATCAACACCCTTGATGTTTTCCTGCTGAGGATATCCTCTGATGATTCCGCTGACGATCTCCACTAATCAACACCATTGAGGATCTCCGTTGACGGAGATCTACAGATCTACCTACACTACACGGCACTCCACCTGGCCTGAGTCCTGCCGGTTCGACCCACTCCCGTCGGTCTGGTTCCGCTTGAGATCTGCGGATACCAACGCAGTGCCAGCCGCCGAAAAGTCCTGGAGGCGACACCGACGCCACGTACCGTTTCCCTACGAAGAGTAGTTCAGGCCAGTGACTAAAGTGTATCTAAACCCATGTGTGCGGGATGGGTTTGGTTTGAGCAAGGTCGCATCTAAATTATAAAGTAATAAACAAGTCTCTAACTACTTGTTTTTTATATAAAAAAAAACCACCCCTGAGGTAGGTCCTAACTGTCAGACAACAGACAAACAAGTAACACAGTTTTAAGTCAGAGAGGACAAGTAGTGGACTTTTATATATTTTTTGAAAGTCTCTATCGATTTAGCTTGCCTGACGATTATAGGTAGTCTATTCCATAATCGGACCGCTTGCACAATAAATGATTTGCTGGAAAATTGTGTGTAATGCACAGGCATCTTCAATTGAAGTGTTTCTGAGGAGCGCAAGTGTCGAGGATTGGAAAGGTGTAAGAATTGGAAACGCTCCTTGAGATAGGATGGGGTGGTGGGAAAAAAACAGAATGGCGTAATGAAGGGAAATAATGTGAGTATTCCGGCAAAGACGAATCGGTAACCACTTTAGCTTATTTCTAAATTCAGACACATGGTCATATTTGCGTAAAACAAATAATATAATAATATAATTATACATATTAGTATATTGTATTTATTTAGTATGTTGTTTATTATTGTTTAGTTATTTATGTATTATTTTCATAAATATTGATATATTCATATTTTAGTTAAGTATTCTTTTATTATTATTTTTATTTTATTGTGTTCCTGATACTATTGCTTTTAAGTTGTTTATTTTATTGTCACTACCGTCTACTCTTTTCCATCTTTTTTAGTTCATCCAAAGGTTGTCTGTAAGAGATTGCTGTAAGCGATAAGACCGCCGATTGTTTTACCGCAACATATATTATTGTTTTTGTGATTTATGATGTACAATGTACGATTTACTTTTTAGTGGTTTGCAATAAAGAGTTATCTATCTATCTATCTATCTATCTAAATCTTATCTCGAATGCATGCAGTATCTGACCTACCATTATAGGAACACCGCCAAAGAATAAAGAATGCTACTGGACAGCAAGCCTTTTCTTCATGCAAGATTACTCCCGGTCTTCCAATCCAGCGACAGAAGGGTGTTATTGGTCCTTCATTACCGGATCGTCAAAGACACTACGGTGAAGAAAATTGCCCGTAAGTCCGTGCATAATGGTCAAGTTACGGTCTGACAAAGAGAAAAAGAAAAACAAGTCGTCCTCCTCAGTAGATACCCCCAACACGGAGAATTCCATGACGACTGCATCGACAGCGCAGACGTCCGCCACGGGAATCATAGAAGGTACCACTGTGACTAGGACAACAGAATACACCTCCGCTACTGAGAACTGAAGTGTCCGTTGCAAGGTCTACAGCAACGGAGGCAACCTGCACCACTGCGAAGAAGTCTTCAAAACCTTCGGCTACAAAGAGGACGGATACCACTGCATCAACTACAGGCGCTCATAAAATTGACCTCCCGCCGCCACAACCTAGGAGAGAGGATGCATCAAAGAAAACAGAAAGAGCGAAACAAATGGAAGCTTGCCCACCGGACTCGGCCAAACAAACAAATGAACATAACAAGCATACGAGTTCCATCAAGTCAAGAACGAAGGCACACAAAATTGCCAAAGCAGTGAAAGAACTCGCGCGTTTCCAAGTCCAGCTGGCCATGGCTTGACTCACCGTACTACATGCAGAAGATACAGATATAAAAAGATGACAACATCTCCATGTTTTCGAAGGTGGAAACTAACGCACGTGTGGATACGTGGCTAAACCAAAAAGAACCTTCGATGTTGGTGATCCTAAACGAACCTTATCAACGTCTGGAAATTATCGCAATAAAAGATCACAGAAAGGAGCACCAGCAAGCTTTTAGTACAGCAACTATCATACCATCAAACAAAAATCTTCATTAATTCATTATCGCTTTAACATGCAGTAACAATCTAGATTACCTACCTATCATAACAGAGAGTTCCATTGTAGTTTAATGAATCCCTCGAATGTACTATTAGTGGTTGAAATTAGAATGTTGTTCGTATTATATGAGAAAGGAAGTAACTATTACGTTTTTTTTTTTGTTAATAATGTACACATTTGGCTTTTTTAATGGGTTGTGTGACCGCCCGACACAATATGCCTTATAAGTTCACGAGTTTGTGTGACCGCCCAACACATATGGCTTTCAGTTAACGGGTTTTTGTGACCGCCCGACACATATGGCTTTCAGTTAACGGGTTTGTGCGACCGCCTGACAAGAGATTTAGGAGAATCCTTCCTCCATAGGGTCGTTAAGGAAAGTTAGGAAATTAATAAGTCTGTTTAGTAGAAAGAAGTCCCTCATCAAGGCAGACGAGTCTCCGAGTGGCAGTAAGAAAAAGAGGACCTTACTGCTAGGGCATAGACTATGATATCTCCGAGTGACAAGGATAGACAAACTTATTTATTTCTGCTCTTGTTAGTTAAAGATTTAGTTTATTTATTTTTATTTAAGAGTTTCAAGTTACGAGGTTCAATTGAACTTAGGCATCTGATACTTAACTAAGTAAGTACATTTAAGTAAATTTATTATTTAATAAAAGACTGGCATAATGCTGCCATATTTCCGTTTAAAAGTTATTTAATTAAGGTACGTTTAAGAGAAAAACGATTTAGTAGGGATTTTTAGGTATTCCGTGATATCGGTTTAGGTTATAAGTATGATCCAACGATTAATTTTGTAGAGTTGTGATGAGCAAATATTATAATTTGCCATCGTGAGTTGTGAACTGAGTGATCAGTTACACCACTAAGCAGTGCAACATCATACTTAAGTTCAGCCTTTTGCAGAGAAAAGAAGCTAATTGGATAAGACATTTTTGTAGAATAAGTTGTGTGTTTCGAATATCGTGGGCCGTTACACTAAAATAACATAAAGTAAGTAATACACAAAAGGGTTCCGCTTCTTATGTGCTGCTACAAGTTAAGTTTTAAAAAATAATTAGTTAAGTTAAGAAAATGTATATAAAAGAAGTGCGTTGAAGACGCCAAAAATTTAGGAATGTTGTTGAGCCAAATAGGGGTGCGTAGAAAACGCAGATAAGGGAGGAGAGTAAGATGTAAGATTCTCCCCCTAATAGTGCCTGTACGAAAAGTTTCCCCGGCTGTCTGCGCTTAGTAAAGCGACAGACTGGTGGTACCACCCCGGCTGTCTGCGCTTAGTAAAGCGACAGACTGGTGGTACCACCCCGGCTGGAGAGATCACTAGCTTCTCCTACCATCTGAAATAGTAAAGCGACAGACTGGTGGTACCACCCCGGCTGTCTGCGCTTAGTAAAGCGACAGACTGGTGGTACCACCCCGGCTGGAGAGATCACTAGCTTCTCCTACCATCTGAAATAGCAGCAATTTAGAAATGGGACAAATACAAAAAAACAAGACAGAAATACTGTACTACCACACTACACCGAAGAGACAACAACAAACACACCACACTCCCCGCTATTATTGGGCGCCACCTGGGTTGTGACCTGGCAGTTTAGCTTTAGAAAGAAATAATTATAAAAAAACAAGACAGAAATACTGTACTACCACACTACACCGAAGAGACAACAACAAACACACCACACTCCCCGCTATTATTGGGCGCCACCTGGGTTGTGACCTGGCAGTTTAGCTTTAGAAAGAAATAATTATAAAAAAACAAGACAGAAATACTGTACTACCACACTACACCGAAGAGACAACAACAAACACACCACACTCCCCGCTATTATTGGGCGCCACCTGGGTTGTGACCTGGCAGTTTAGCTTTAGAAAGAAATAATTATAAAAAAACAAGACAGAAATACTGTACTACCACACTACACCGAAGAGACAACAACAAACACACCACACTCCCCGCTATTATTGGGCGCCACCTGGGTTGTGACCTGGCAGTTTAGCTTTAGAAAGAAATAATTATAAAAAAACAAGACAGAAATACTGTACTACCACACTACACCGAAGAGACAACAACAAACACACCACACTTCCCGCTATTATTGGGCGCCACCTGGGTTGTGACCTGGCAGTTTAGCTTTAGAAAGAAATAATTATAAAAAAACAAGACAGAAATACTGTACTACCACACTACACCGAAGAGACAACAACAAACACACCACACTCCCCGCTATTATTGGGCGCCACCTGGTTGTGACCTGGCAGTTTAGCTTTAGAAAGAAATAATTATAAAAAAACAAGACAGAAATACTGTACTACCACACTACACTGAAGAGACAACAAACACACCACACTCCCCGCTATTATTGGGCGCCACCTGGGTTGTGACCTGGCAGTTTAGCTTTAGAAATAAATAATTATAAAGCCTACCCACACGTGAAGTGGCGGTAGGTATTAAAAAAAGAAGGAATAAAATAGTAAACTACCAGTGTAATCAGAAAGAAAAAAACTCAGGGAGTGAGTTACAGGAGGCGGCGTGGGAATGATATTGTCCTTCGGCTTGGGACTTAGCTTTGAGGCGCGCTTGGAAAGTCGTTCCGCGGTGAAGTGGTGCAGAAGTAATGCAGCAGCCAGAAGTAATGCAGCAGTGTGCAGAGCAGCTCCCGGGGGTCAGGTGTCCACAGACCCGTGACATCGTTCAAGTAGAGGTTATACCTCTAGTTATCAAGAAAAAAAACCTTGGAACGGTAGAATAAGACGTCTTAGTCCAGGTTCATTAGGTCTGGCTGCCGTACATCACCAGGTCTTCGTTCCTTGGGGTCTACCATGCTGGACGAGGCCTCTTTCAGTTAAGCTCCTAGGAAGTAGATGTGGCAGCCAGTATAATACATAGGATTGACATTAAAATAATAAATAAAAAGTTAAAAGTAAAGTACAAGTGTGAAAGACCAGAAGGGTCAGACATTAGTTCATAATTATAGAAATACAGCACGTGAGAAGCATAGTTTTAAAAGAATTTCACAAGTTGGGAGTCATTTATCACGAAATGCAGGGAATACAGAAGCGGTATAAAACCGGTACATACTAAAAAGTCAAGTCATTGCGAAAGCGTTTGCTGGTATGACTAAATGCAACCAACAAACATAGTTTGACCGTATTAACTTTCGCAATGACTTGCTAACTGAATAAACTAAAAGAAAAGTAAAAAAACCATGAATAAAATCAGTAAAATTTTCCGTTACTAAATTTAAAATTTGTACCGGGCGATATTGCAATCCAGGTCTGCAATACCAAAAGCCTGGCACGTAAGATGCACAGTAAAGTTATACACAAGATAAATAGATAAACATAAAACAATCAGTTCGTGGATTCACAAGCGTTACATATAATTTTTTAACTGAAATGTTACGGCCTGATAGCCAGTAGTTTAGAGCATGAAGCAATTTACAGGTCACACGATATATGAAACACTTACCCAATATTGGGGTTTTTTCACTAGGTAAACAGGTAAATAAAGACAAAGGTTTGTCCAAAATTATTCGCAAAATGATTTAGAAAACTTTCTCCAAGCCAGCACGAAATGACGAGGCTACGATGCTAAAAAAGAACCATTACTATTATTTATTGGTCACCACAGGTTAATTAGTCACTTTTATTGGTGTTATCTGTGATGGTCGCGTTTGAAATTTTAGCGTAGCAACCACCCATTCTGTTTCAATTAGAATCCGTATTACAGTCATTCAATACGGTGCGTTGGAGTAGATATTGCGATGAAAATTTGTTTGCAACAAGTCATATTGGCTTAGTAAAATTTCTGTTTACGATTGTAGATAACATAACGTGTAGAATATCATACTAATTCAAAGACAAGAAATACTTAAAATCTTGACAACAACATACACATTTTAAGGTTACGTATTTCTTTGTTTATTGTTTCGATTGTTTATTTTATTGTGAAATTGGACTTATTTTGTGCATGGGTTAATAGTTATAAATATTTCATTGACAGATATGAGAAGAAGGATTATCATTTCGATAATAACTTAAAAAGCACCCCATGCTTTTTTTTTAAATAAAACATTTTTTTCTTATTTACACTATTTAAATTTATTTTCTATTTTTTAGTTTGGTTTTCTATATAAAGCGTGTTATTTAGTTTTTTTAAACTATTATTTATTTTCTACTTTTTAGTTTGGTTTATTTATAAGAGCGTTTTTTTTTTCGATTTTTTGCATTGTCATCGGTCTTTGACAGGTGTGCAAAATTTGAATGAAATCTGACCGTTTAAAATGGGTCAAAATAGCGTCCAAAGGAGTCGGTTACAAACATACAAAGATACAAACATACAAACATACAAACATACAAACATACAAACATACAAACATACAAACATACAAACATACAAACATACAAACATACAAACATACAAACATACAAACATACAAACATACAAACATACAAACATACAAACATACAAACATACAAACATACAAACATACAAACATACAAACATACAAACATACAAACATACAAACATACAAACATACAAACATACAAACATACAAACATACAAACATACAAACATACAAACATACAAACATACAAACATACAAACATACAAACATACAAACATACAAACATACAAACATACAAACATACAAACATACAAGTGAAGCTAATATAAAGCGTATAAAAATGAGTGAAGACAAGAGCTCAGTGACCACCATGAGTCAGAAATGCAAACAAGCCTCCTCCCACCAGTCTACGCGCAGCACAGAGTGACGGCGCAAGCGTGCAGAGTATGAAGCAGAATGCCAACTCATGAAGATTTTGCCTCTTAAACAAGCCTTGCTTGGGCAGTACATGTGCCTATAAGTGATAGTCAAGATCACAGGGTAGAGTCGGTGATACATGGCAGCCTCACTTCCTGAGTTACAGATGAGTCTTGTAACAATGTATGCAGAGGCCTACACGAGCCAGGAGAATCGACAGGCAGGTAAGAAATACACCAAGAAAACAGGACAAGAGCTCATCACCAGTCCAGCTGGGCAGCTAACTCCAAACGGGGTAGTGAATTTCAATAAGCCGGGGAAATTACATTTGGTGACGGAATCAGCAGCTGTCCTTCCAGGTAAGTTTTTGAACAAATATTCACTTACAGAGCCTTACCTTTTGAATTCTCTGCTAGAAGAAAACGCAGAAGAATACAGAGAGTTGAATCCTGACGCCGTGAAAGCCAGCCTCTGCATGAATGACGGACAGACGTCACGAGACATTGACATCCGTAGTGAGGTGTCATACGCTGCGTTAGCAGACATAGATGGGAAGCAGTCAGCGGGGGGAAAGGAAGTTGCCATGAAGTCAGGCGAGTCATGAATGGATCAAGAATAGGCATTTACTGGGAGGTAACTGGTGCCGGGTTTCCTCCGCAGAGAACCTGGCTGATGATACTGCCAGGCTTGACTGACCCAGTATTACGAGTAGTGGAGAACGGCTTTCAGGTCCCTTTTTTCCTCACTGTCCGCAGGAACAGGGGCCTACTTGCACCGATGACCTTCTGCCGTCCACGCAGGCAGAAAGCGCCACCTCAGGCGTCTCTGAAGTGCAAGCGGATGAGCTGCGGCCCAACTCCAGCTCCCTGAGAGCACCCGACGCTGCCCACTTCGTTGTCTGCATGCTTCTGTCCACGCTGGCAGAGAGCAACGCCAGGCGCCTTTGTGCTGCAAGCGGACGAGTTGCGCCCTAAGTCAAGCTCCCTGAGAGCACCCGACGCTGCCCATTTCGATGTCTGCATTCTGTCATCCGTGCAAGCAGAAAGCGCTACGCCAGGCGTCTCTTTGCTGTAAGCAGACGGGCCACTGCACGCGTCGAGCTCCACAAGTGTTCGACGCCACCCACACCGAGATCTGACTGCTGCGCTCCGCGCAGGTAGACAACGCCGCATCAATCGTGTCTACGCTGCGTGCGGGCATGTCACTGCCCGCATTGATTTCTCCAAGAGCGCTCGATCCCATGCGCTAAACTGATGGACTGCGGTGACGGAGAAGAGGACTGCCACGGTCTCAGCATCGAGGCACGACGCCCAGTCACGCTTGACTGGCGTCGCACGAACCACCGACTCCTGAGCATCGCACCGAGAGCTACACTACTCGTCCAGCCTGAAGAAGCCGACGTAAACGTGCCAGCAGAAGATGACCCTTGAGCCCGCTGACGTCTTCGGGACGAAATGGTGCCGGGAGTATCTACTTACGCTCCAACAACAACCAAGATAGATAAAAATGTACTAGTATTAAGTTAGACGATAAAATATATTAGTTGTTGTAAATCCCGTAATAGTTGAATGAGGTAAAAGTATGTAGGTGCATTATGGACACGAATCTGTGTTAACAAGTTGTGGACATAAATAAGCACGTCTTTGCAGCGGTTTCAAGTGGACTGGCGATACATCGAAGTGCTTAGATTTTCCTATGACGCCGTGACTATGAGTATCCAATTACCAAACCAGCAGTCTAAATAAATCCAACTGCGCTGGGAGTGAGACAGGGGGTATCCCCAAAACTGTTCACTAATGCCTTGGAAGATATGTTTAATATAATAACGCTGGGTTGGAAAGGAAAAGGCATTAATAAAAATGACGAGACCATCTCACACTTCCCATTAGCCAAAAATAACGTGCTAATGGCGGAGTCGCTGAAAGACTTGCATAGTCTGCTGATCAACCTAGATGATGCTTCTCGACGCATAGGTCTCGTAGTGAAAAAGGATAACACCAAGATCATGTTTAACGATCTTATTGACCCGGTACAGATTGCAGTCAAAGGTGCACCTCTTGAAGTTGTCCGTCAATATGTTAACCTTGCCCAAATATTGCAATCAGGTAAGAACAACTTTGAAAAGGAAGCCAACAGAAGAATTCAGCGGGGTTGGGCAGCTTTCGGGAAGCTTCCTCAAATCTTTTCATTGTCATACCACAGTGCTTTTAGAGTACTACCACACTCCTGCTCCACGCCTCTGCAGTTCTCCCACTGTTAAGAACGGTGCTGAATGACCCCTGAAGATTCTAAAGTTCTAGTTTCCTCCCTGATTTCAAGAGCTCTGAAGTTATACCATCCTCAACGGGGGCATTTCCATTCTTAAATTATTTGAGCGCCATCTCAAACTCATCTAAACTGATGTCGGGCAGTTCATCAGGGTAGTGGCGGCTCACTATATTGCGCGGGAATTTTCTGTGCTGGGTTCGAGTCTAGAAGCATGCGAGTCGTACAATCGGAAATAGAAGTCTTCAATCTTATATAGGATCTCTAGCTTAGAGACAACGGTTGTGCCATATTAGTCTTGAACTTCGTCAGAGGGGATCCACTCAGTTGCTCGGCAAATACTTTTTACCAAGTTTTTCCTCATTTGCCTTTTCTATCCAGCATTTATTTGAGCATCGGAGGACACGTTGCACCATTTTACTGATTTTTTGATTGTGCTTCTTTTTTTCGACGGTGTGGCTTGCTGTTGGTCCCGTTGCGCTGTAGCTGACAAAATCTAGTGCATTCCATTTCCATACCCACAATATTCTGGAGTGGCTCATCGACGTCATTTGTATTTTTCAAGGCATCAAAGGTTTCCAATGTATCAAGTTTTTGTAACATTAATGGAGTTTCTATGTCACTTCTATGGAAAACAGGCGGCAATCTATTTATATACAAGTGTGCGTAGACTTGTATATACTTAAATAGATTGTATTCCAACTGTGATTTTGTCGGAAAGAAACCAGCGCGTCTCGTGAAACTACGAGTGTTAAGGTTGAGAACAACCGATGTCACACTCACGTGGTCGGACAATTGTCTCATCATTAAAATTTATATACTTTTTTATAGACTTGCCGGTTTGCGTTATACATCAACAAAACATCCTGTGTATCGTAATTTATAGACTTGCCGGTTTGCGTTATACATCAACAAAACATCCTGTGTATCATAATTTATAGACTTGCCGGTTTGCGTTATACATCAACAAAACATCCTGTGTATCGTAATTTACTGTAATATCCTGATTATCGTCGAGTGAAAAATGAGAGAACAGCCTTCAGTTGGATCTCATTAGGATCGGCAGGGTGATGGAATTGGATCATCACTAATTTATTGACGCAATATGTCGGCCTTTTGTAATTTATTGTTTAATAGCCATCCAGTAATTGCGCAATAGGATGTTCTACTTTGTTTACATCGGTTCATCGCTGGCAGCAATCTTGTTTGTAATACGGGTGCGCGCAGTAGTGGCGTCCGGTGACAGGACGGTGCGGAGTGAGTACATAAATAGCGGGCGGCTTGATTGAAAACGAAAGTACGATTTTGAAAAAAGCTCATATTAAAACTAGTGAAACTGCCGTGGACGAATAATGGGAATGATAATGTGTTAAAAATTACCTGTCCAGAGGCGGTCCAAAGGGTTGTTCCACTAGCTTCGGGACCGACGCTCAGCGGACAACATTAAAGTACAGTAACAATCAGGAGCACTCGTGGATGTTTATCAATATCATCATCACCTTCATGGATACGTTTTAGCAGAAGATGACCATGCACAGATATACTGCAAGCTGGCCTATCAGATCCACCCTTACTGAGCAATAAGACGGCATTTTGGAGAGATGCTACCTGCCACTATTATAGGTAGATGGTATTTAGGCAGTAACTTAAAAATTGCCAGAGATAGAGGAAACAATAATTTGTTTACCACTTATAAAACATACTTCGTAAAAATCCAGTTATACAAATACAATGACAATGTAAGAATGATAGATTCCAAAGAAGGCTGCAATAATATTTGAATTTTAGAATACACTATCAAAAGAGGTTTTAATTATGAAGAAAGAGGATGACATCGTCACATACATACTGCCCTCGTTACAGAAAACACAGTAACTTAAAAAAACAAGTTAGGAAATAAACGCGCTTAAAGATTTATACATATTTAATTTTGTTGTGACAAATCTATGGAAGTTCGGTATCTTATGACTTAGTTAAATGATAAATAAATTTGTTAGCAAATAATATGTATATTTAGCTTTTAAATATCATTACACTGTAATTAATAAAACGATAAAATGTGATATAACGAAAAAATATAAGTATGCAATTAGTAAATATTAAGCAAGACACCAATAATTGCTTAGTTACTGTGTACTAGCCATGTTTTTCTAATTACTATATTTTAATCATGTACAGAAAATCAAACGAATAACGAGTTCACACAGTATATACAAATTTACTGTTTTATAATCAAATATTGTTGCCATAAAATAATTATCTCTTATTAATTAATAGGTTTAGTTTTTCCTTGTTTAGAAACGATAGTGAAACTTTTAGTTAAATTACAGTAATGGCATCAAACTCCTTCAAAAACATTTAAAGAAATATTATAAGTTTCTTACAATTTGTTATTAACCTTATATAAAAATAAAATAAAAACTTCAAACAACCTTCAAAATAATAATTATATGTTTCATCGATACTCTTTTCAGTCTTTAATCACAACCTCTAAACATAGATGCAGCAATAAAATAATTCAAACCTAGCATTCAGAAATAAATATTCAAATTGTTTTACAAAATATAACATAAAAGATTTTAACAATCTTTAACTAAAATAGTAATTCTAAGCATCATCAATATTCAGTCTATAACCACAGCCTTTAAACATAGATTCCGCAACCAAATAATACTCAACATTCAGAAACAAATTGTTACATTCAGAAACAAATTGTCTAAATTAATCAGCTTTAAAAGCTTGTTACACAACATATACTCAAAAACCGTCATTGTAGCTAATATTACGAGCAACGAATGTGTTTTAGTCACAACCGTCATTGTAGTTAAGGCAAAAATCAACAGCGAAATTATTGGTAGGCAAATTTCTCCACAATGAAAGTCGACTTAGAGGCATGAGCACTCCCAATTTTGCAATAATATCGCTTTTCTTTGCTCAGTTATACCTCGTGATGCAGTTTTTGTAGTAGGCGTAGGCAAACCAATCTTTTCATAAAATGACTTTAAAAATTGAATTTCTGAATGATCTTGTTCCTAGAATTTATTTTTTATAAACAAACTGTAAGAACCCCGCCTAGCTTGAAATTTTTCAATTTCACGCAGGTAAGTTCTAGTGTTTGAGTTTTTAGAGACGATACGCAGATGTATGATCTTTGAATTCATATGCGGAGTAGAGTGACTCCCCACCAACCCCATCATCTCCTGTCTCAAGCAAAGGTTAGCTTATAATAACAGTTACTCAATAAGTACTGTGTTTTTACCAAGGGAACATATCAATTATAAGGAAACTGCAGACAAATAGAACATATTAACTCAGAACTGTGTTTTTTCTTGGTAATCAATAACTAGTTGATCAAAAAAGATGGTTATATTTCAGTATTACGTTACTTGTATGATCCTGTGTTCAAAGCTAATAAAATCACTTTAATGTGTTATAACGTAATAATAAATAATACGAGTATACAAAAGTGATTTCATAAAAAAACAAACAGTAAATCAAAATACTGTGATACAATATGTACATAATATTAATTTCATTAAGATACTGTATTTATATTTATTGTACCTCCGAAAATAAAAACGCTACAGATAAACCGAAAATATTCCGACATAGAGCTCGTTCCAATCCGCGCGATTCCAAAAGACTACAACAAGTGTTTTCTGTTACAAGGTTACAGCATACAGAATTAAATGAAAGTTGAACACATTTGATTTGATTTGATTTGATTCCCGCGAGCACGCGTAAAACAGCACACGTTTACGTAAATCTCCTCGAAATAATAATATAAAAATTTAATAGTGCAGTGTCTCCCAAAAGTGATAGGAAGTTGCTTCAACAACAACTGATAAAAGGGCCAGAAGCTCGTACTATTATTTATTATGTGCCAGAAGGTAAAACGTACGACACTCAGATTATAAATAATCTTTTATCTCCGAGGAAAATACGTAATTTAATATTACAAAATATCAGGAAGGCAATTCTCACCAAGTGATATAATTATCACAATAGATAAATAACGACAAAAATGGTGGATATTGAATGACAGCGTCTTTTGCTATTCTCGCAATATCACTATAGATATTTATCGAGTCCTAGCGATCGACATGCAACGAGTGATCCCTAGCGGTCGACATTGGTTTATCACTGACATATCTAGTGAGTTTTTGTAGATTATACACACGTAGGAATCACGTTAGTTTGGGTTTAGGTTTGTTTGTATTGTATTTTAGAGAATACAGGTACTTAAAGTAACTTTAGATTATTATTCTTATGATGACGGCGGAGGAAATTATATAACAGGTTTTATGATTGACGTCGGAGAGGCCCGATTGCAAGCAGAAGTGCAAAGAAGTCACTCAGTCGCGAGAGCCCCGTTGGATCTCTCCGACAACAGCTTTCAGAAAAGAAATGGCTGCCAAAAATCTCACACTGGGATTAATGGCATTTGTGGAGCCTTTTATTGCCTCCAAGTAGCCTTGATCTAAAGATGATGGTCCGTACTTGCACTTTGTAATAAGCACGCTTTACCAACTATGTATACCTCCACCATATGGTACGTCTGAGGGTACCCAATGATTTCAATTGAATGAGTCTATGATTATTGGATGCCTAGATGGATATTGAAAGGTACAACCATGTTACATTGTCACGAGGCGGTCCTAGGCTTTGGGTTTGCTCCACCAGCCCAGGGACCAAGCCTCAGGGACAACACAAAAGGTTAGAATTCAGGAACAATTAGGAGCACAGGAACAGGAGGAGATGATCATAAACAGCGGCTTACGAAGGTATTATTATATATATATTTAAAATCTCCAGTTGTAATGAACTTAATTAGGTATTTTATAACATATTAATTTGTGAAATTCGGTTTGCTCCAAAATCAATATCGGAATGTCAGGTTATTTGAATTTTGAATTAATAATGACAAACTATCAAATGGAATGAAATGGGTTATGAAAGAATTAAAGAGATTAAATGAGTATTATTACGAACGAGGTTTGACCTGGTTACAATACCAATACAACTCTCTGCAAGTTCGCCGAGCAAACGTTCAGATGATGACGGCTTGTAAGATTTTGCATGGAAAAATAGACTCTCTTGAGAGAGTCTATTTTTCCATGCAAAATCTTGAGCTCAAGCTCAAGCTCAGTGACGAGCTGTGTCGTCTGTATACCCCGAACAATTATTGTAGTAGATACAGGAGCTGCAAGAGACGCAGATTGTTTGACGTGCCTCACTGCCGCACATCTGCGCGCGCCAATTCCCCTCTACCGCGCACCCTCTCCACGCTCAACGCTCTCCTGGCTGCCCATCCTGAAAGTGATCTGTTTGCGGACGAATGGAAAGATATATTGTCAGTGTGTCTGAAGTTCTGTGAGAATGATGTATGATATTGTGTTTGTTTGTTTTCTTTTGTAAGCATTACTTTGACCTAAACCTGTTCTTTTATTATTTTTTCATTTTGACATTTGTAATTATTATTATTCTTGACTAATTGTAATTGGTTTTAGAATTATTTTGACATGTTTTTTTTTCCACATTTATAATTAACTTTAATTAATGTAATTGGTGTTAACCGTATTAATTAAATAAATAAATAATAATTAATAAATAAATACCCCGCCTCCCCGGAGTTTTTTTTTTATAGTAATCAAATAATTTTTTTTTTTTAAAGTAAGGTTTGTAAAATTTTTGTTGTTATGGTTAGGATTATTTAAAAAAAAAAAGAAATGCTAAAGACAAAAGAAAAAAATATTAGTAGTAATAATAAAAAAATATATATAATAAGAATAATAAAGTTAAAATAGTAAAATAATTAATTAAAATAATGGAAATGCTGAGCTGAAAAGGAATTTGCTAATTTTCAAAGAAACTTGTAAAAGCTCCTTTGAATTTTTGTAGTTGACCAATTTGGGTTATCGCCTTTAATTTTTAGGTGAACATGTTTATTTACAATGTCAATATACAATTGATTGGATTTCTAGATGCATTCAAATTCATAAATCACACATTCATTCATCATCATTCATAGTCTTTATCCCATTCCTTGGAAATAAAACTCATAAGAAAGAGGAACCTTATATAATATAGTGTAGGCTTATTTATACAGTCACTAGCCGCTGATTAGGGTGATTATGTGAGTGTATGTGTGTATGTGTATGTGTGGTGAGTGTGTGGTGTGTGATGTGTAAATGTATGTATGTGTATATTTACAATTAGTTTGCCAAAATGGCTAAACGTACCTTAGGGTACGACATGCCTGTAGCACGTGTATGTAGACGTTGTGTTAGAACGTTAAAATAGTATAAGTAAGTTAAGTAGGTAATAGTATATTCAATATACGATAATACTGGTTTTGTGATCTAGGCTTGGTTTATAGAGTAATCCGCGAGTTGCCGCTCTTTTCAGTTTTGAAAGTTTTGTGTGAAGGTGTAGTAAATAATTAACTGGTTTCGCTTTATACTGAACATTATGATTGTAAATAAATAAAAAAAGTACATAGCTAACAAGTAGGGTATTAACTACTGTTAGTACCAAAGAATTAAAGTATGTAGTAAGTACAATAGCACTAAACAGGGACTTGAAGTCAATATTCATAATGAATCCGAAAATTTAATGAAGTGAATAAAAGAAAAATAAGCTAAAAATGTGGACAGTACTCCGTAAAGGGAAATTATATTAAAATTACATTATTTACAACTTAAATATAAGATTATTTGTAAGTAGGGAACATACAATGGTAATAAGTAGGTATTTAATTGTATGGTAAGGTACGGGAATATGAAAGCAATGTATGTATGTATACTGTTCAAATGTATACGGGCTTTGAAAATCCTGAGTATTCGAGCTATCAAGTAAGGTCGATAAACTTGATTGTAAATTTTCTACAGTTTCTGTTGTATGGACCTCAGTATTTTGACATTTTAATTCATAGATCAATTCTGGTTTATTTAGATGCGCAGGGTCCATTTTTATTAATATGAGACCAGCAAATAAAATTAAGTGTTTACTTTGTAAGTAACGTTACGTTAAGTGCGAAAGTAACGCGTAAAAAAAAAGAAAAAAGATATAATAGCGTTAATGCAACTACGCGTTAATGCGTCACGCATAATAACGCGTAGTTGCATTAACGCCATTATATCTTTTTATATTTTTTTACGCGTTACTTTGGTACACCTAAGGGTACACCCCAACCGAATTTTGTGGGATCACTGCTTAGAAAAAATAGCACACGGATTTACAAATAAATTTCACATTTAAAAAACTAAAACTCGCAGGTAGGTAGAGCTGGGCAGGGTAAGGGGAAGTTGAGGGCGCCAACTGTCACAAGGCGGTCCTAGGCTTTGGGCTTGCTCCACCAGCCCAGGGACCAAGCCTCAGTGGACAACACAAAAGGTCAGGATTCAGGAACAATTAGGAGGACAGGAACAGGAGGAGATGATCATAAACAGCGGCTTACGAAGGTATTATTATATATATATTTAAAATAAAGTCTAGTAGTAATGAACTTAATTAGGTATTTTATAACATATTAATTTGTGAAATTCGGTTTGCTCCAAAATCAATAGCGGAATGCCAGGTTATTTGAATTTTGAATTAATAATGACAAACTATCAAATGGAATGAAATGGTTTATGAAAGAATTAAAGAGATCAAATGAGTATTATTACGAAAGAGGTTACAACATATACATCAATGGGTACAAAAGTAACTGCGACCCACTCTACCAATGCACAAGCTATTTATTACCAGGCATAGTAAAACATATTTTATAGATACCTAGTTATGTTGCATAATACATCATCAATCATCATCAAGAGCCCCAAAATGTTTACTGCCAGTTCAACATGGGTTTCCCGATAAGAAATTTGGGGGTTTTTCATAAACACTGGGTATGGCAGGCGTCTTGGTAATCACAATTCTTGATAATGTCCAACCTATTTAATATTTTCCTTTCCTGGTTCTCACAGCACCGTGAAGAGGTATCACATGGCAAATTATTTACAAACTTTAATTACACAACTTCTTCAGTTGGTAGAACAAACATTGATGGTTGAAATATAGATTCATGGTTCTATTCCAATCCCATGTAGGTAACATAGACATTTACATTAGATCGGTGACCAAATTCGGTGGATCGTTACAGTGAAATTTAACTGGAATTTCATATGGTGACCAAAGACGAGTACGGGCAAACCAACCTAATGTAAACGCACCATTAGATGCGTTGAAAGCTAGGTATTTAACTGTGTTGATGAAAATTAAGCAGATTGTATCATTTACTAACTCTTCTCAAAATTCTGTTCAATTCATTGAATGTTTCAGGGAAATGAACCCACTGCCCAAAAACATCCAAATGGTTCAGTGGACTACCAGCCTCCACAATGCACCTTGTAACATTTGACTGGAATGCACCATGCACCTTCATCTGCAGATCAAGGCTACTTTGATGCAAAAAAAAACACCGATGTCATCACTTCGGCTGTGAGATATTTGGTCAGCCAAAACTTTTCTGAAAGCTGTTGTCGGAATTTCCACAGGCCTTTTGCTTTCATGCGCTTTCTATGCACCTCTGCTTTTTGACAAATTGTATGTAAGTAGGTATTTTAATAATAATAATATTTTTAGATAATGTACTAAATGAACCACACACCACGAACCACAGAATAAATTGCCGGAACTCACATTAGAACTAAAATTATTACATAAACCATAGTACTAATCAAGAAATAAGTTCAATAACTAAAACCCGACTATGGTCGGGTAAAAAATAGCCTATGACGCTCTTGCAAAGAAAACAAATCAATTGATACCTCACTTCTAAAACACACCTGAATATGCTTCATAATTTTTGCTGATATTTATTAACTGGTCAAATGATGTTATATCGTTTATCGCTAATAGTTGCTCGTATGAGCTTAATAAACTGTGCTTTACTATCTCTAATGAGTTCCTTTGTGGGATTGGTATTTCTGGTCTTGAATTTAAGTCTTGAATATTTAGTACAAAAAATGACACTGACTGTCCAGGCCGTCGTTTCCTTTCTCTAATTTGCCTTTCTACGTCATAACTGTAGTTTTTTGCCTGAAAATATTTTCTGAATTCCGTGCATATCCATGATTCTAGATGATGACGTACCGTTCTGTAAAATTTGAGTGCCATAACTGTCAATAGTTCTGAAAAACCTTGCACAAGTGTAACGTCATCAATCTGTCGTGGTAATCTCGTTTCATTCACTCTTAGCAAAAAAATGACAATATCTGACTCACCTGTAAATTTTATATTAAGTGATGCTAGGCTTGGTTGTTTATAGCTGACATTCGTACAATATGGCGTAGTTATAAGTGGTTGTGGTTTTTCGTTTATATTTGATTGACGAGTTGTCTCATTTTCGTAATTTATTTCTTTAATAACATGCCTATGTGCATATGGTGATAACAGATTGCAAAACCAGCAGTTGTGGGTACCGTCAACGCATTACGATGGCCAATTGTTATACTCGGATTAATACGACGTCATGTATTCACTGTGTCGACAGGATTGTGAATTTCCTGTGAGGAACCGGCCTCTGGATCGTCGATATCGTTGAAAGGTCGTGGCGAAGTGTAATTCGTCTCTTCATCTGATAGTGCTCCGGATTGAGACATTGTAAGAAATTTTATTTGAAAACAATTACCTTGTAAATGCAAAAACACTGGATGACTCTGTAACCGCTTATACTGTACTGTTCGCAAAATTAACTTATACAATATGTTAGTGCTATCGTAAGAGTATGCACTCACGTGTAAATATTATACGTTAGTACTATTGTTAACTTATTGATGAATATTGTACAGTTTGTCTATATTAAATTGTAAATTTATTTCCATAAGTTTCTTTGTACCTAATAGCTAGTATATAATATTAATTCGGGCGCCATTTGTAACGTGAATAAAATTTGATAATGTAATAAATCGATGTTTAAAAACAAAAAAATGAATTTGATGGAATAAGTTGAATTTTGGAATTTAAATTAATGTTTCAAAATAGGGGATCCTCGCATACAGGAGCGACAGGCTAGGTGCTCTGAGAAGCAGGAGCAACTTTTGGACCAGTCGGGGCAAATGGAAAAAAATGGGAAAATGGGGCAGATAGGAAATTTGGTTCTATTCTATGTTGATTTCAAGCTATCTGAACGATGAACACACGTTACTAAGTGAAGGAATTCAATAGTTTACCAAGATAGACACAGCGGCCAAGCAAATGAACGCTTTGTTTCAAGGACCATGTTATGTAACTAGCTGTTAGATTCTAGGCTGGAAATAAATGAAACGACTGTATTATAATTTCCAGTTTATTACTGGAGTATAGAAGAATACAAATGACTGTGACTTAAAGCATTTACACGATCAACCTTATCCGGTTATCGCAAACTTAAGCTGGATCGCTTTTATAATTTCACTTTACCTACAAAAACGTTCACATAACTTAAAGGCTTGACGTCTCACTGCTCGGTGCAAAGTGCAGTAGAAACCTACACTATATTACTAGCTGTTGCAATTACAATTGACAATTTCAATCCCACAGATTTTGATGCTATCGATGTCTGCTTTCGGCCTTATATCTAATTACGAAGATAATGATTAGCTTTACAATAGTATTAAATTATTTAATTTGCGTCTATAGTACTAATGTAGCTCCAGGAATCACATTATGATAGATTCGCCAAAAGAAAAATGTCCAGCCCACTGAGCCAGTAGGAAAATAATGTTCTACAAAATGGGGCTACAACGATACCCTGATCCCGTGCAAAGCGATGCCGTGGTCGTGACGACAGCGAGGTCCACGTGCGGACAGACTCGACTTGCGTCTAGACCGCCTTTGCGCCAGGAAGAAATGACACGTCGAGCTTGATACTCAACGCGTCGTCAATCAGTGCTCCGGGTAAATTGCCTGCCAATTGTCGTCATCGGGGCGCCTTTGAAACATAAGAAGAAATCCGTCAAACTCAAATTTAACACGACGTACATTGCAATCCTGCAATGGCGTCACGATATTCGTCCTTGGCAACGGGACGATCAGTTCAAGCGAGAGATATAAACATATTCAAAACTCACTTTTCCGGGATTTTCAATACGATGGGAATTTCAACTCACGCCTTGCGACTCCTTCCAGCTCGCGCTACCAAGAGATTCTTTTCCTCAACATCTCCTCAAAGATGGCCTATTCTATCATTTCCTTCCGTTAAACTCGTGACCAAAAAAACTGCGTTTCGGTCACCCAGATGCAACATTTGTTTATACCAATCACACTGAAATTTTTAATACTTATTTTTATGTGTTTTATATCAATAATCACCACTTTATTTTAGAAACGTTTGGTTCTATAATTTGTTTATAAATACGCTATGACAGCTCGCTATCCGTCATTTCAATCTATTTTTCGTTGATTTTTCGAGTCTATACCAACGCCGCGTTTCGTTCCTACCAAAACGGTGTTCTCGGCCGCCGTCCAGATTGGCATCACGGACCGCGCTCGCCGTCTTCGAACATCTTCGATCTGTCATCTATAATTTTACCTACGCCTTTACAATACAAGCTTATCCTATTGGCTATCGGTATCCCGTACGGGATATATGAGGTTATTTTTGAAAATTTTGCAAAAAAAAAAAGAAGTAAAAATAAGTTAAAAAAATATATGTTTTATTTTTTGGTTCATTTACCTTCCTCAAATACAGATTTTAGGTATGGCAAATCTTTTAATCATTACTTATTTAAAAAATACCCCATAAACTCCACTTTTTGTTTACTATAAATTCACATCTTCGAACAAGTTGTAAATTTTACTTTTGCTAATTCAATATTATTTCTGAAACTTATTTCGACATACTTCGCAAGCAATCACACGAAGTGTCAAAAAGATCGAGTCCCTTCCTAATCACTGATCATTCGTCATTGTTTAAGGCTTGTTTACCAAATCATTGTATGTTTGCAAATACTATTTTTGATTTCATTGTTTAGTTATTAAAATATGATTCACTATAAATCGCGATTAAATAACCTTTATTTTTGTTATGAATACGCGCAGCGAACAATATAACCGGCGATTGTTTTCGTGTTGTGTTGTGATTATATACAATATAACAACAGAGGGTTGTTTATTTACTCCAAAAACGAAGATACATTCTTATATATGTGAGTATATTGAACAATATGCAATTATAATCCTAGTTTTTCTTATATAAAAAAACGTTTATATTAGTTGATTATATGCAATGTTGTTTATTCCTACGTTTACTTGTCGAATTGTTGTTTTCTATTGCTAGTAATAGGTTAATCATTTTTTTATTTGAGTAGCGTTTTTCACAACGCTACACTATCTAACAATTAAAACCGCATTACAATCGGTCCAAACGTTATTACGTGTTCTTATTTTTATTTTTTTATTACGTACTAGGCAATCGTTTGACCACGACCTCACCTGATGGAAAGCGATGATATGGTCGAAGGTGTAGCACGCTTGCCTAGTAGATACCTATTCACTCTTGACTTGAACACACAGGGTTATAATTTACCGGAAACACTGACGAGGGCAGGGCATTCCACTCCTTTGCAGTTCTTATAATAAATGAAGAAGCGTAACGCTTCGTTCTTGTGCGATAAGTGAACAAACAAACATACAGACAAACAGACAGAGCGACACGGTTAATAAATATTTATATTCGTGTTCAATAAATACCCTTTTTAAGCACCCAAGAGCATTTTTTTATTATCTTCTTTTTACAGCCTTTTTCGTACCTATTGCTTCAACCTATTATTTCGTACCTATTATTCTTATAGCTTGCTTGTTTGTCGTATGAGGTAGTGCTGGCCTCTGGTGTCAGAGTTTGTCAAGCCGCCCATGGGCCTCTGACATGGCTTAACGACTGATATTAATCAATAACAGCCGGGTCCGACAGCTTAACGTGCCCTCCGAAGCACGGAGCGATGGAAAACCGCACATAACAAAGAAAAGTCATTAGTGCGGGGCCTAGGATTTGAACCCGGTATCGTTGAATTCTAAATTGCACTATAGAACCGTTAGGCCACCATTGCTTTATTATAAGTATAGATATATGATTGTGTCAATTTACATAAAAAAAACCGTCTAATAGTTTCAACATTATGCGTGTTCTTTTAGATAAGTTTCAACCTCTATCCTGCGAGCACCCATTAATTTTTCGGTATGTAAAGTATCCTATGTCCTACTTCGTAGTATGAACTCAAATCATACCAAGTTTCATTTGAATTCATTCGGTAGTTTCTGTGCGATGCGCGGTCAAAATACGGACAAACAGACAGAAAGCTAGACAAAAATAAAAAGTAAAACAGTTTTGGCTTCAGTATCGAATACAGAGAACCACCCAAAAAAAAAATTATTACTAAAATATTAACATAACTTTACTTTGGACCCATATCCCGCAAAAGCCCTTAAATTTTTCGGGATAAAGGTTGCCTTAATTTTAACTCATCGTATAAATTAAGACGGTGCCAAGTTGCATCAAAACCCGTCCATTAGTTTCAGCGTGGTACGTGTTCTTTTAAATAAGTTTCAACCTCTATCCTGCGAGCACCCATTATTTTTTCGGGATGGAAATACCTCCTTATGTCCTACCTCGTAGTATGAACTCAAATCATACCAAGTTTCATTTAAATTCATTCAGTAGTTTCGGCGTGATGCCTAGCCAAGATACAGACAGACAGACAGAGAGAAAGACAAAAAAGTTTTGGCTTGTCGGGGATGAAATCGATAGAGTTTTTTTCGAATCTGATGTAATATCTATAGGTTCTGATTTTAGTGGTATTTCAGTAGGGGAAGCAACTACATTACTTGTTTCCGGTCTATTTTCTCTTCCCAACCTTACTAAATCTCTCATCACTTCATCAAGATGTTCTTGTAATCTTTCTTCAGTGTCTACATTAACCTCCATTGAGCTTTGTCCATCTTTACCTAGCGCATTTACCTTCATACGAGATAGGGCATCCGCGACGTAATTTTGTTTCCCGTTTTTGTAGACTATATCGTAATCGAATTCTGCAAGACGCAGCTTCCATCTGGTAAGCTTGCTATTTGGTTCTTTTATGGAATTTAGCCACGCCAACGGCCTGTGGTCAGTGTATATAGTGAATTTCCTGCCATACAGGTAAGGCCTAAAAATTTTTGCGGCCCAGACAATTGCCAAAAGTTCTTTTTCAATGGTACTATACCGAGTCTCTGCATCGTTTAATGTCCTACTAGCGTAAGCTATAGGTTTATCTGTGCCAATTGGGCCTTGAGATAGTACTGCTCCAAGAGCATAATTTGACGCGTCGGTTGTTAGTATGAATGGTTGTGTAAAGTCCGGGAACTGTAAAACGGGGGCGTTCACTAAAAGTTCTTTACATCGTTCGAAGGCTGCTACATATTGCTCAGTGATTTCGATTTTGTTTCTTTTCTTCAAGCAATTTGTAAGGGGTTGAGTTACCTTTGCAAAATCCTTAATAAATTTTCGGTAATAACCTACCAGGCCCAAGAAACTTTTAATTTCTGTTGAGGTTTTCGGAATCGGAAAATTTAAAACTGCCTGAATTTTGTCATCGTTTGGCCTGAGCCCTTCTCTAGTTATCATGTGTCCAAGATATAGCACCTCTTTTCTGAAAAATTCACACTTATCCAAAGTCGCCTTCAAATTTGTTTCTCTCAAACGGTCAAAAACCATGCGCAGTTTCTCTATGTGTTCTTGCAAACTACTGGAATACACAATAATGTCGTCAAGATAAACGAGACAATGCAGGCCTTGCAAGCCCCTCAGCACGTTGTCCATTGCGCGTTGAAACATAGCTGGGGCGGTCTTAAGCCCGAAGGGCATTCGAGTAAATTCGAAATGTCCTGATTGTGTCGAAAATGCCGTTTTGTGCCTATCCTCCTCCTCTACTTCGATTTGGTGGTAGCCACTTGCCAAATCTATTGTACTAAAGTAAACCGACTTTCCTAATTTATCAAATAGATCCGAGATGTTTGGCAAGGGGTATTTGTCATCAGTTGTAATATCGTTTAATCTTCTGTAATCTATAACCATCCGAAATTTCCTTTCGCCAGAAGCGTCAAACTTTTTGGGGACTAAATGAACCGGCGCACTCCATGGAGAGTGTGATTCTCTTATCACGTCACTTTCAAGAAGTTTGTCTACTTGGTTCTTTATTTCATCGTTATGTGCGGGTGGATGTCTATACGGCCTGATAAAAATGGGATCCTCATTTTTGGTCCTAATTTGATGCTTCACATGATTTGTAAATGTAAGTGGCATCTCGTCGCAGTAAAATATGTCGCGATATTCGTAACACAGTTTTTTTATACATTCTCGTTCTTCTTTGTTTGTATGTTCTAGCCTTAATTTTTGTAGGTTTTGTTTAAGCAGCTCATCTACCTCATATTCGTTCATGTCCAAAGTCAAATTCACCTTACATTCTTCATTTTCATACTTATCCACCCTAAGGGGCTTTCCAAACGTCATAGTTATTCTGTCTTCAGATAAATTTTGTATCACCGTATGTGCAAATGAATCTTTACATTTTACAATAGCGCTCGGCATTCTGATTCCCTGTCCAAAATCAACATAATCAATGATCGCATCTCCGTTCTGCAAATTAGTAGGCACTTTTACCCGCATTTCTGACCTTGGTTCCAATGTAATTTCATATGGAGGATTGTATATAATAGGAATGTTCGTGTCACGTGTGCGTAAAATTTGGTGTTACATGTCAATTGAAGCGTCAAGTTGTTTTAAAAGGTCAGATCCTATTAAACCATCGTACCTGTCGTCTACGTCGTCTGTCGTATACATAGAACTTATGTTTCTCTGTACTCTTAAAAGTTTTTAAGAGTGGTATGTATATAGCTTCATTGTGCTGGCTACGAGCGTGCGTGCTTATGACTTCAAAAGGTTCGTATAACTTGAAGGCCGTGAAAAACTCCTCGGCTTTGGCTGGGCTTATGAACGACCTTGTACTTCCGGTATCTATCATAAAGCGAGCACGTATTTCCGGAATTTCAATGTGTGGAAGCTTTAAAATAGAATCACAATTAATTTGTATTATTTCGGGAGAAAACTGGAGGCTTCCAGCTGAAAATTTTCGGCATTGTATGAATCTACTTCCTGATGATAGACTTCGGGTGCCTCCGCATAAGGCTCAAACGCAATTTGAGGTGCATCTAAATCGGCCATGTAATTTTCATTGAAAGTTTCATTTGGGTATCCATACAACTCGTGGGATGCATCGACTTCATTGTTGTAAAATACGTTACTATTATCAGCTTCATGGGAGGCGTCTAACATATTTTGTCTGAATGGGCGAGCAGTGCGCATGGATACATCGGAATTCATGGTCGGTTTTTGAAACACAATTCGTAAATTTAGCGCCGATATAAAGGCTCAATAATACTTAACTAACAAACATAAAATATAGCGCCAATATGAGTGCGCAATAAAGAAAATCAAATAACGATTAATAATTTGCAAACAGAAATAGACAGGAACGAGAGGGATGTGAAAGGGTTTACTCACAGTGTACTCGAACTCATCCTTCCGTTATAGCCAGGTAGTTTCTTCGCTGCAATCCAAATCACTTGACAATATTTTTGGTTCGTGGATTCCGCGCAAGTGCAAAGCGGCACTGCAATAAGCTGTGTCACAATCACAAAAACTGATTTTTGGAGTTTTGCGGTGGATAAAACCTCGCGCGCGAAATCCTACCGGCTGCGCCAGTCAAATTTTAGGGTTGAGGGAAACTGTTTAAAAAGCACAAAACACACACGTAGCTAGGCTACGTGTGTATTGGTACCGTCTCATGCCTAATACCGGAATGCATAACTACCAAGTCTCGCTGTTTCTTGCCTTTATTTTTGCGTTTTTTTACTTTATCTACACTCACTGACTCGAACAACAACTCTTTCGATTTTACGATTTGTTCACCCGTAAACGAAGACGTACATATTCGTACCAATGTATCTTCGTCAATCACAGATATTTTATTTTGGATGTACGCCAACATTTCGTCAATTATTATATTGCAACTATTGCATTTCACAGCACTCGCCATTTTAAAACACACAAAACATAGCTTTGTTCGTTATGCAAAAACACGCCCGCATGGGGGGAATGCGCGCGCGCGACTGATATAGTACCTACACTGACAAATGTCAATCAAACTATTGAAATGACATGCTTTTTTTATATAAAACGCAGGTTTGGCGTATTCGACTAACATTTGTAGTTTTATTATGATTTGTCGCTTTATGAAATAGGGCACTCATATGTATGGAATTTTATTGGATTATTTATGAACTTGATCGCCATTCTGCAATAATGATACCAAAATATGTTTTTTGAACAGATAAAAACTAAGTAAAACTCGAATATTATCTTCAATAATATTTATTTGAATTGGATTTTGTTTTCAATATTTAATATTACCTTCTGGAATAAATGAAAACTAATTGAAAAATAGATGAAAATTAGTTGAAAAATAATGAAATGGTACATGAATAATGATAGAAAATCGGTTGATAATTACTTCTCGGATAAATGAAAACTAATTGAAAAATAGATGAAAGATTGTTGAAAAATTGCTGAAAGATAATTGAATGACAATAACTAATTGAAAAGTAGATGAAACATTGTTGAAAAATAATTGAATGATAGATGAATAATGGTTGATAATTACTTCTCGAATATATTAAAACTGATTGAAGAATAGACGAAAGATTGTTGAAAGATAATTGAATGATACATGAATGATGAAATTGGGTTGTCTGGATCTCTGGTGATCCAGAGAACCCAATTTCATACTACTAATGACCACGCGTGCAAAGACACGGGCATCAGCTAGTGTGGTATAAATTTGATCCTGGAATAACACGTATGGGCTATAGTTTTAAATGAAATGACCACTCGGGCAAAGCCTCGGGCACAGCTAGTACACTAATAGTATCGATAAAAGCAGGCAAACACAACAAGTGCATAATTATTGGATCCTGGAACAATCAATGACTAGATACAATGATAAGTGCCTGACAAGAATAATTTAGCAAATAACTTCCGACATTATAAGTGCAGAAAAAGTAGGAACTTTCGCTGTAAAAAAATTGAAAAATATCGACTTTTCGCTACTATATTAAGAAAAAAATATTGGCAAATCAAAATCTAGGCCACCTAAGGCTAAAAATGGGCTATAGGACGCTTCTGGACATTTCGATTCCTTGGTGGGGCAAGCACCCATACAAATTGGTCATCGTTCTTTAACCCTAAACGGTTTACTGGATAGTGGCAGTGCCATTACAATTTTAGGCAATAACTCACTATTACTTGAACATGGTTTGGAACTACAACGTGACCAAATTATCAAAGGTTCTGTTGCTAATGGTCAAACAATGAATTCAATTGGTATTATTAAGTTTCCAACGTTATTTAAAATGAAGTTTGCTACAATTACTACCCATGTAATACGGGTATTACGGGTAGTAATAGCGGGCTATTACTCAACCTTTCATGTTAGGTATTGACTTCTGGAAAACTTTTAAGTTGGCTCCAGACATACTTAATACGGTCAATATACACAAGAGTTCAGATACTCCCATGTTTATCATCAATACTAACGATACTTACTTACAGTCTTATGACAGACTTACAGACACGCAATTGATTCTTGCTAATGCAGTCGTAGAACAACTTCGTAATATTTCTACCGACGTACTTCCTTTAGGAAGAACAAACCTTATTGAACACTGTATTGATACAGGTAACCACCCACCAATTTGTCAAAGATGCTATTGATTATCACCTGAAAAACAGAACGCTTTTCGAGCTGAAGTTGATAAAATGCTAGAACTTGATGTTATAGAGCCTTGTGAAAGCCCATGGCTAAATTATGTAATTATTACCCCTAAAAAAGATGGTACTTGGAGATTCTGCGTCGACAGTCGTAAACTTAACTAGAAAATATGCTTATAAATTACCATTAATATCAGACACGTGACTGTTTTTGTGTATACTGAGCTGGACCCTGGAGCGTAGTGCTTGCAATCGCATGTGACAAGTATACATCCATTTCCCTCTAAATGACTATTAAGGATTCCGAACAATGTACTACTCCCTTCAATATTTTACCCTCTAATGGAACTATTCCGTACAGTGACAAGACATCTATATCGGGCTTCTGACAAGCCCGATATAGATGTCTTGTCATCCGAAGCACCAACATCATGGTAACCAGCCGACACTTTTCGTCAGAACGGACAAAAAGGGTGAAGGTTGGTTTTCCTGCCCCTTGTTGAAATTTATATGAGCTTAGCGAATTAATTGTTTCTATCCGAACGTAATAGACATAAATAGATAGAGCCTTTCCTTCATTCAATTAAGACAGCACTCAGTAGCTGTTTTTAACGTTTGACAAGCAGAGACAGGCATGGTAAGTGGGTCACTCTCTACATTCTGATCCGATGCATTATCTACATATTAATTCAATATAATTAATAATATAGTGAGCAATCAAAATGAACCGTACTCGTATAACGTTAAAGCTATAAATACCTAAAACTTGGCTATAGTTTGTCTACAGATGTAAGTGGCTACATTAACTTAGCAGGCCACTCACGTGATGGATCATCGCAATTCATAATTTAGTTACGGAGGGCACTTTAAATACATTACACACAATCAGTCCTTTGTCTACAAAGCTATTAACAAATATAGAGTGTGGAGCGCCCCTTACGCCGGGACAGTAATTACAATAATTAACATAATAATGCAATAACCTGCCTCTGTACAATGCCACCTCATTAAAACTTAAACTCTTAAAGTGAGATAAAAGTTGATATCACATTAAGTAGGATATGATCTCACGTTCTAATAGAGTCCTGCTCATTAATTATCCCATTGTAATGTCGGTTGTTGAAATCAAACTCGAGGTTTCTGCGGTGCCTGCGCCGGCCGGATTTGTGGACATTATAATATTTAACTGGATATTAAACTTATTGACGAAAACAAAACAATAACACCTAAACTATAACGAAAGTTTAACATTTTATCTTACGATATGAGTATATTCATAAAGTTATTCTATGGCTATGCAAAGATAGAAACATGTTCAATTGAATTCGCTCTGTAGAAACAAGCACGGTCACGAGCCTTCACAAAAAACCCGACAGCGAACAAAGCTAGAAAGAGGCAAAAAATTCAGTGAGAATAATTGATAACCAACTTTAAATTGATATAAAAAACTGGATAATTCACACCAATTACCTAACCTCAAACTATATACCCTGTACCACAGAATAAATAATAGTACAAGTACCTGTACTATTTGTATGCTGCTATTACTAAAAGGCCGTTATGTGAAATAGTATCAATTCTATATACTACATGAAAGCGCAAATGCCCTATCTGCCTGTCTGGGTAACTTTTTAAGCGACTTCACAAAAGGAGACGGATAAATTATGTTCGATAGCATGTATTTTTTCTTTTTATATATTTTTTTAATGTATGTCGGTCGGTTTCTCCGTCATTTGTGGGCCGATTTTGAAAATTCATTTTTTTTGTTTAAGTGGGGTATATTCTCCAAGTGGTCCCATATAAATGGTATCAAAAATGGTTCAGCATTTTATCGAGAATAAATATATTTTTTAGTATATCCATTAGATTTTGTGTTTAAATTGCCTCAAATCTCTAAGATTTCTAAACCAATTTAGATGATTGTTTTTTTATTCAAAAGGACTTTCAGTATAGTCCCATAGAAACTTTATCAAAATTGGTTCAGTAGTTTTATTAGAAAATCTATTTATTTTATAGTTTATGTTTTCTAATATCTTGGGATTTCTGAAACGAATTAGATGATTGTTTTTGCTTGAGAAAGAAGACCTTTAGTGTGGTACTGTATAAATTTAATCAAAATTGGTTTAGTAGCTTTAAACAAGCTTTAATTGAATTCACTGTGTTATTATGCTTGGGACTAGTTCGCAAGTCAATTTTGAACCTTTTAACGACGTCCAAAGATGTTGAAGATTTGCACATGGGTGTAGTTCTGATGTTCTGGTGTGTTCTGTATAGCAGAAAATTGAGCTGACCTGATGATGGAGCCGGAAGGTAGTCAAAGGAACTCAACAATCAGATGATGGAACATCTTCAAGTTTGGGCTCATTTGGTTTGTCTTGATATATTCTCTGGTCTTATATGGTATCCAAGATCTGCTGATGGAGCCAGAAGGTAGTCACAGGAACTCAACAATAAAATTATGAAACCCTTTCAAGTTTGGGCTCATTTGGTTTGTCTTGATTAGTTATCTGAAGTTATGTAGTATTCAGGGTCTGATGATGGAGCCGGAAGGTAGTCACAGGAACTCAAGAACAAAATGATGGAACCCCTTCAAGTTTGGGCTCATTTGGTTTGTCTTGATGAGTTCTCTGGTTTTATGTAGTATTCAGGATCTGATGATGGAGCTGGAAGGTAGTCACATGATCTCAACAATAAAATGATGGAACCCCTTCGAGTTTGGGTTCATTGGGTTTGTCTTGATAAGTTCTCTAGTCTAGTGTGCTATCGAGGGTCTAATGATGGAGATGGAGTCATAGGAACCCATTACCCAACCATCAAATGATGAAACCTCTTCGAGTTTAGGCTTATTTGATTGGTCTCGATGAGTTCTCAGGTCTTAAGTGGTACTGGTGGTGTCTAGTAAAAGATTGCTTTAAAAAAGGGCACATACATCATTACAGCATTTACAACTTATCTGCTCACGTGAGTCGGTAAAAAAAGGATCTCTCAAGTGAATCAAGCTTCGATAGTTACTACTTTTGTTTTCCTCGAGTGCGTCGACCTTCGATCGAAGCATTTGCACCAAATTTGTACATTTTATGATATATTTAAATTATATCGTATCAAGGGCCTTTAATTTAATCTACGGTACTAGTAATATCATGTAGCAACGCAATAAAATACCATAATCTAAGAAACAGAATCACTCCACTTTAAACAAATATATACTGTCAAAGTCAAAGTATTTTATTGTAAATATTCAAAAATAATAGCACTTTTACAAGTCAAAATTAACATCTCTTGAACAAAGAGATATACATAAAATATTATAAAAAGATCAAATCAATCCAAATTTAGATAAACTAAGTATTCTTTGAGTTTGAAAAGGAAATTTCCCATTCATGTGCCAACAGAGTTAAATCTCACACTGGAAAAGGAAATACCCTTCTGACTCTACCGGTGCTTCAGAAATACGCCCGTTACGCACGACTCGGAAGAAAAAATGTTAACTTGGAAATATTTTGTAAATTCTGCAAATTTTCCGTAAGTTCATGGGATAACAAGTGTTATATATTAA
Organism: Alsophila aescularia; assembly: GCA_946251855.1. NCBI lineage: Eukaryota > Metazoa > Arthropoda > Insecta > Lepidoptera > Geometridae > Alsophila > Alsophila aescularia. Next base: position 62,239,532 of record OX276379.1, on the reverse strand, counting down.
AATTATCGTTGTTTCAACTTCTATCGTTTAAATCATTCGTATAAATAAAGTACGAATGATTTAAACGATACGTCATTCGCTTCTTTAGTTGCAAAATAATTAAAGCCCGATAGCAGCACGCTTCTCTAGTTGCGAGTCGAACATATTATCGATTTATTTAAAAGTTATCGAATTTAGGACTCTTTCTTTTTATCTAAGTTACTAGTAATAACATGTAGCAACACAATATTAACTTTATATTTCACCTTTATTTTGTACTTGTTTTACTCTGTCAGGTCACATTGGTTATCAAACTAAGGCTGGTGATGGTTGCTTGTTTTACCCAATAATATGGGTAAAATATCTCCCCTATTATCTCTTTACGCTACGTCACAAACTAATGCTATCCCTTATTTATACACCCATAGCAATTCTATTGGTATAGTCTTTCTACGCACAAAACAAACTTTTACGAAAACTTTCAATTAAATCAGTTTGACAGCGACATTACAATGAAGTAAATATTACAATCTCGATAACCTCCTTACTCTGTAAGTGTATGGAGCGTGTCTAAACATTAGGCTCTTGGCATACCTTGAAGACAATAATCTTCTCAGTGACCGGCAATACGGATTTCGCCGAAACCGGTCTACTGGGGATCTTCTCGCGTATGCCACTCACGTACTGAGCGAAGCCATAGAGATGCATGGTGAGGCGCTTGCCGTCTCCCTTGACATATCGAAGGCATTTGATCGGGTCTGGCACGATGGCCTTTTAAACAAGCTTCCCTCATATGGTTTACCTGTTGGCTTATCCAATGGGATAGTTGATTTTTTGAGGGAACAGTCTATTCGAGTAGTCTTAGAGGGCTGCTCGTCTGATCATATGGCTATCAATGCCGGTGTACCTCAGGGGTCGGTTCTCTCGGCTACACTGTTTTACTGCACATTAATGACCTTCTGAAGCCCGGTACCTTTGGGTATGCTGATGACAGTACTGTAGTTGAGAGATACACTTCCAATGCTCAAGCCAGCTGTGTCGCTGTCCAGTTTCAGAGAGAGGCTACCGACCGTTAAAATTAGACCGTTTAAATTTAGCCTTAGAAGCCTTGTCCGATTGGGGCGATGCTAACCTGGTTAAGTTTAATGCTACTAAAACGCAAGCGTGTTTGTTTTCTGCTAAAAAGAGTCCTCTACACTGATCTCCGTCTTTCCAAAGTGTAACAATACCAATAGGCGACCATTTGGAGCTTTTGGGTGTCGAACTCACATCAAACCTGAATTTTGGTTCTTATATTGAATCCAAAGCCAAGGTAGCTGCAAAAAAAACTTGGTATTTTGTCTAAGGTTAGGCGGTACTTCACACCGGGACAGCTTTTGAATCTTTATCAAGCACAGGTCCGATCTTGTATGGAGTACTGCTGCCACCTCTGGGACGGTTCTGCCAAGTATCAGCTCGAGTCTTTGGATTCAATTGAGAAACGTGCTATCAGGCTCATTGGGGATGACACTCTGGTAAAGAGTAAGCTTTAAAGTCTGGCGCATAGACGTGAGGTAGCAAGCCTGGCGGTATTATACAGATTGCACTATGGAGAGTGTGCACTAGAACTGCACAACCTGATTCCCCCATCAACTTTCCATCACCTTACGACTAGACGATCAGCAAAGCGCCACCCATTCATGGTTGAAATACCTCGCACAAGAACGAAGCGTTACGCTTCTTCATTTATTATAAGAACAGCAAAGGAGTGGAATGCCCTACCCTCGTCAGTGTTTCCGGTAAATTATAACCCCAGTGTGTTCAAGTCAAGTGTGAATAGGTATCTACTAGGCAAGCGTGCTACACCTTCGACCACATCATCGCTTTCCATCAGGTGAGATCGTGGTCAAACGATTGACTAATCCGTAATAAAAAAAAAACAAGTTTTGACAGTGAATCTTGGTTTATGTGAACTTGAGTCGGTGAAATAGCCTAGACTTAAGGCGAGTTATTGGAACGCGACGCAAGATTTTAGGAGGTGAGGTGTGGGGCCTCTAGCGCGTCTCTCTCCGCGCGCTTTTCGTTTCTCGTGACTTTAGCATTACGCCACAGTATAAAATATTTCAGTAGAAAACTATGACCAACTTTTATTACTTATGTAATGTATAAAGTGTTTCTTGTGAGGTTATAAATAGAAAAAATGAGAATGTAGCGTAAGTATTTATTTATTACTTTATTATCTATTTACATAATTATGTAAGTAGTTTGGAATTCTATACAAACTCAAAACTAAAATCTATATACATTATCATCATCAACCTGTGTTCAACTGCTGGACTTAGGCTTCGTTTTGAGGCATTTAAATCAAATTTGACTAGTATTAAATACATTTATCAATATTCTTTAAAATCTAAATATCTAGGTTGCATTCTTGCATCATATTCTTCATGCTGTATGGTGTACTCAGCTTCTATGGGTGTAGTTTTCGGCAAAATGATGGAAACATTTTCATTTATGTTTTCTAATGTTAAATCTCTTAGGGTCATGCCACAAATTTGTCGTGAATCAATCATATCTGCTAATGAGCATTTCAAGTAAAAGTTCACAATTTTCTTCTCCATTTTTTGCTTTCCAGAACTCATCATCTTTATAGATATGCTCAATCACGACTGGTTTCTTTTCTCCTTGTCCAAATCCAAATTCCAAATATACATTTACTTCTTCCCGTTACATGGAGCTGCCCTGCACTTGATAATACCAATTACTTGTTTTGTTAACTGAACTTTTATTATTTATTTTGGCAAACTTGTATAGTTGTATTTTGTTTTCTTATAGCTGTCTCTATTTCTTTTCTAAAACCTGTTATTGGGCATTTAATTTCCACAATTCTGTCATCTTCAACCAAACCATCAGGTGCTGCAGCTATAAATGGTTAATGTTTGTCAATGAAAAGTCCACATGGTTCAATATTGATGGCTTCTTGCAGTTCCATTTGTTGCAAAGCTTCTTTTTCGTGCTCAACACCATGAGACACTGACGCGATATGAGCAAATATATAAAAAAGTATGTTTGTTACTAATGGTGCAGTGGTTCTAGAAATATGTCTTTTACAAATAGGTCCAATGTTTGAAGCCATCATTTTTTTTTCGTATTTTTATCCAGTCACTGCTATCTTGTTGTAATATGGTAATAGAAAAGATTCTATTTCCGTTCCATCAGCAGTTAGATTTTTCAAGTTATTAATAACTAAAGTAAGAGCTCCTTCGCTTTCTCCAACTGTTCTGAAGTCGTATTCGAGGCCAAACTTGTAGGTCCATAATCATGTTGAAGAATGGTTTTTTCATTGATCTTTCGTATTTTCTTTGTGAGATGCTCTTGATTTCGTTTCCTTTTTAATGATTTTCTTTTTACCACTTCTTTGACTTTACCCTCAGGACTTTTTCGAGTATTGCTTTATGCACACTGGATATTTCTGTTACGTTAATAAATAAATAATGGCTGCAGCACATCCACCTTGATATCCTCTTCTGGAAGAAAGTTAATTCTTTTGGCTCCTTCGAATTTAGCAATGACACTACTGAAACGTTCAACAGCATTCGTGTCAACATCTTCAACAAGACTACGAGCTTTATTTTCTGCAGTAGCAATAATGGATTTGGCTCTGAACAAGAACGTCGAATTTTGCACCAGTTTCATTGTACTTCCAATTCATATTTTTTTCTTTTGTACGGTTGTAGTCAGTGCAAATATGATGATCATCATAAGCATGCGCTATTGAATCAGCAATGTTGTAGCAATGTAGTAGACAGCTTTTTGGATGTGCTAAAACTTTTGTGGTATTTAATTGATTTCACGATCACCTTTCACATGCTCATAACTTTTTCATTAGTGAGAGTCTTTCTGTGAACCAGGGTATATTTGGTGTCTTTTGCTATAGCTCGAAGCTTATTACAGAAGCTCCGCAGTATATGATTTCTGCATTCAGTTTTTCAACGGTGTGGTTGTCTTATGGCTTTGCTTCCAGAATTTTGGCGTAAGTTGATGAACCCCCATCACCAACCATTCTTGCATATAGAATGCCATAATTTTTTCAAGGCTTAAACCCTTCACAGATAATGTCTGCCTCCATAGCGCTAGAAGAACCCTTGTAATTTTTGTAACACGTATGTGAATTTGGGTCGTGCCCTTTTTTTTTCAGCCCGGGCACATATAACACAATACTTATTCTTTACGGCCATGTAGAGAACTTCTCCAAATCGTTATTCATATAATTGCTGCTGTCCCTGAATTAGCTCGAAAATAATTCCCATAGGATTTTCAGCACCAAGCTCCATCAACATATACATCGACGAGTGTATATCCGTCTTTTATACGACCCCTTCAGCAATTGCTGCTTGTTTTTCGCGATTTGCGGCAGCTTCCATTAATTCAGCAGCAGTTTTCTCCCAGTTTTCATAAACAATGTTTTGTAGATCTATATTTATTTATTTATTTTATTGGCAGACCAACAACATTTAAATACAGACTAGTATAATAATAATAACAGGATGCCATTTACAGGCCTTCAGGCTTTTTTTTCAGGCTTTTTATGTAAGAACTTGAAGCAAACACAGGCACATCCATAGCAGAAAATAATTCTTCAAACTGGGAATATCCAATTCCGGTTGCCAGTATACCAGAGGTAGCAGCAATATTTACATTAATCATCTCCGCATTTTCAGGGTTTTCGGAATCAAGCACTATTAGTTTTTGGTCTATATTGCATTTAAATTTAAATTTGGAAATCAATCCTTAACGTTTTTCGCTAATCAGCTGAAAACACCCTGTTTTGCAGTCAAATAAATCGCAATGGTGAGATTTGTCTTGCAATTGGAGCATTAGATAATTTATTTCCACAATTCGCCGCCCTTTGACGGGCTGGTAGTCTTCTTTTTCGGATTCCACAATCAGAGAAGTGTTATGATATTCCTCCAATTTGCTGAAAAAAATAACATAAAATTATATAGTTTTGTATTGTAAAAAAATGTCACGTAAAATAGTTAGGTAAGTAGAATATTATTAGGATTTTGTGTATTATGTGACTAATGATGACGTTATGTACCTACTCACTCATTCATATTATTTTGTGTATTATGTGACTAATGATGACGTTATATACCTACTCACTCATTCATATTATTTTGAGGTAGCTCATCATCATATTCTGTAAGTGGTTCTTTATCTGTAGTGTCACATACACACGCAGTCACGCTGAAACAGTAAAAGTTCTTTATCTGTAGTGTCACATACACACGCAGTCACGCTGAAACAGTAAAAGTTGGTAACATATTATAATTTTCATGTTTAGTAAATACTAGCTTTGCCGCCCGCGACTTCGTCCGCGCGGACTACTGTTTATCGTGAAAAAAAGCATCCTATTTTTTTCTAGGATATTAAAAACCAATGCAATAGTAGGTACAGCGCCAATGCTCTTGGGGTTTTTTCACATACTTGTTATTTCGTTTCCTTGGCAACTGTTCCTTATAGCGAGTATTCAACATTTTCAAGTTTTTCCGTGAAAACTTACAATTTTCCGGGATAAAAAGTATTCTATGTTTTATTCTAGGGTAAAAGCTATTTCCATTCCAAATTTTCATCAAAATCATCCATCCAGCCGTTATCGCGTGAAAGCTCCTCAAACAAACAAACATACAAACAATCAAATCTTTCCTGTTTATAGTATTAGTGTAGATAGTGAAACATATTATCCACTTACTCTTCTATTGCTGGAGTGTTGAAAATCACAGGTTGCAATTCTACTAATAGAGTGGTCACGTTCGTGACTGTTTTTTTTTACCTAAAATAAAATAATTAATTAAATACAGGATTATTTTTTATCGCTTCATACCCGTAAGTTTTGAGCCTGCGTTCTATCCATATAACAGAACTTCTTCTCCCAAGGAACCTGGGTTTAAATTTCATAAATATTTTTTCGACTTACCATAATAAATCGATCGTCTGATAGTGCATTTTAAAAGTCTAAAAATGTATCGAGTTTGTGCTCGTTTTGATAGTTGTGATGATTTATCCAAGAGAATCGGAAAACTTGGCACATATAGCTCTATCAGCCTAGAAGTTCCAGTGGAAGTCTTCAAAGGTCAGTCCAATCAGTCCTCGTGTAAGATCTTTTCACAACATACAGAACGAGCCCAAACTCGGCCATGTAGCTCTACCTATCTAGAAGTTTCCGTGGAAGTCTTCTGAGTCTACTATCAGGTTAGACGACTTGACCCAAAACTAAAATTTCATTAAAACTTACAAAAAAAGCTCAAACTCGGCACATCTAGCTCTACTCGTCTAGGAGTTCCAGTGGAAGTCTTCGAAGTCTACTGTAAGGTTAGGCCAGTTGACCCATAAGTAAGATCTCATCACAACTTACAAAAAAGCTCAATCTCGGAACATCTAGCCTTACCATTCCAGGAGTTAGAGTGGAATTTTTCATAGTCTACCATCAGGTTAGTCCTGTTACCACAGTCCTTAATTTATCTCATACAATACAAATAATATAAATACCTAAATAGTATTTGAAAGTATTTATCTGAATAAACTCTTATTTTATCAATAATCCTAATTTACCTGTTTTGTCGCCCAACCGCTTGAACGACTCGAGAGTACTTACAAATTGACTATACTTACTCAGTTATTATGCAGTTTTTTAAATAAAACCAGTCTCAACTTTTTGGTCATACTGATATATTTAGTCTGTGTCATCAAGTAATTACAAAATCAAATTAAATTAAATTTTACTATAAAAAGAGAGTAATACCTTAGTAATAACCTACATACCTTTCCTTATAGTTCTCTTTTTCTGTCCTTCTTTTAGATATTTACACTGATTTCTTCCTTTTTTTATTTTTGTTATTTATTTTCAATTATTTACGAAAATAAATAACAAAAATAAAACGGGGTAGCGGGCGGCGCGGCGTGTCCTGAAACCGCTGGGTAATGTTCAAGTTCTGGGATAAATTTGAATTTAATAAATATAGGACTTCAGTTGAAAAGCAAAATTTAGCAGGTTATCTGTAGTACTTAAAGATAAATATTTCCATATAAAAATTATGTGCAAAGTCACAAATTTTATGAATAAATCATTCGTTTCAGGCTTTTATTTTAGCCTGTTTTCAAGATTTTATTTGATCAAGTAAAGTACATCCCATCGTGTAACAAATTAGCACATTCTTAAGACAATATCCTTAGGTGTATCATATATTTTTTGTAAGACCATTATTTAAAATAAAATAGCTAAAACATTTGATCTAGCAAACCAGTTTTTCTCCGCTTTGCTTCCGGTGACTCGCCTTAAACAGAGATCAAACTTTACGTTTGAAATTGTTTAAATAAAACCAAGTTCAGTTCAGCACGTTTTGTGATGCAAATGGAGAAATTGGACATAGCAGACAGTTAGTGCAGACTGTTTCTCCAAGCACTATATTTATGCTCAGACATCTTTATAAATGTGTCTCAAAACAATAATCTAAACAGTTTAAAAAGTTGAGTCCAATATTGTAGTAATTCTTTTTATGCTTAAGTACTTACGATTCTTTTGTGGAGCTATAATCTTATAAATTATCCTTCTATCTAACTCTTCTTGACCTCCAATTATACCTTTTGAGTGGATGGTAGTGTTTTAAAGCTGTATCTGTTACGATGATTGATTTATCTTAGGTTTCTCTTCAACTCTGTAAAAAATATCATTTATGTTTACACAATATTATAGTTTTAAAGTAAAAAATTGATTGTGAGATGATAGGAGTAGTTATCTGATGAATAATCCTTTATAACTCTTGTAAATGTCCTATAATCGGCCTCAAGTATTTTGCCACAATATAGTCTGATCTACTTTAGTAATGTATAATTTTTAACTAGAAATAGTATGAATATTGAATCAGAATTATCGAAATTATATGTAACTACCTCCAGATATACTCTTAAAACACGTTACGTACCTCGGTATTATGTTTTTTCATAGAACAACATATTATCTGTTCATACTATTAGTTTTCGTAGGTAAAATAATTTTCAAAATTGGTTACGTTCAGAGTCAGATTTTAGATAACTTGATATATGAGGTATTATTGTCTGTAATTCTTATCTTACCGTGTTAGTTTATAGCATAAATCCTGATTTATAAGTTAATTTGTTAAAATTCTTGAAAATGATATTTTTAATCATAAATGTAGTCCTGAATTTTCTTATTCTTCTGAATTTAATGTTATTTCTGAAGGACGGCTACAGGCTGACAAAATTGCATTTTTAGTTTATTTCATTTTGACAGAAGTCGTCAAATAGGCATCTGTTGTCAACTTTGTTCTCTTAAATTTTATAATTCGAATGTAAATCTTAACTGACCTCATATAATTCTGTATCAAGTTACTGCTCATTGATAAATATGACTTTTATTACAAAGTTCTTGTTTCAAGCCTTTGAAAGTCTTCCTTTTAAATGGAAACAGATTGGGGGTCAGTGTAGATCCATACTTCTAATAATGAAGATATAAATATAATATATAAAAGAAATTCCATTTAAGATATTTTGACCTTTTCTAAAATTCATGTATAAAGTGTTTTAATTAAATAATCAGAGTCAAAATTTTAAAAGTATTCGTTTAATAAAGTGAAGAATTCTTGAGTTAATGAACTATTCTCCCTAAACACAGATTTTAGAAGAGTTAGACTGCGGCTCAACCACACTCCACCAGCTACAACGGCTTCGCCAGGGAGGTGATATCACCGTACCCCGAAGATCTTCGGAGGAGAGACGTCTACCGAACATCCAGACGGATTCAGTTCGAAGGGAGCTCGTCTGATCTGGTATGGGAGTTAAACTGCCTTTAGGCACCTGCTTCATCCCACAGATCTTCGAGAATTAAGACGACTCCAGGACCAATTCTACCACATCGCCGAAAATTTAAGTTGGAGACCGAAACTCCTCATCGGACCATGAGCCTACTTCGAGGCAGTTGAGAACGAGTTGCTGCCTTCCTCTCCGGGTTGCTGATCTCCTCTCCGGGTTGCTGATCTTCTCTCCGTGTTGCTGATCTCCTCCCCGAGTCACCGTCCTCTTCACTGAGTTGCCGAGTTGCCAACTTCCTCCCGAACAGTTCCTGTTACTACGATAGAAAATTTACCTCACTAACATATTAATATTTGCCTATTTAAAATAATTAAATATAGGATTCCTTATAGGATAGGTAGGCCTTCAACTTAATAAATATAAGGAAATCTGATAGGAAGGCTTTAGAGTCCAAAATTCTTTAACCTTTAGGAGTCTGGTCTTAAAATTTATTTCCTTTGACTGATTTGGATAATTCTATAGATTACCTCAATTATCTATAGATTATTCAAGATTAATAGAGTACCTAGAGGTAAACCTCGCGTTTTCCCTCTGGTTAATCTATAAAGATATCTTGGAGTAATTCTGTCATTTTTAATAAACAGATCTTCAACATATCTTAAAGACCCTCGTGTCTTGTCATTAAATTTAAAATCAAAGAGTATTGATATACATAATATCTATTCTTTAATTTTAATTTTTGTTTGTCGTAACGTATGCAATAGCTAGGTTAATGTCTCATGTTCATGAGGTTTTATGCCCTAAAAAGCATAAATCCCCATCCATCATTTTACGAATATTCCTCTAGAGTGGCAAAACCATTGACATAGGACGAAAGGACTTCATACCCTCTAATGGGCTTAACATAGAGGTAAGCGCAATTCACAATCTTGCAAACTGTAAGATAGCGCCTTACCTCTACGGTCCATTAGTCGTAGATTAAGGTTTAACTGAAAGTAAGGTAATTCATAATCTTGTCTTACCCCACCAGCCAGTTCTTCCTTGAGCGATATAACGTTCTTCTATGGTTATAGATCTCTCCTCTGAGCATTACGTCATAGCGTAGAGCAAAGAGGTAAGACCTATCTCACTCTAGATAAGCTTTGATTTTGCCTCCAAGCGTCATAATATAACGCAAAGAGGTAAAACCTCCTAATCTACCTAATCGTTACGTCACCCAACGGCGTAACACGTAGATTAAAAACCCTGCGTTACACGACAATATAGACTTTTTCAATTGCAGTGTTGATTGTATATCAATTATTTTACAATCCAAGACGAAGTTTAAGTGACTTAACTGTTATTTAGCTTTGAAATTGTATAAAACTGTGGATCGTTAAAAAAATAGTTTTGCTGTTTTAATAACTTACAAATCTATAAGATGGCTGCACTTCACCCAGCCGTTATTTAGTATTGTAAATGTATACATTTTGTAACAGATAAAAGTGACTAAAACAGGAAAACCTTTTTTTTATTTTTTATTGATGTTGTGACTCATTCTAACCCTAAACATTCTAAATTTTATTATTTTAAAAGCTATTATAAAAGTTGACATGTATTTTGATCTAACGAAAATATCTGTATGTCTTCACAATTTCGAGGTACATCATTTCTCGCGTTTTTGCTCATAACTCAAAATTTGGTTTTCTCAATTAACGGCCTTTTAGTAATCGGACGGCAGTATGGGTACTAGACAACGGATAAACATTATAGAGATCCTAAATGGTTATTTTAAATGAAAAATGATAAGTGAAACCTAAAAATGTTTTTCTAATACCTATTGAATGATACTTCAGTAACCATAGTTCGACGTTTTTTTCTCTTTTTCAAAATATTGCGTCTGGTTGTCTCCTATATATTGAATTCTGATTATTGTCATGCCTTCAGCAGCATACAAAAGAACAAAAAAAAAGAAAAAGACAAATCTATTGACGTAAGAATCATCAAAATCTGTCCATGCGTTGGGTCTACATAGTGCCACAAATGAACAGAAATTCATACATACATACATAGGCTTACCCGGCCTTTGCGTTGCGCAGTCTGGTAAAAAACAAAGATAATGGTTTTATAGAACTGGAATTGGTAAAAATAATCCATTACAATATAAAACTTATTCCAATATAAAGAACATGTCATTTTATTTTAGCTTTAAGCCGGCCTTACATTAGCTCTTTAAAATTCATCCTGCACCACCTTGCTAAGCAGTGATGTGGTACTACTGCAATGTAGGATTGAGGAATATTTATAGAAACAGTAAAAAATAACAGTAATGGAGGTATTTTAAAAGGGCACGTTGGAACTGTTACGGAAAAAACAACTGAACAATTATTTTGTAGAACTGGTTAAAACATTTTTCCCGCTGTTCTTTTTTGTAACGATATCTGAATGTGATATCACTGTTTCAATTTTGAACAGAACTCTATTTTGCTCTAGGTAAGTAGGTCCAACTGCACCATGTGATTTCTTATTTTATTTAAGTAGGTACTGTTTCTAAGCTCACATTGAGCGACTGAGTGTGAAAGACGGAGATCCAAAGAAAAACGAAGGTGGAAGACATAAGTACATAAACCTCAAGTGGCGATGAGAAGGACTCTTGGCATCTTGCATTGATGGCAGGTGAAGTAGGTCACTGATAGATTGGTGGCCCCGCATGGAAAACCGCAGCCGTAGAAGACCAGTGCAACAACGAGGGGTCGAGCTAAATTTGATATGACCTTGGCAAAGATTGTCTGAAAGCAGAGATGATAGTGTCAGAGGGAGAAGGTTTATGCCTTGCATTGGGAGGATGAAGCTGACATTGATGATGATGATGATGATGATGATAGTAATTATTATAGCAACATCATCTAAGTAATATAACTACAACAAATTCAGTTTCATTTCATCATCGTCATAATCATCCTGGGGCATGCTCACCATCTGTTCACCTATAGGGCTGTTGCTAGTCTCACTCACTCAATTATTTCTTTCCATCGAAATGTTGGCTGGAAGAGATCGCTTTTAGCGATAAGTCCGCCCGTTGTACTTTAGTTATAAGATTGTTCCTATTTGTAGTATTTTTTTGGAAACTAGTGTACAATAAAGTATTATCTATCTATCTATCTATCTATCTTGTACGACACAAAGTCCATAATAACATGTTGTTAGATAAAATAACTAATATTACACAATAATAAGGTGGTGTACAAGTATCTTTAGACACCAAGTAAGTGGCAGTGGCAATGTAAAGAAAACATGGTCCGACTTGATTCGACCTTGATGATGCCACAGGGCTCTTTCAGACGAACGGCACAATGCCGTCGACAGAGTAGCTGCGAGTTGATGGGCAAACCGCGAACTCTTCGCGTGTCTGGAAATATTTTAAAACTAGCGACCTGCACGCGACGTCGTCTGCATGGGATACAATTTATCGCGAAAAAAGCATCCTGTGTTCATGTAGGATATTGAAAAACAATGGAAAATAAAACCACCTACGTATTGTATTCTCTTTGCCACCAACGCTGTTTATGCTTTTTGACAGACTTTTTATTTGTTTCCATGGCAACCGTTCCTTAAAGCAAGTAATCGAAATTTTCCAGTTTTCCCGTAGAAACTTACTATTTTTCGGCATAAAAAGTATCATATGTGTTATTCCAGGGTATAAAGCTATCTCCATTCCAAATTTCATCAAAATCCATAGCGTTAAAACTCGCGAAATAAATAAACAAACACCTTCACTTTTTCACTTTTATATATATATATATATATATGTGTGTGTGTGTGTGTGTGTGTGCGGATAGCGAACGACACCGTAGTGACTAGCGACCCGCTACAGCTCCTGTAAGTCTAGGCTTTTCCTAAATATTTATATGAATAAAAAGTATGTGCACCACCCGTATCTCACCAACACTCCAGCGTCGTTGCACTATGACACCATATGGATAGCGAGAACGCCGTAGCGACTAGCGACCCGCTACAGCCCCTTTATGGCTAGGCTTTTCTAAATATTTCTGTGAAACGTTGTATCTTTGTTTGTTTGGTTTTTTTGATTGGGGATTTTTAACGCTAAAGCAACCGATCCGATTAGACGAACGTTTGTTAATAAATTCTGTATAATATAGAGACCAACATAGAATATTTTTTATCCCAGAAAATGATAAGTTTCCAGGGGAAACTGAAAAATGTATATTACTCGCTGTAAAAAACGATTGCCATGGAAACGCAAAAATGACAAGTCTGTCAAAAAAAACAAGAGCGTTCGTTGGTGCTACACTTTTGCATTGGTTTTTAATATCCTAGATGAACATAGGATGCTTTTTTCACGATAAACCGTAGTCCGCGTTGACAAAGTTACGGGCAAAAGCTAGTAATTTATATTATTAGCAACCAGATGCCGGTTTATTAACAAGTATCACACACAATTTTATACTAGTAGCTCTGTGAGCTGTAGACCTCGCGTGCACATACTTTTTTTCAATCGATCTAAGGGTGCACAGTAGCACCATCTAGTTACCTTATTGTAAAACTAACATTATAACCAAGGTGCACCATCAATCCCTACCTAGTAGGTAAAGGGCTGATTCCACTGGTAGAAACCTAAAAATGAGCAATTTATTTCATTTTGAGGAGCTCTTCTGCTACTCACGCCGAAGATCCTTATCAGATCTTTATCAATTTTTTATGAGACCAAAATTAAAGTTCTATCTTTCAAATAAAAAAGGACCATCGAAATCGGATCATATAAGAAGAAGATATTCATTAGCTCCTATTTTGCTTTTTTTGGGGGGAAATCAAAAATGCTAAATATATATAATAATCCAATTGAAGTCAATTTTTTTATACCATAATTTTTTGTGCAGCACTTGTTTAAGACTATATTTACAAATTGTCATCATCATAATTTATTAATATAAAAGCGGTTGGTACTTTGTCTAGTCACAAATCGTGAGTTATACCGAATTGAAGATCACAAAAACATATGTTTTTCTGATTATCCTCTGTGTGTTCTGCCCCCTTAAACTCCGTCTTTTGACAAAAAAAAATATTAGGTACATCATAGAGCTATTAGTACACCACTTGGATACTCAGAAAATATATCCTCCAAATTTCAAATCTCTAGATCCATCGGTTTAGACTCTGCGTTGTCTGTCAGTCTGTAAGTCAGTCATCAGGTACATCACGGTTCTGTTTTATAGGTTTACTAGTGACTCGCCCCGGTTTTATACAGTAAGCGCTCACACCGTGGCATTTTCTCACTTTTAGCATTTATATGTCGAATTTCTAAAAAAAAAACAGCAATGAGTGTAATTCGAGATCATTTGCAGTAGTGATTTTGAACGAAAGACTATTGCCTGCTCACGTACTTCACAGACTTGTTATTATTTATTTTCCACGGCAACATGTCATTACGTTCCTTAAACAGCAAGTAATCATCATTTCAGCATAGTTTTGATACCTTGAATTACATTATTGCAATTTTCGTAGAAATCTCAAATTTTTTGAATAATGAAATAATGCCCATGTTACTCGCTGGAAATGAAGCTTTTTATAAACGCAAGAGTTTTTAAAATCAGTTTAGGATATTTAGAGTTTATCCATTAAAACCAACAAACAAACATACAAGCAATCAAATCTTTCCACTTTAAAATATATGTGTAGAAGTTGATTAGTGTAGAAGAATATGTAGCTTATTATTTTTTATCTTTAAATAAGTTAACATCCTATTGCCATCACTCCAACTGCAAACCTACAAAACCGCAGGTTCAACTGCAACCTGCGGTTTGTAGGTTTTCTTAGCAAAATATTTAAAATTATCCATTTATTTGTGCTATTTGAAAATTGTAATTTAATATACTGTAATAAGCTATTTTTTTGAATGACAAATGACGGCATTTTATTTGGGAAAGTGGATGCGAATATTTTCCAAAATTTGATTCCACCTAATTTGGATTTATTTTTCATGTGTTGTTTGTATGTGTCGATGACGTTGAGCCAATTATATCAATTAAGACCTCCCATAAGGTTTTATTTGGTATGATTGGCTCAAAACTATAAGAAAGGCGAAGCGTCACGGCCAGTAAGCGTAATTCAAAATATTTGAAGGCGGAGCTTGATGACATAAAATGGGCGTTTACTTACTTATGTCAAAGTATTGACGTAGGTAAGTTATCCACATTTTCCATTGCTCGATTTATTAAATGTGTTTCACAAGCTACTTATATTAATAGCACAATGGAACAGTAGATTATAAAATATCGGTGTTAATTTGAATTATGTAACCTAAACATTACTCCCCTCGTGCTAATAATTTCTTGAGCTAATTTAAGAAAAAAATCGATGTACATCTGACAATCGGCTAACTGCAACCTAGTTTTTGGAAATTTGGTGCTATTAAAAAATATGCTTTGATAATATACTAACAAGATCTATTTTCTAATGAGAAATATCAGTAAGTGCGGCTAAGAAAATCTAAAATTTCACAATTTGGATTTTACTTTTTGTGGTGTTAAACAATTGAGAATAAACTGTATTACCATAGTATAGGATTTATTTTTCTTTGTGATTTTTAAACGTCAAACCTAGGAAGGAACTTAGCAAATACGTGAAGTTTCAAGGCTTGCTTTTTATAATGACTTACATAAAATAGGACTAGATATCGCGTGATGTATATGATACATGTTGTTGAAACTTACGCTATTTTCAATAAACTAACGTAAACGTTGCGCGCCTCATGCTGATAATTTTATGAACGTATTAAACAAAAAGAACAATGCATGCCGAAGAAATTGCTAAATTCGACCTAAAAATTACTGCTTTTGTGCTATTTTGAAAATATGCTTTGCTAATATACTAATAAGATCTATTTTCTAATGGGAAATATCAGTAAGGGCGGCTTAGAAAATCGATCTAAAATTTTGGAATTTGGTTTTTACTTTTTATGGTATTAAACAATTGATAATATACTGTATTACCATAGTATAGGATTTATTTATCTTTGTGATTTTTCCTATTAACTAAGGTCGGTGTTTAGCATATGTTTCCGTTTTTATTGCTTCATTTCTATAATGAATCACATAAAATAGTTCTAGATGTCGCGTGATGTATATGAAACATTTTGTTTAAACTGACGCTATTTTCAATTAACTAACATAAACTTTACGGGCCTCGTGCTTTTAATTTATTGAACGAATAATACAAATAAATCATTGTATATCAAAAAAATTGCTAACTTCTGTCCTGAATAATAATGTATATGTGCTATTAAAAAATATGCTTTGAAGTACTGTTATAAGATCTTTTTTTAATGGAAAATCTCATAAGCCAGCAAAGAGAAGTGGCTTCGAAAATTTTCTCAGTTTTTTTTTTCTCTAAATGAGGTATCAAATAATTGACAATGAACTGTATTACCACGAGATAACATTTATTTTTCTATTTATCAAAAATATGTAGAAACTTAGTGCAAAACAAGCCAAATAAGTCAGATGGAATATTATACCATATTGCAACGTATTAAAATTTATTTTCAATCCGCATACCTAGCGATAACTAAGAGGTATTTACATGAGTTTTTAAATTAAAAACGTGTTCTTGCATCTACTTTTCACCTATTAATTAGGTTCAGATGTACCACATTACTAGCGAATGTCAAGGAGTAAGCGAGCTGATTTTTCTTAGGTGTGAGGAGGCCATTAGTTTTCCCAAAATTAAATGAAAACCTTATACAGTTTCTATAGTTGATTCGGCAGCATGCACTCGGGACAAACCATTCTAAATTCAGAGAAACGCCAGTAAGCATAATTCAAGCTCTTTGATCCTAAACCAACAAAGTCGGAGGAGGGCGGGCGGCGCGGCCGGGCGGCGTGGAGGCGCGGGCACGGTGCAAGCGCGACGCGCGGATTAAATAAGTTTTCAGCAAATCGCTGCGTCAACCGAGAATAGAATAATGCTTCTACAAATATGTGTCGACGTCGAACGCCTCACCTTTATACTTTTAATAGAGTCCTATTCTCTGCCGAAAAATCTATGTTATGAAGCGAATTATTTTTAACTTACTTCAAAAAAAAGGAGGTTCTCAAGTTGATGTGTATGTATGAACAATTATTGAAAATGCGTAATATTCATATAAGTAAGTCTAAATGGGTGTATAAGCATATGTACCAAATTTCATGTGTGCATTTATGAAAGTAATATTGTTCAAAATGCGTAAAATTCATATACTAGCTGCGCCCCGTGGCTTCGCAGAAGATGCCAAAATATGTATATATTTATTTCATCTAACTTGGATCAGGTAATGTCCGCCTTGTAATTTAAAGGATTATTCATAAAAACACAAGAAGGTAGGATTCATTTTCATATTCATGCATTCATAAATAATTCTACCACCGGATTTGGAATACTCCGACAAGAAACCATGTGGCCAAAATATGATTTTATGATTACTTTACATCAGTAAACATTATAATATCATTACCTACTTATTTCACATACAATGAACAATAGAGAGAATGAGAGAATTTACATATTCTGAATGTTTCTCCTCCTCAATGTTGTTGAGGATCGTGACTCCTTGTTAATAGGTATAACATTTAATTTAAACAGAGCAAAAACAACTCTGACCATTTATTGATCATGTAATCACATCACAATGAAGTATTACAAAGCAATAAACACACAGTAATAAAGTAGCAGCATAACAGAGTAATATATATGGTACAGAACTTGCCAAGGTCCTCTCGGTGTGACAGCTACCAGAGTTTTTTTTTTTTTTTAGGAATGACTAATACTGTTGGCCTTATCGGCCTCTACAGCTTGAACCGGACGGTGGGGCGGGCCCTTACAAGCACTCCGCCGCAATGCGCGTGACGCAGAAGGCGCACGCCAAAGTTAAAATTTAGACGACCCGCACGAGGGTACCCAGGGGGTACGGCCCTCGGCTTGGACGGCCGTCTGATTACGGGGGTAACGACCTAAACACCCCTGGATCGCTACCGTTAAGTAGTGATCGAGGGGGCCCTGAACAATGGCTAGGTGCCCTTTCATTGAGCGCTGAGAGTCATTTTATATACAACCACGTGGCGGTAGAATATCCGATGTCGTCCAAAATCATACGATCCGTTTGAAAACAGATCAGCCCAGTATCTACCATTTACTTTATAAATTACATTAGACTTATCTAATAATAGTATTTAAATATTGCAATACATTTTAAAAACATTCTATTAATTATTTCATAATAATACAGATGTTTTATTTTATTACACCGGAAGTTTCTTCCAAAACAAATACTTCGTCTTAAAAGTGGTCTGACTTAAAGTAGTCAATAGTTCGTTTCAAAACGAACATTTTGTTTTAAAAGTGATCTGATATTTGCAGAGCATTTTGTTTACAAGTGTTAAAAATACACTCCTTTCCGCAACCACAACCATTTATTGCTTCAACAACCAAGGTACACCTTTGAATCACTTCAACTCATCCCCAATCCTTGCAGATTCGCTGCCCTTCAACAATCCAACCCAGGAGGGCGATTCTCACGAAGTGATATAATTATCACAATAGATAAATATCGAAAAAAATGGTGGATATAGAATGACAGCGTCTTTTGATATTCTCGCAATATCACCATTACCAGGCATAGTAAAACCTATTTTATAGATACATAGTTATGTTGCATATTAATATTACATAATCAATCATCATCAAGAATCCCAAAATGTCTACTGCCTTTTGAACATGGGCTTCCCAATAAGAAGGGGTATGGAGTTTTTCATAATCATAATCACCTTCGTCAGTAGATCAAGGTTACTTTGATGCAAAAAAAGGTGAGAGAGATCTTTGGTCAGCCAAATTTTTTCTGAAAGCTGTTGTCGGAATTTCCACAGATCTTTTGCTTCCAAGCGCCTTCTATGCACCTCTGCTTTTTGTCCAATTGTATTGTAGGTATTTTAATAATTATTGAGTAATAAAACATTTAATTTTAGATAATGTACCTACTGTGTTTTATAAAATGAACCGAGACCACAGAATACATTTCCGGAACCCACACATGAACTAAAATTATTACATAAACCATAGTACTAATCAAGAAATAATTTCAATAACTAAAGCCCGACTATGGTAGGGTAAAAAATAGCCTATGACACGCTTGCAAAGAAGACGAATCAATTGATACCTCAGTTGTAAAAATTGGACCAAGTTTTTAGTTTGAACAAGGGTATTTCCTTTTCCAGTGTGAGATTTAACTCTGTTGGCACATGAAAGGGAAATTTCCTTTTCAAACTCAAAGAATACTAAGTTTATCTAAATTTGGATTGATTTGATCTTTTCATAATATTTTATGTATATCTCTTTGTTCAGGAGATGTTAATTTTGACTTGTAAAAGTGCTATTATTTTTGCCTATTTCCAATAAAATACTTTGACTTTGACTTTGAACACATAACCCTTACCTTGTCTTGCCGTAGTCAGGCAAAAAAATGACACTATACCTGAACACAAATCGATTGACACCTCGTTTGTCTAAATCAAACCAATAGGGGCGACGCTATGGTAGAACATCCACATACCCACATACGTAGATACACACTGCAGTCTTGGATACATACATACATACATACATACATACATACATACATACATACATACATACATACAGACATACATACATACATACATACATACATACATACATACATACATACATACATACATACATACATACATACATACATACATACATACATACATACATACATACAAACAAAGACTGTTAAACTCATTACCCTTTCCTTGCGTTGCTGTAGTCGGGTAATAAAATAGAAAATTAACTGACCTTATACCCTACTGTTTAATGTTTTACTGAAAACTATAACAATACGTATGTAGATTATAGGTATTACTTATACTCTAACTTCAGACAACGCACAGCCTAAACTGAAATGTTCTAGAACTAGAGATTTGAAACTTCAGACAACGCACAGCCTAAACTGAAATGTTCTAGAACTAGAGATTTGAAACTTCAGACAACGCACAGCCTAAACTGAAATGTTCTAGAACTAGAGATTTGAAACTTCAGACAACGCACAGCCTAAACTGAAATGTTCTAGAACTAGAGATTTGAAACTTCAGACAACGCACAGCCTAAACTGAAATGTTCTAGAACTAGAGATTTGAAACTTCAGACAACGCACAGCCTAAACTGAAATGTTCTAGAACTATTATAGGTATTACTTATAATCTAACTTCAGACAACGCACAGCCTAAACTGAAATGTTCTAGAACTAGAGATTTGAAACTTCAGACAACGCACAGCCTAAACTGAAATGTTCTAGAACTATTATAGGTATTACTTATAATCTAACTTCAGACAACGCACAGCCTAAACTGAAATGTTCTAGAACTAGAGATTTGAAACTTCAGACAACGCACAGCCTAAACTGAAATGTTCTAGAACTATTATAGGTATTACTTATACTCTAACTTCAGACAACGCACAGCCTAAACTGAAATGTTCTAGAACTAGAGATTTGAAATTTGAAGTAAATATTCCTTGAGTATTCTATGGGTGCTACGGAGGGATTTTTTGAAATCCCATCTCTAGAGGTTGAACAGAAAGGCAAAGTTAGCAAGCGGGCTAAGCCGAAGGGGTTTCAGCTAGTAAATTGTAATCAAGCTAAACTCTGAGCGCCAATCTATACAATCCTTACATATGAAATTGACATTTTATAATAATTTAAAAATAAAACAACCAAAAACTATGAAATTTAATCATTTAATTTAAATTTAATCAATCAAAGTATGTACATACCATTGATTTTTTATAATATTAATTTAAATGGGAGTTTTTTCACGCAGTGACCATGTCACCCCCGTAAGTAAAATCATCTTATTATAACTTAACGACTAGGTAACAATTAGTGAGTAAGGTTACGGTCTCACATAACATACAAATAAAGTTTAACCAACATCTTGGCTTCATCCGATAGCAGGGAAGCCTAGATGCCGTTACACATACCAACATTAGTTTTACTATAGAATATAACTCATGTCCTGTCGCTGGGCCTCATTCCGAACACATTCTGTCAACACTTAGTGAACATCTTCCACAACATCACACTCCGGGCAGTTAAGTGTTGGGTTATCATAGCTATCTGTGCACTTTTGCCATTTCATAGGCTGTTCATTGATGTCCTTTGCTGAGGAAATTTTGGGAGCGAGAATCAATCAAATCTTTGAAGGCTGTAATGCCTCATCGGAGTAGATTTTTTTTTCCTTGCTGTTAAAGTGGTAATCTTTTGATGATAGTACACATCTGCCATAATTATTATTGCCTGGACAGATCTTAGGAAGATGTAGTGGATGACAGCAGCACTCACTCACCAGTACCTTTTTCTTAGTCAACTTTTGCTTGGGGCAGGATTTGCCGAGTTCTCCTGGGTTCAACTATTAAAATTTTGCGTTTCTGATTATCGAACAGGATCAATTTTTCATCACAAGTAACAATACAATTAAAAATCCCCTCATTATTGTGCCGGTTGACTATTGTAACCACCCGACTCGACGCGTATTTGTTGGTATGCTTCACTCAATTCATGCGGTACCCATTTTTCGTGCTTTTTTGTTTTTCCAATGTGTTTCAAGTGCTGGTGGCTACGGTCGCTTTTAATTCATCGTTATAACTTGGGTCTCCGGCCGCTTAGGGGAGACCAAAGTTATAACTGTTAATTGTTCTGTAGGTCAAAATTTCCAGAACGGAAATGTTGGAACCAAACACGTAGGTTTCTTGTTTTTTTTAGCAGTAGCTGCCCCATACACATAATTTAATTAATTCTTAGAGCTGTTTCTGCAGCGCTGGTGCCGCAGTTGTTCTTCAATAAGTCGAGGAATGCGATGATATGATACGTATTTTATATTTTTAATATTCTGGTGATCGATCTTTGCTGACAGCTTGACACCGCTGATGATGATGACAGATGGCTCATGATGTCATGACGACTTGGACTTTTTTTAAATATACGTTACGTGCAGAATATTATGAGCAAATTCTTCAAATATTTCATCAGTTAAACACAATCGAGAAAACGGAACGTTTTTCATCGCAACTCTAAACACATCGTCTATGGCTTCGATATTTTATATCTACTGGTCGCGAGAATAGCGTTTTTTAGGAAAATCGATAATTTCATGATATTTCTCGTCGATATGTTAGACAGGATATATACGAGATTCGATAAATTATAACGAAATTGTGAATTGCCCTCATCCATTGTTCTTTATTTTTTTAATCGGCCACCATAGAGTTCTTGACAGATCTCAAACACTGCCAAAATCCAAAATCTTCATCGTAAGGAGATTGATTGTATAGATTACATTCATAAAAAGGTTAAGTTGCTAACATTCGGCCATTCTGACACAATGTCTGTCCTCAGATATTCTATTGGTGGTAACAAACCCCGCTGTAATCTTGATGTTTTTTGAAATAATTAAAGTTACGAGTCAGTGCCACCGTGTCCAGTATAAAGCGGGACCATTCTAGTGCATCGAGGACCACTGTCATGAAACAAAAAGCGAAAGTAGGCTGGACTAGTCTTCCTGTCGTGTAGAAGAGCTGCTCTTTCATTTGTCTACTCCCTTTCAGATTGTTTTGACTTAACCTAAGGTCACAGCGGTGTGTCATCTACCAGAACTACCAATCGCCCTTGGTGCTTTGGACTATTATCAACAAACAGGTTGCTATAATCCTGGTCATTCCGCCAACCTTGACTTTGAGAACCGGACTGCTCTCAGGTCCAATGTCAGCAACACGCAAGGCTGCTCGATCAACGAGACCATAACCAACCATATAAGTTATACGGATGATATGGTGCTTTTAGCGCCAATGCCTTGGACAGCACAGGGCTGCAACCTGCTGCTTTCGCTCCCGGGGACATCATCTGACCACTTCGCGAGTTAATGACGTGGTAGACCGCCCTTCGCGGTACGCGTATTGACGGTCCAATAACACGTCAATCGATGATAGGAGGGTTACAAGTCTGGCACTCAACCCACTTTCAAACACCTTGGCAATCGCGGGTATGATGGATACGGGACTGTATCCGTCAATATTCTCCCGTTTTCTTTTGCCTTTAAATATAGGAGAAACTTTGCTTATTTTCAGAGATTTTGGATATGTCCCTTCTTTTAAACAAGTATTGTATAGCAGAGACAAAACGGGAGCAAGTGGTATCATGACGATCCGTACAAATTCCATGGAAATGCCGTAAAAGTCCTTAGACTTCTTTGGTGGTATCCGCGTCGTAACTATCCGATACACCTCGTCCGCTGTAAATGGACGTAGTCTGCGCGAGCGGTCGGCAGGCGCCCGAGATAATAAAAAGGTGCGGCGCACACAGGCGACTCTGGCCTTGGGCGCTCCACATGCGGCCGCTGCATTTAGGCAACGCAAATTCATTGCATTAACAGCTTCTTTTGGATCGTTAAACTTCTTACCATTTCTATCTACCCCAATGTCAGCAATGTTCACTTTAGGTAAATTATTTTTACCTCTTTTTTATTGACTACGTTTCACATCCCTTTAGATGCGTTCATACTATTGTGTATCACATTTGCATAATAATTACATTAATATTTTTAATATGTATGTCATATTTATTATTTAATTCATTTAGAAAATATTCAATTCAACTGTTATTTGTTACTGTTTTTTTATTATTTTTATGTCAATTAATAATAATTTAATATTTTTTACATCTTGAGTTACACACCATGTGTCAGTTTTTTTTATGTGTTTCAGCTTATTGGGAAAACATATCATAAACTTATTTAATATAACATTCGTTATCGACAAAGCCAATTTCTCCGCGGAGTTATTTCGTTCATAGATTTCATTCCAATCAACACTGTCAATAGAACGAACGAAGTTAGCACGGTTGGATTGGGAGAAATCCCTGACAAGGTGAGTAAGAGTAAGGTTCTGGTGTTCGCCGGACGTATGAAACTTCTGCTCGAACCGCAAGATGGTTACTCAAATGGGCCGTTATTGGAGTGGCCTGTACGTATCCTGCCTGCATGTTTGTGTATAGATGGTCCAGACTTGTAACCGTGGTCGCTGTTTTACGCGTGAGGAAGTCTACAATATTCAGGACATTGTGTTCCAATAGCAGATCAGACAACTGTTTCTGCTCAGAGTTTAAATCACATAATGTATTTATATTAAAGTCACCTACTATAATGAACTCCCTATCAAATACGCTATTTTTTCCAAGCAGGCGCTCAGTGGTTGAGGAATTCGTGACCGCTTATTCGATTCGTCCGATATAAACAAACTATTGTTATGTCAAAATCTAAAAGGTCGATTGCGAAAATCTCACAGTATTGTTCCGACGATAGCATTACTAAATCTACGTTTTCAACACATTTTAAACGTTTGTTAACAAATGTACATACACCACCGTGTGCTATTTGTTTTCGACAGTAGCTTGACGCTAATTTGAAACCTGCTAAGCTAACACATTTCAATTTATCTTCTGTCAACCAATGCTCTGTAAAACTGAGAATATCACACTTTAGTTCACTGCGGTCTGCGGTTCAGTGTGGCCATACCTTCGTGTGATGATATTTTGCTAGTCTTGGCAGTAGGTACGGTTGAGGGAATGCAAGGCTTAGATCGGCTCACCTCGGATATCGCCGGCGCCACCACCGCGTTTATTGACGCCTGCGATTTTGTCTTCTTCGCACCTGCAGTGGCCGTCGTCGTTGCTCTCCATTGTTTATTTGTCGAATAAGACGCTACGTCACGGGCGGAGCCGTGGCCGGTACGTTTGGAACCAACAAAGATTTACGTGCGCTGGCGCCGATTGGCGAAGTACCATCTAGCTCAGATCTCAACTGCGAAATTTCTTCTGTCTGCTTCACAATTATTGCATTTTGGTCTTCCATTCTGATTTCCAGTGCTGCGATTTTATTACCAAGGCTTGTTAATATTAAATAATGGCGCAAAAAGGCCTAGAATCTGCCATCCGCGACTTCGTTAAGGTACCGCGAACGAAGTCGCGGATGGCAGATTCTAGGTCTTTTTGCGCCATTATTTAATTTTAAACTCGAAAAATATAGGACTGAAGTGTACTCGCGGTGACTACCACGGGGGGTACAATGATAACATATGTTTGTACTGCCTCAAAGAACACGGCACTAGCCACCGGAATGGAGGTTGGGAGCAGTGCACGGGTTGTAAGAGCTGGGCTCATGAAGACTGTACAGGCTATGACCCGGACGTGTGGGATAATTTCGAGTGCCGGGAATGCATTGGTTCACGTTAGTTTCCGGGGCAATATCGTACATAGTATACGAGTTTGTCCTTGTGTCGGGGCAAAACTGGTTTTAGTAGAGGTTTAATAGTTACTTGTTTTTTTTTTAAATATTATATATTTTAAAACAAACTTAATGTGATTAAGTCTTTTATGAAACCAACTAGTGGATCCCCTTCGCAGGGGATAGTTGAAGGGGATTTATGGAATAAGCCGGCTCTGTGAGCTGCAGACCTCGCGCGTACAATTTTGGAAACAATCTCGCAGTGCACAGTAGCGCCATTAAGTTACCTTATTGTAAAACTAACATTACCAACCAAAGTCCTCCATCAATCCCTACCTAGTAGGTAAAGGGCTGATTCCACTTGTAGAAACCTTAAAGAGATAAATTTACTGCATTTTGAGGAGCTATACTGCTCACCATGCCAAATATTCTCATCAGATCTTCACTTTTTTTTTATCAGAGTAACTTCAAGTTACTAGCTATCAAATAAAAAAATAACTATCGAAATCGCATCTAATAAAGCGGAGATATTCAGTTGCCCTCTTTTTGGGGGAATAACAGCCCCAATCAAAAATCCTCGACCATTAAAAATTCGTTTAACCTATATACCAAGTTTCGTCTAGATCGGTTGAGAAATGCGACCTGTAAAGGAGAACCGGACTCCCGGACATCCGGATAACCTAACATCTGATATGTACTCCATTTTATGCAAATAAATTTTCTCATTCTTGTTCTTGTTCTTGTTCTTGTTCTTTTTCTTGTTCTTGTTCCCGTTCCCGTTCCCGTTCCCGTTCCCGTTCCCGTTCCCGTTCCCGTTCCCGTTCCCGCTCCCGTTCCCGTTCCCGTTCCCGTTCCTGTTCCTGTTCCTTCCATATACTCGTATGTATGTGGGTATGTGGATGTTGCACTATAGCTTCTTTCCTATTGGTCCGAAAGCGAGGTATATTAATTGATTCGTCTTCATCGCAAGAGTGTCATAGGCTATGTTTACCTAACCGTAGTCGGGTTTTAAGATTTTGAACTTATATGTTGTTTTCTTTCATATTAAATCAATATATTTACCATTTTCGGCGGGAAATAAATGAGCCGGAACTCTGCTTCAGGCACAACACTTATGTCCAGTGGCGCCGGGTACCATTCATTTTGGCATTTATTGTATCTACTACAAGCAGTAGTGGACTCATCATCATCACCATCATCAGCCCGTGTCAGTCTATTAATGGACATACTCGGAGGACTCTCCCAAAGCACTGGCTCACTGAGCCCAATCTTCGGCTCATATTTTTCAATTGCTGTCAGCTATTTAGCGTATAACGTCGCTCCACCTAGCCGGAGATGCCATTGCCACTTCAGTTTAAGCTTCGTATGTTATAAAAGGTATAATAGGTAGGACGTACTTGTAGATTTTAATGTTCAAAATTTGCGATTTTTGCGACGACAAGATTCGACGAACTTTCCCCAACTCGCTTAAACTAATAACTTGATAATAATTTGGACTAGCCTATTTTGTTTCCAAGTGTATTTATAGGTAATAAATATATTTGGAAACAAAATAGGCTAAGTTTACAATAAGATCAGCGTTATGTAATAATCTGGTCCATTCATTGGTCTGGTCAATTTATAAGTACCTCGAGAGTTAACTAACTCTCGAGGTACTTATAAATTCAATTCACGAGCTTAGCTAAATTGCAGCAATTCATGCCTGTAGTGGCGCCCGCACCCGCGTCCCCACCCACACCCGCGCCTGCACCCGCACCCGCGCCCGCATCCATGCCCTTTGGGGCTGCGTGGCAGAGTTTCGGGCTACGCTGGGAGGGCGTCAAAGGGGTAGTCCTAGAGAGCGTCGGATTTAAATCTTCGATTCATAATTGATTGTAAGCGACGCACAATTACGGATTCTGATTTAATTAGTAAGCCCCATGCTAGGGAGCCGCGTGAGAGCAACGCACGCGTCACCCGGCGACCGCCACCCTTGACGCCCCATTGACTGTTGGTTACTAAGGCAGGTTCTATCGTATTTCCTCCGCAGAACAATGAGTACACACTGTTCAAATTGTTAAAGGTAACTGCCGGCTTAAGAGCTAAACGCGTTGTCGAAAACAACAATCGATGTTGATTGTGTCGCCTAATTTGGTGCCAAATGTGCGGCACTGAATAATGTATATGCGTATTTAGTCAGCTTCCGTACAGACGTGTGTTCGATAATTTCATATGAGATGCTTTCTCTCATATGAAATTATCGAAATTATCGTAAGCCTCAGCCTAATATGTGAGGCTTTTGTTTACTAATGCTATTCATTCGCTCGAGAAAAAACTGTGTTCGTTTTATCTTCTTTCCTGTGACAAACGGACAGACGAAATGAAATTTCTGCTTAGAGCTGAATCCTGGCTTACGACGATTTCCTATAAAATATACATATTATTTTTCTCTCTCGTATTCTAATACAATCAATGACATGAGAAGAGACTATGATTTATTATTTTTTGCGTATTTTCATTCTATTTTCTCATTTTGATTACAATAACGAATTGCTATCTATAAATATTAAGTGTATAACTTTTTTTTTAAATAGTTTATGTAACAGACACTGATTCAGAAAAACAATCCTCTCATTTTAGGGCTACACAGCCAGTCACCTGTGGACGTAATTTCATTGTGAAATAAACAAGAAGCTGTAACAAATGAGAGTTTGTTGCGGCACTTTTACGAACCCCTTCTTTAATTGACTAATAACTGAACCCGAATGTTTCGTAATTGCTTTGTTTAGAAACTAATAAATTTCGTAGCCGCACTCGTAGCCATCTGCCGTAGCTTACTCTACGCGGCGTAGGCGAGCTACGAGGCTACGAATCACGCAAGACAAAAACTTTTAAACTGCCTTCATTTTGTTTTCGATCGCTTCGCTGCCGTTTATTTATTTTAAGAACGCTTTTAACTGAACACATTACTTTAACTTGCAACATTAAAAGTGTAGCTGTTTTCGAGTGTGGATTAAATAAACGATTAACGATAGCAGAGGGAGAAATGTTGCAGAAAAAATAGCACTTAAACTCCCACGCAAACCGAGTTGTAGACATTTGGCACATCCATAAATAAGTAGGTAGGGGAGAAAGGTAGACCGCGAAACGACAGCATTTGAATTCCAAGATTACCCATAACGAGGCGAAGATGTTAAATCATGCGCAGGTCGGGGCGGCGGCGGGCGGAGAGGCGCGGTGGTATTAATGCCGACAGCGGCACATTAGCATAAAGTAATGCTATTATTTATTCTGTGTCGCTGTGACAGGCGGCCGCGGCCTGTTTATTGACGCGCCATGGGATTGGTACTGGTTTATTCTGTGTCGCTG
The DNA here is from genome assembly GCA_946251855.1 of Alsophila aescularia. NCBI lineage: Eukaryota > Metazoa > Arthropoda > Insecta > Lepidoptera > Geometridae > Alsophila > Alsophila aescularia. Next base: position 62,211,072 of record OX276379.1, on the reverse strand, counting down.
TGACAGGCGGCCGCGGCCTGTTTATTGACGCGCCATGGGATTGGTACTGCTTTATTCTGTGTCGCTGTGACAGGCGGCCGCGGCCTGTTTATTGACGCGCCATGGGATTGGTACTGGTTTATTCTGTGTCGCTGTGACAGGCGGCCGCGGCCTGTTTATTGACGCGCCATGGGATTGGTACTGGTTTATTCTGTGTCGCTGTGACAGGCGGCCGCGGCCTGTTTATTGACGCGCCATGGGATTGGTACTGGTTTATTCTGTGTCGCTGTGACAGGCGGCCGCGGCCTGTTTATTGACGCGCCATGGGATTGGTACTGGTTTATTCTGTGTCGCTGTGACAGGCGGCCGCGGCCTGTTTATTGACGCGCCATGGGATTGGTACTGGTTTATTCTGTGTCGCTGTGACAGGCGGCCGCGGCCTGTTTATTGACGCGCCATGGGATTGGTACTGGTTTATTCTGTGTCGCTGTGACAGGCGGCCGCGGCCTGTTTATTGACGCGCCATGGGATTGGTACTGGTTTATTCTGTGTCGCTGTGACAGGCGGCCGCGGCCTGTTTATTGACGCGCCATGGGATTGGTACTGGTTTACTGTTGCCGATTAAATTAGCCAATAAATTATGTAAAGGAAATCGAATCAGATTGAAAACACCCATCGGCGTCGTGCAACGTCTCATGTTTGTTTCTCGCTGAGCGCACACTAAATACGTTATTTCCTTTAGGTTTTTATTCGATGACAAGAGCATTTTCACTTTTTTGGGTCCTAGTTTTAGCCACTTTTATTAAATGGAAAGGTCTATTCAAAAAGTGCTCGCTCAACCGGCGGTGACCCCAATCTGCTCGAGCTCCACAGTAGGTACCTCATTACGGTGAGAGCTTCTTAAAATTCACGCGAACAAAGTGAACGCAAAGCAAGCCACCACCACGGCCGCAATTTTGTTGATCTTATGCAAAAAATATGCCCCAAATATTATTTATTTTGTGGAAAAACCACTATTAACCCTATTCCTAGTATTAAAAATATGTTTACCTTGTTACAGAACTTATGTTAGTGATGCCATAAGTTCTGTAAGAAGGTAAATGTATTTTTATACGTAAACAGTCTAATAAGAATAATACTTATCTGTACAGATTTATCGCAGTCTAATGCATAAACTAAAAATCAAGTTTACTTGAATCTTCCACCGCTTTTGGCTTTAATGCGAGCCTTTTATCTCCTTGGCCTCGAATCTATGGAATTAAAGTAAGAAAAAAGTTTATTTATGAAAACAAACAAACAAAAAACAAATCAAAACGCGAAGAATATTTAATGCTGTCACAAACAGGTCCTGAGTCAGCAAATGCCAAGGCACTAGGGTTTTGGTTTGGCACTAATTTTCTGTCAGAACCTATTTGTGGCATCACGAATGCACATTAAACAAACACACAACAAATAAATAAAACAACCACATTAAATAACATTGACAGTAAAAAAATGAAATCGGAAAAGCCACTTTATACAGTAGGGAATAATGTTTAGTTTGGGAAGGATCGTTAAAGGAAAAAATATTTTTCCAAAAAAAAACTACGTTTTATTAAAATCGATTTTTTGTAAACAACCACTAAAATGAATAAAATAATTTCAATAGAGCCAGAACAGTATCACTTTTTAGAAAATACCAATGTAATAATAATGCAAAAATACAACATAAATATAAATAGTTTTTTGAAGGCGGTGCCAAACCGAGCTATCATTATCAATATGGTTGAGCTTATTCAAAAAGATGATGTCTTAAACTGCTTGACGTGCTATATAAAATAAGCTATTAAAGTAATTATCTACAAAAACATCAATTACTAGATTGCTGTATTCGTGTCAATCGGTTTGAGAACGTGTGAAAGTCAAAATCCGCTCGTTTGAGTTTCTTGTTTTGTCTCTACTGCGTTTCGTGTTTTGTATGAGGGTGTGTATTAGACAACTGCATATTACTTCGTAATTTAAACAGGCTATTGATGAACGTCGCAAGCAAATCCATAGAGATAAGTGGGGTGCATAGATCTTTAGGTATGTTGTAAAGATATTAGATTTAAATGATGCCTAGGTTTGGCACCGCCTTCAAAAACTCTTTCATAACTCATGTTGTATTTTTGCGTTATTAATACATTGGTAATTTTTAAAAATGATATTGTTCTGGCTTAATTGTAATAGAACATCTTCAAATTTTAATTTGTTATGGTCCAATTTTGATAAAAATAATACATATAATTTTACATTTCAAATATAAAAAAGCAAAAACCTAAACCTACATCTAAACTAAAAAATCTAAACTAATAATCTAAAAATAATTGGTGTTCATGTGGCGCGGCTCCAAGAACGCTAGCTACATTTCCGCGTTGAATAGCAATAGCTATTTTCTGTGCGAGAAATGAGCCAGCCCTCATGTCACCAGCGACGTCGATAACGCGGGGAGAAATTTGCTCAAAAAATTGTTTCGTACTTTGACCCCATGGACCAAATGTTTCAAAGCCAATTGAAACTATTTTATTGTAACTATTTAATTGTAATTATTTGATTATTTTTAGTGGTTGTTTACAAAAGATCATTTTTATGAAGTCATATTTTTTTGTATTTAATTGTAATTATTTGATTATTTTTAGTGGTTGTTTACAAAAGATCATTTTTATGAAGTCATATTTTTTTGTAATTTTATTTTTCTTTCTTGTTTTTGAGTGGCCTAAGCAAACATCGGAAGGAATATATGCCAAAGAAAATAGTTAAACTCACTTTAGACTCATGACATTGGTAAATTAAAACCAAGGATGAATAACCTTGACAAACATTGAGGTAAACAAATAGAGGCGAATTAAACAAATAACAATTGTAACCACTTTGTGATTAAGAAGACGTAGCTTTGAAATTAGTAAGCATTTTTAGATAAACATATATTTATCTCTCTCTCTTACTAACTTGAGCGTCGCGTTGGTGGCATTAGTTTGATAGAGATGACGATATTAATCTTAGGATCAAGATCGGTGCTGCCTGCTCTATGCTCTAACCCCCAAAGCTTGCGTCTGAGCCATACGCAAAGTTCGTGGGTGAAATTTTCGCAATAATTGCATTATCTGCAAAATTTTGTACTCAGGCATTACTAGTCAACAGTAAAATGTTGACGCAGATGATGCATCAATGATGATTGACGATGATGCAAGCTACTCAGCTCCGCAGGGCACCATTAATTTTTAAGTGGTACTTATACGTATATTACATCTATACGATTAAAGTGTCATATTTATCATATCTTTTGTTCTCCGGTGGATCTCCTCACTTCGTTTCTTCCCTTTACAGAAAATCCGAGCATAGCTCTCCTCGTATCTCACTGAGCGACTTTAAATTTGTGGACCAGCAACAGTGTGAATCTCCACGTTTCGGCTCCGTAGGTTGAAACCTTCGTCTTTAGGCACTGTGGTATGGATGACGAGAAGACCTGACGTAGTTTACCAAATGCTGCCCATCCCAACCGAATCCTCTCAGCTTCTCTGTCAAAGTTGTTCCTACTCAATTGCATAATCTGCCCGAGGTAAACATATTCCTGAACAACTTCAAGGGGGACACCGTCAACGACGATCGGTTGCGGGGTTATAAGGTAATTATACATAACCATAGTTTTATCCATGCTCATCCTGAGACCGATACGATAAGATACGTGGACTAGGTCTGTCAGCATTTGCTCAAGACCCTGCAGCGACTCCGCCATAAAGACAATACCATCGGCGAAAAGGAGGTTTAATGCCCGTTCCTCTCCATTATAAAGGTGACTGAAATAGCTCAAAGAAATAGCAAGGTGAAGTGACAATGGGCCGGTCACATAACTCAAAAGACGAATTTTAAAGTGGAAACCGCGTTTAGGCAAAAGTAGTATTGGGCGCCCGCTGGCCAGGTGGAGTGACGAATTGCGAAAGGTGGCTGGTAGCTACTGGAGAGCCCAAGATCGGAGTCAGTGGAGTTCATAAGGAGAGGCCTACATTCAGCAGTGACGAATACGGACTGATGATGATGATTTATCATCATAGGTCATGTGATTAAATCATAAATCAAGGTGTTGAACTGTGTTTTTTAAATACTAAAAAAACACAGTTCAACAGCGTATATAGTATGTATTAGTTTGTATAGGAAAGGTTCCGTACACATAGACATGACAAAAGTGGAGTAATCACAGGCTGCCGATGTTAAACATACAGCCGTTACAGATGCTTTTAAAGAAGCTCTACTCGCGCAGTCTTATTTTAAGATTTGAAGTAACATCAAGAAATACATGTTTAAGCATAAGCAAATAAACTTTGTCTTGACTTCGGAAGTGCTCTGAGCAAATCATAGTTGCTTTAGTAGGTAACCAGTCCCTTTCCTTTCTTAGCATTGACATTATTTTCACCCACTTCTCACGATGCTCTGCATCTTTAGAACGACTACAAAATCAGTTAGTTCATTTAATTCATTGACAAAACTCCCATATTACTGGAGAAACTGGAATGATGTTTTACTGACAGCACTGAATGTAAAATAATAATAGCCAAGTTGTTATCTGTTTTTTTAATGTTATTTACACAGATATCATTAAAAAACAGTAATTTTACGTATGAAACTTTATTCCGCTTGCATTTTATGTGTATGCAATCGAGAATAGCATCTTTCACCACACATTAACCCATTTTATCGTGAATAATTTCATTTTGACGTCAGGCTGATGACTGACTGACATGAGGTCAGACATATAAAAATAAATAAAAAAAAAAGAAAAAAAGTTTATTTCAGATTAAAAATCCATAAATTTGTTAGTAACAATAATTATTCTTAAAAACCTATGTTAGTAATACAGAATTAACCTATGAGGTTCTGCCCGTGACTATGTCTATCCAGTATTTCTGGATGGGACAGTCGTAGCGTGATGCAATCATTTTCAGAACACTGTTGGAGCTACCTCGTAGACGGAGGAACATTGAGGCGACCTTTTTCCGTATTATAGCGTAGAAGCCGTCCACGCGTGCTTCCGCGAACATTCCAGACGCGTTACAACGCCATGGCAGTCCCAACAGTGCTCTGAAAGCATTGTTATATTGCACCCTAAGAGTGTTCTAGGCTCGTTGCGTATACTGAGCCCACAGGCTGCTCGAGTAGAAAGACTGACAGTACGCTCTAAATAGAGTTAATTTTACTTCATTTGTGCTTCGAGCAAACCTGCGAGCCAGCATATTGCTTCTTACCGCCAACGCCCTTCGCTCTCGTTCTATATCTAGATCGTCTTTCAGATCTTCTGTCAACATATGTCCAAGATATTTAAAACTGTTTACAACTTTTAGAGCACTGCAATCAAGTGCAACTGGAGGTACATAAGTAGGCTTCAGATGGCTTTGGATGGATTGTGGTAGATAATATGGCTGTGGCCATATGTGGAGTGGTTACGCATGTGCGCGGCAACTACAGATCTAGTTACGATAGTAACATATACATCAATGGATACAAATAAAACAACTGAATTAGTTTTGACGAAAATTATCACTGGAATGATTTCATTCCGGTGAAATCATACATAATTTTCGTCAAAACCAGATTTTGTAACTCGTGAATAAACTGATGACACATCTCGTAGATATGAGGAAATATACACGAAAAAATAAATGGATTCATAACTAGTATATATAAAAATCCTTTTTTAAAGCAATCTTTTACCAGGCACCACCAGTACCTACCACTTAAGCCCTGAGAACTCATCGAGACCAATCAAATAAGCCTAAACTCGAAGGGGTTTCATCATTTCATTGATGTGTAATGGGTTCCTATGACTCCAGATCCATCATCAGACCCTCAATACAATCAATACATTAGACCAGAGAACTTATCAAGACAAATCCAATGAACCCAAACTCAATGAATCTCTTTCTTTGAAATGATGAAAATGAAATGCAATTTACTGTCACAGATGTAGGTATAAGAAAGTTGGTAAGTATAGCAATGTAAAGTCCCATACAACCTACCCCATATAGGAGTTTGCAACATATTATCTACAGCATGCATTATACCATACAAAGTAATAATGTCTATCCAAATGTCAATATATACATAATTTATTAATTTTATACAATTTTAATAGGCATGAATGCCAAAGCAATTATATTTTATTAAATACACTGAATGTTACATTTAATTTAATATTTCATTAACAGAATAGTAATTTTTAGCTCGTAGCCAGCATAACAATTTATTTATAACGTTTTTTACCTCTAGTGTTTTATATATTTTGGTAAAGCACTAAACACTTTAATACACATAGCATGACATTGCTTATAGTAAAGGGTTGTCTTTGGATGTGTCTCAAACCAGTCAGTTCGGATTTCTAGTATTTCTGGGATAGACATCACGTGCCGTCCTGAAATATTGGGGGTTTGTTTTTAGGTATGTTGCAAGCTCAAAAATGTACATGCACGGAAGGGGTGTAATGCTGCGTTTCTTAAACAGGGGTTTACCAGACCCAAATGGAGGTACACCACACATTGCACACACGCACTTTTTTGGGCTATGAAGACCTTGTTAACGTCTGTTAAGTTACCCCACACCAATAAACCCTGTTTTAGTTTTCTCAACCTGGTGAGAACGTAAACGTGCCTGTTCAATTTACTACACAGGTAATGCACGTGAGATTTCCAATCCAAATTTTGGTCCAAGAATACTGTTAAAAACTTATTTTCATGTACTTCGTTAGTAGCAGTGTTTTTGTAATTAATATTAAGTTAAAGCTGCAAGTTTAATTTTGAAATTGTATGTCTTTTGTTTTTGTAAAATTTACATTAAAACTTTTTGCAATTAACCAAATTATTTATCGTTCTATTAAATTCATTTTCATAATTACAGGGGCTAATCATTGAAATGTCATCGGCCAATAAAGAACATTTATATTTTATTATTATTATATCAGGGAGATCATTGTTGTAATGTAAAAAAAAGGACCAAGAACGCTACCTTGAGCCACACCGCATGCGTTTACTCTGCAATCAGTTTTTTTTATTTTGTTACGACAGATTTATGATTTAAATCAGGTAGTTGCACTTACTGTTTTCTGCCTTGCAGATATGAAGATAGCCGAATTAACGCCAGCCCTCGGTTACCAAGACTTTCTTTCTTGTTTAACAATATATCATGGGAAATGAAATCAAAAGCACGAGTCATGTCAAAAAATACAACACTACATAGCACTTTGCTATCAATATTTTTGGTTACTTCATGAACAAAATTATAAATTGCATGCAATGTTGACTTATTAATTTGGAATCCTAATTGCTCCTTTTTGATGATCCCAAATTTATCGGCGAAATTGATAACTGTTTTATGAAAGAGTTTCTCAAAAAAAATTGAAAGTGCTTATTTATATTTTATCGGTATAATAAAATGACCCCATAATTTTATTGTTGAGTTCCTGTGAATACCTTCCGGCTCCTCATCAGAACTTGGATACCACATAAAACCAGAAAACTCATCATGACAAATCAAATGAGCCCAAAGCTTGAAAAGGTTCCATCATTTTGTGGTCGAGTTCCTGTTACTACCTTCCGGCTCGATCCTCAGACCCTGGATACCACATACATACAATCGAACTTTTTTCTTTTTTTTTTCATTTATTATAAGAACTGCAAAGGAGCGGAATGCCCTGCCCTCGTCAGTGTTTCCGGTAAATTATAACCCCGGTGTGTTCAAGTCAAGAGTGAATAGATATCTACTAGGCAAGCATGCTACACCTTCGACCACATCATCGCTTTCCATCAGGTGAGATCGTGGTCAAACGATTGCTTAGTCCGTAATAAAAAAATAATAAAAAAATTGTTGTATTCGGAAAACTAACAGCTAGATAATAACAGTAATATGTAGAAAGGAAATTTAACAGATAGCCACTTACAAGTTTTCACTGGTATGTTAGAGAAGTATACAATAATGAAGAGCACGCAAATTAAAATAAAAGTTAACAATCAGATACACTGAAGTAAGAAGGTTAAATTGTTGTGAAATTATTGTTGTTATAAAGTCTTTTGAATTTAGATGCGGAAGTAACAAAGAGATCCGCATCTAGTACTTTTGAGAGGTTCTTATAACACCTGCCAGCTCTGATAAGGTAGCTATTTTTCCTGTAGTTGCATTTGACTCGGGGAGTGTACAGTAGATTAGGTCTTCGAGTAAACACCGCGGGGGCACGCAATCCTATCTCTCCGAGAAGCTCCGGACAGTCAATTGAACCATTTGCCAAACTGATGAGAAAATAAATATCTGCTGCCTGTCGTCTTTTGTCTAGCTCCCCCTAAGTGGAATTTTCTACATCGAGAGTCATAATCCGGCAGAAATTTCTTTGCACGAAATTGTAGATGACGCAGAGACCTTCAATGCGGTTGATATAGATTCCGTATTCAGGGTTCCATACTTGGGAAGCATACTCAAGGTGGCTTCGAACATACGTGCAGTATAAAATTTTGTAAGTTTTAATTAAGTTAAAATCAGCTGACATCCTCAATACAAAGCCCAACGCTTTCGAAGCTTTATTAACCATGGCGTTAATGTGCACATCAAATAATAGTTTTGAATCAAAAGTCACTCCCAAGTCTTTGATTATGGACACACGTGTTAGTTGCGTGTTTTGAAATTGATAGTTACTAATAATTGGATTAGGTTTGCGAGTGAAAGAGCAAACATAACACTTAGATACATTAAGATCCAGTTTATTAAGGGAACAGTAGTTAATAAAACGGTTCAAATCATCCTGAAGCAAAACAGTATCATCAATAGTTCTAATAGGGCAATAACCCTATTAGAACTATTGATGACTAAGAATTTTCATGTCGTCTGCATAAAGAAGAATTTTCGAATGATAAAAATGACACGAAATATCAAACACAAATACGATAAACAAGAGTGGTCCGAGCAGTGATCCTTGGGGTATTCCCGAGGGAATATACATAACAGTAGACGTAAAACCATTGAGTACAACGGCTTGACATCTATTTTGCACATACGACGAGAACCATCTGAATAAATTGCCAAATATACCCATTTTTTTAAGTTTTTGTAGTAAAATGGAATGATCTATCCTATCAAAGCACTTAGTGTAATCTGTATGGACAACATCAACTTGCGCAGGCTCAGAAATGTTTAGATATATGTATTCACTACAGAGTAGAAGATTGGATGTAGTGGACCTGCCTTTAAGAAACCCATGCTGCTGATCACTAAGCGTATGCTTAAGTGAGGAATACAACTGCCTATAAACAATTTTTTCTAAGACTTTGGCAAACACACATAACTTCGAGATAGGTCTATTGTTATCTATATAATCCTTTGGACCTTTCTTATGAATAGGGGTTATGTATGCCAAGTTCCATAGTGTGGGCACTACGCCTTTGTTCAATGACCGCCTATAAATCAGGGTGAGAGGTACCATGAGACTTACAGCACATTTCATAATAAAGATTGGAGGTATATCGTCCGGGCCGGCTGTTTTTTCAGGTCAAGTGATTTAAAAAGTTTTAACACTTCCGTTTCTAAAACATCAAAATCTCCTATGTCAGTGGTAGTATTTGGCATTTCCAAATTGTATGGTGAAAGTGTACAGTGAGGTGAAGATAAAGAAGGGACAAGACAGGTGGAGTGAAAATATTGACTTAACATATTACATATTACTTCACCCTGACCTGAAGACTCATTGCCAAGTTTGAGTACAGACGGATAAGCATTTGATTGTTTTTTATTCTTAATATAAGACCAGAAGGCTTTTGGGTTTTGTCAAATATTATTTTTAATAATGGCGATGTAAGCTTGATACATAATATGTCATTTTCAATCAACCTCGCCCGTTCATGCAGAGTGTTATATGAGTCTAGATCGTTTAAGTTTTTATATTTTTTGTACTTGATAAGGTATTTGAGTTTTTCTTTTAATAGTTTAATTAGCGGATACCGATACCAAGGCGGGTATTTGCGCTTTGATGCTACAATTTTGGTGGGAACGAAATCACTACGGAGCTTATGTATAATAGTGCATAGGACGTTGACGGCGTCGTCAAGGCTTCCATTATTCAATTCACTAGGCCAATTCATTGAATCAAGTTTTGACGTTATTGAATCGAAATCGCCCGAGCCATATATGTATTTTAAGTAAGCTTTAGATTCGAGTGCATGTAGCTGCACAAAATCAGCTGAAATGCAGAGAGATTTATGGTGGGGGTCTTCAGTAACTAATGGGCTATTAGAGTGTGTAACTGAGACAACGTTGGAAAAAATAAATCTAAAATTCTATTATTTTCATTTGGAACATAATTATATTGAGACAGGTTACATAAGGAGAAATTATCAAACATATCGATTTGATACGCTCCCTGTATATTGCATGGTTCAAGCGAACAACTGTCACTCGAGGGTATCCATGTAAGATTCGGCAAATTAAAATCGCCAAGAACAAGGAATCGATCCAATGGGCGGCTTAAAATGATGTCATTGAGGGTAGTTGAAAAATTAGATATTTGCAAAGCCAACGAATTGCCCAAGTTTTGATTGCACAAGTAAACCACACAAATATGCAATTTGTAATCGATTTTATATACACGTAACCGTCACCTTTTGTAAAGTCGATTAAAAAATTGCAATTAAATGTTGAAAATGTTCAAACTGGTTGTTTTGGCTTGCCAAAAATATACATCTCCAAACTGCCCAAAATTTCATCATGCCAATCCGAAGTCACCTCGTCACTATCGCCAACCTCACCATCACGCGGTCATCCTGCTGGTTATCGAACGAGGCTCTGATGACCGACAGATGGCGGTATAACTATCTCAAAATAAACGTAGCTAAATGACAAAGGCCAGTGACGTGCAGCAGCGTCACCGGTGCAAAAAGCTACGCCCTGCGAACGCCAATCCGCATACCCTGCGTGGCAAATATGGGCAAAACCTCCTTTATGAATAACACAACAAAAAAAATGCACCCCAGTTCCCGGCTGCCCTGCTAGTCCTGACCACGGTGGCGGTCAAGGAAATGGCAGGGAAGACAAAAACAACTGACCCTGGCTACATATAATGGACGAACGATTAGGCTTTATCAACACACGGTGCAACTCGAGACGGAGCTAAGATCAGAATATTCTAGGGTTAAGTGAAGTCCGAAGAGCGGGGAATGACACAATAACCCTGGAATGGGGCTACTTATTTTACTTCCGAGAGGGCGAACAGCAGTCTCAGGGTGGCGGGGGTTCCTCGTCAATAAAGTCGTCATTGATAATATTGTAGAAGTATCCAGTGTGTCGACCAGGGTAGCGTACCTTGTTTTTAAGCTGACTGAAAGGTATACTCTCAAGGTCGCAAAGGTTTACGCACCAACCTCGGCGCACTTGGATGATGAGACTTACTTACTTTTTTTTTATGAGACTTTTCTACTTTACTTTATTTCTAGTGGCAATAAATACTATTTCACTTTTACTTTTTACTTTTATGAGATACAATATATGTTTGATGACATAACTTCGGCCTTACATAACACCACAAAGTTATCATAGGAGACTTTAACGCCAAAGTGGGAGAATAGACATGCAGGGTATCGAAAATAGGTCCACACGGCTATGGAGACAGATATCACATGGGGCAAATGCTAGTTAAATTTTTTAAAAAAAAGGGCTTGTTTTTGATGAATTCGTTCTTCAAAAACCAGCCCCAGAGGAAGTGGAATTGGCAAACCCCGACACTGTGACTAAAAATTAGATTGACTTCATTATGACGGACAATAAGCACATATTCAGGAATGTCCCAGTGATCAGCAGGTTTAATGAGATACTGATCACCGACTTGTACGAAGCTCTTTGAATATCGACTACAAGCTTGAATGATACCGTCTGGTGAAGTCTACGCTCTGACCCAACCTGCTCCAAGCCACTGTTGGATCAGGACAGTTCCAACTCATCATCATCATCATGTCAGCATTTAGAAGTCCACTGCTGAACATAGGCCTCCCCCAAAGAGCGCCATGACGAGCGATCTTGTACCACCTCCATCCACCGACTTCCTGCGATGGCTACAATGTCATCGGTCCATCGTGTGGTGGGTCTCCCCACACTTCGCTTGCTTGTTCGTGGTCGCCATTTGAGAACCTTTATTCCCCAGCGGTTGTCGGTTCTGCGAACTATATGGCCTGCCCATTGCCACTTCAACTTGCAAACTCTGAGAGCTATGTCGGTAACCTTCGTTCTTCTACGGATTTCCTCATTTCTGATTCTATCACGTAGTGAAACACCGAGCATAGCTCTCTCCATTGCACGCTGCGCAACTCTGAGCTTTTGTATGAGACCAATAGTTAGCGACCAAGTCTCAGTGCCGTATGTTATCACTGGCAACACGCACTGATTATAAACTTTCGTCTTGAGGCTCTGCGGTATCTGCGACGAGAAAATATGGCGTAATTTCCCGAACGCTGCCCATCTGAGTTGGATTCGTCGGTTGACCTCTTTGTCGAAGTTGGATCTATCCAGTTGGATCGTCTGACCCAAGTAGACATAGTGATCAACAGCTTCGATAATATCGTTCCCATCATGAACCGGCATGGGTACGACATGGGCATTTGAAATGATGTTCGTCTTGCCCATGTTCATTTTAAGACCCACCTGTTGGGAAACAATATTGAGGTTACTGAGCATTGTGCTTAGGTCTTCCAGGGTTTCTGCCATGATGACTTTATCATCAGCAAATCGAAGGTGAGTTATGTATTCGCCATTGATGTTAACACGAAATCCGTTCCAGTTCAGAAGCTTGAATATATCTTCCAGTGCAGAGATGAACAGTTTCGGAGAAATAACGTCTGCCTGTTGCACCCTTTTTTGCATCTGGATAGAATTTGTGCTCTGATCCTGAAGACGGACTGTCATGGTGGCCTTGCTGTACAAACACTTCAACATTTCGATGTACCGGTAATCAATCTGGCACCGCTGTAATGACTGTAGCACTGCCCAGGTCTCAACTAAATCAAAGGCTTTCTCGTAGTCCACAAACGCTAGAGATAGTGATTATAAAGATTATACTCTTCGGTCTTCTGAATAATTTACCGGTGCGTATGGATGTGGTCTACGGTGCTAAAGCCTTTCCGGAATCCAGCTTGTTCGGGAGGCTGAAAGTCGTCAAACTACGAGCGAGATAGTTTGTAACTACTCTCGAAAACAGCTTATAGACGTGCCTCACCAGCAAAATGAGCCTATAATTCTTCAAGAGGGTTTTATTACCTTTTTAGAACAAAACCACTACGCTCCTGTGCCACGACTCTGGCGTAGTACCCTCGAGAATGACGGAGTTAAACAACTTCTAAAGGACTTTAAGTACCGGTGTTCCACCCACTTTCAGTAGCTCTGTCGTTATTCCGTCCTTCCCTGGTGCCTTGTTGCTCTTAAGCTATTTGAGAGCCATTCTAATCTCGTATAGGCTGACGTCCGGGATATCTTCGGTATAATGTCGGGTCAAACGGGCTCATGCATCGCTAGTCCTGCTCACTCAAAATCTCTGGCTTCGACGAAACGATGCTGCCACTGTCGGTTTTCAGCTTCGTCAACAGGCTTTGCCCAATAGACAGATCTCTTGCGAACATTTTGGAGCCCTTGTTCCGCTCTATTGCGTTCTTAATACAAGTAGTATTATAGGAACGCAAATCGTGTCGCATTGACTTAGAGATCTGTTTATTAAGCAAGCTTTAACTTGACATGTCCACTGAAGACTGCAGCCTCATCTCGCCTCGTTCTGCCATAAGTTTGAGTGTATGCTCAGAGAGTTTCTGTGTTCTTTTTTTGCAGGGGGTCTTAAAGAACCCTGACCCGACCGCGTGGACAATTTTCCACCAGCCCGTTATTTAGTTCGTCCACTGTATCGCATTCGGTAAGAATTTGGAAGCGATTTTGGAGCTCCAACTGAAAGTTATCGGGGTTTTGGATTTGAGCAGGACTTGGGCGAAGAGTAGATCTCAACAAACGAGACCTCTCCAGCTTTACGTTGATATTCAATGAGCCTCTTACCATGCGGTGATCACTGCCGGTCTTAACCCTGTTGATCACAGAGACATCATTGAATATATGCTTATTGGTCGTAAAAATTAAATCTATCTCGTGCTTATGACCGCCGGGGTGCTGCCACGTCCATTTCCTGGACGGGCGCTTCTTGAAAAAGGAGTTCATCATAAAGAGTCCCTCCTTCTCCATGAAGTTGGCCAATCGCTGACCCCTTTGGTTCTGCTGTCCAAATCCAAACTGCCCCACTCTCAGTTCATCGCCATTCCCCATACCCAGCCGTGTGTTTAAGTTCCCCATCACCACTGTGAAGTGTGTTTTCGGGGCATATATGGCATTAGAAATGTCGTCATATATAGCCTCCACTTCATCGTCCGGGCGTGTCGAGTGTGGGGCGTACACCTGTATGATCTTCAACGAATACCGTTTGGTAATTCTGAGTATAAGGTATACCACCCTGCTCGAAACGCTTTCGATCTTCACATTGTTGTTGACGAGGGACTTGTGGACGAGAAACCCGAAACCATATTGGGACTGCTGGTCGCCTTCCCGGTAATAGAGTAAGTTGCCGGAATTGAGGGTCATCGTATCCTCTCCCTCTCTTCGGACTTCTGAAAACCCTATAAAACCCTATACCCCAGCGCAACTTACTTACTACTTCTTCCAGCTCTATCAACTTCTCATCGGTCCTCAAGGTGTGTGCGTTATGAGTTGCCAGGTCCAGAGATCGTGGAGGTTGGTAGCTGGGTCTCTGCCGGGGATTCTTAGCACCCCCTGCTCCGCCGTTACCATGGCTGCTAACGGAGCCGCCGGGGACTGGGGACCGTCTTTTTGGTGTGCCTATCATATTGGGGGGAGGGGGGGTTGCCATAGTCACCATGCTTGGCAAGCGGATTGCTGACCACAGTGTAGCAAATATCACAACACATCTTCAGTGCATCGCGCCCTTACATGGTAGGCCAGGGAGCTGCTGACTGCCGACTCCTCGTCAGCCAGCAGTGCGAAGCATTGACCAAGCCTCATCATTTATTATTTCCCCCATCCCACTTTATTTTCACTTTAGTTAACCCATCAGTCATGCAGCCTAACTAAAAGAGCAAAGTTAAAAACAAATATTATCTAAACAAAAAAAAAACTATTATTATTTCTGTAACTGTAAAAAGAGCATTGCAGTATTTCTTTCAGCATCCGGCAGTTATGGCGGCCAACTGGCGGCCTGCGCATCACAGAAACATGCTGACCGTAGTCAGCAGAGGTTCAGCACGGGCAATGGACCAAGGTTCGAAGCCCGACCCGGCCCTCACGAGGACCGAAGAAACACATATGTATGTACCTAAACAACGGTAAGTTTTAATTCAATTTTCCAAAATAAGCTAACCTAAAACTCGACAAACCTGACCAAGCTAAGGCTTACATTACAAAACTTAGGTTTGATAATCTTACATTACTATTGACCATGTTCGATAAGCCATGGCTGGATGATGATTGCATCATCCAGCCATGCCTTATCGAACTGGATGACTTGTACCTGTAGATGTAGGTATTGACCTACATCTACAGGTACAAGGCATCCAGTGGCGCGTCGGTATCTACGAGAAGTTTCTAGAGCGCGCCCGTATGTAACTACTTATAGTTACAAAAGGGCGCAGCGCGACGTGATAACATCAAAGTCGCCACTGGCCTTGAAAATTCAAGTACCTAACACCTACTGCTAGTATATACGAGTACCTTCTAGAAATTTCCGTTGTGGTATAAATAGGGCGCGCATCAGCTGTCTGGAACAGGCTTGACTTAGCATTCAGAACGAAACGATCAAAATGATTGGAAGCGAATATCCAGTGATAATTAATTAGTGTGTACAGTCAAGATTAAAAGTGTTTGTGTGTTACTTGTCGGTTTTTTTTTAATTCTGGTTTTTCGAATAAAGGTTCAAAAATTGTCATTTTTGGTTTAATTGGCATACATTAATTTTATCCAAACCCCAGCTCGTAACAATATTATTTATATTTACAAATCTCACACGTGCATGGTCACAAATGATACAAAATTCGATATATATAATTATAATTAAAACAAAATCTGGTTAAAAGGCGAACGAAATGGTCGTTGTTGTTGTTTTTAAGTTAAACAACAACAAGTATTTTACTGCACAAGAGACAAGAACAAAATAAGAATACTTGAACTTAAAAATGGTAAACGTTAATTGGTGGCCTTATCGCTCAACAGAAATCTCTTTCAGGAGGTTTCGCAGAGACTTGTCAAATACTTGATTGGTCAAATCCTACACAAGTCAAAAACTTAATTTGTCAAATTAAAAACCGATCAAATCCTAAAATAGTCAAATACTAGATTCATCAAATTCATAAATCGTCAAATCCTTAGCTCGTCAAATTAGGTATTAGTTAATCACGCTTTGTACAGGCAAGAATAAAATTAAACTTATAGCATTTTTTTGGGCTAGTCCAAACTGTTCTACTACAGAACCTATAAACAAACTGTTCTAGTACAGAACCTATAAACAAACTGTTCTACTACAGAACCTATAAACAAACTGTTCTACTACAGAACCTATAAACAAACTGTTCTACTACAGAACCTATAAACAAACTGTTCTACTACAGAACCTATAAACAAACTGTTCTACTACAGAACCTATAAAATAACTAAAAACATTATACCTACCAGAGTTAAGTAGGTATTATAAAAACATTATACCTACCGGAGTTAAGTAGATATTATAAAAACATTATACCTACCGGAGTTAAGTAGGTATTATAAAAACATTATACCTACCGGAGTTAAGTAGGTATTATAAAAACATTATACCTACCGGAGTTAAGTAGGTATTATAAAAACATTATACCTACCGGAGTTAAGTAGATATTATAAAAACATTATACCTACCGGAGTTAAGTAGATATTATAAAAACATTATACCTACCGGAGTTAAGTAGGTATTATAAAAACATTATACCTACCGGAGTTAAGTAAGTATTATAAAAACATTATACCTACCGGAGTTAAGTAGGTATTATAAAAACATTATACCTACCAGAGTTAAGTAGGTATTATAAAAACATTATACTTACCAGAGTTAAGTAGGTATTATAAAAACATTATACCTACCAGAGTTAAGTAGGAATTATAAAAACATTATACCTACCGGAGTTAAGTAGGTATTATAAAAACATTATACCTACCGGAGTTAAGTAGGTATTATAAAAACATTATACCTACCGGAGTTAAGTAGATATTATAAAAACATTATACCTACCGGAGTTAAGTAGATATTATAAAAACATTATACCTACCGGAGTTAAGTAGGAATTATAAAAACATTATACCTACCGGAGTTAAGTAGGTATTATAAAACATTATACCTACCGGAGTTAAGTAGGTATTATAAAAACATTATACCTACCGGAGTTAAGTAGATATTATAAAAACATTATACCTACCGGAGTTAAGTAGATATTATAAAAACATTATACCTACCGGAGTTAAGTAGGTATTATAAAAACATTATACCTACCGGAGTTAAGTAAGTATTATAAAAACATTATACCTACCGGAGTTAAGTAGGTATTATAAAAACATTATACCTACCAGAGTTAAGTAGGTATTATAAAAACATTATACTTACCAGAGTTAAGTAGGTATTATAAAAACATTATACCTACCAGAGTTAAGTAGGTATTATAAAAACATTATACCTACCGGAGTTAAGTAGGTATTATAAAAACATTATACCTACCGGAGTTAAGTAGGTATTATAAAAACATTATACCTACCGGAGTTAAGTAGGTATTATAAAAACATTATACCTACCGGAGTTAAGTAGATATTATAAAAACATTATACCTACCGGAGTTAAGTAGATATTATAAAAACATTATACTACCGGAGTTAAGTAGGTATTATAAAAAACATTATACCTACCGGAGTTAAGTAGGTATTATAAAAACATTATACCTACCGGAGTTAAGTAGGTATTATAAAAACATTATACCTACCGGAGTTAAGTAGGTATTATAAAAACATTATACCTACCGGAGTTAAGTAGATATTATAAAAACATTATACCTACCGGAGTTAAGTAGATATTATAAAAACATTATACCTACCGGAGTTAAGTAGGTATTATAAAAACATTATACCTACCGGAGTTAAGTAGGTATTATAAAAACATTATACCTACCGGAGTTAAGTAGGTATTATAAAAACATTATACCTACCGGAGTTAAGTAGGTATTATAAAAACATTATACCTACCGGAGTTAAGTAGGTATTATAAAAACATTATACCTACCGGAGTTAAGTAGGTATTATAAAAACATTATACCTACCGGAGTTAAGTAGGTATTATAAAAACATTATACCTACCGGAGTTAAGTAGGTATTATAAAACATTATACCTACCAGAGTTAAGTAGGTATTATAAAAACATTATACCTTACCAGAGTTAAGTAGGTATTATAAAAACATTATACCTACCGGAGTTAAGTAGGTATTATAAAAACATTATACCTACCGGAGTTAAGTAGGTATTATAAAAACATTATACCTACCGGAGTTAAGTAGATATTATAAAAACATTATACCTACCGGAGTTAAGTAGATATTATAAAAACATTATACCTACCGGAGTTAAGTAGATATTATAAAAACATTATACTACCGGAGTTAAGTAGGTATTATAAAAACATTATACCTACCGGAGTTAAGTAGGTATTATAAAAACATTATACCTACCGGAGTTAAGTAGGTATTATAAAAACATTATACCTACCGGAGTTAAGTAAGTATTATAAAAACATTATACCTACCAGAGTTAAGTAGGTATTATAAAAACATTATACCTACCGGAGTTAAGTAGGTATTATAAAAACATTATACCTACCGGAGTTAAGTAAGTATTATAAAAACATTATACCTACCGGAGTTAAGTAGGTATTATAAAAACATTATACCTACCAGAGTTAAGTAGGTATTATAAAAACATTATACCTACCGGAGTTAAGTAGGTATTATAAAAACATTATACCTACCGGAGTTAAGTAGGTATTATAAAAACATTATACCTACCGGAGTTAAGTAGATATTATAAAAACATTATACCTACCGGAGTTAAGTAGGTATTATAAAAACATTATACCTACCGGAGTTAAGTAGGTATTATAAAAACATTATACCTACCGGAGTTAAGTAGGTATTATAAAAACATTATACCTACCGGAGTTAAGTAGGTATTATAAAAACATTATACCTACCGGAGTTAAGTAGATATTATAAAAACATTATACCTACCGGAGTTAAGTAGATATTATAAAAACATTATACCTACCGGAGTTAAGTAGGTATTATAAAAACATTATACCTACCGGAGTTAAGTAGGTATTATAAAAACATTATACCTACCAGAGTTAAGTAGGTATTATAAAAACATTATACCTACCGGAGTTAAGTAGGTATTATAAAAACATTATACCTACCGGAGTTTAAGTAGGTATTATAAAAACATTATACCTACCGGAGTTAAGTAGATATTATAAAAACATTATACCTACCGGAGTTAAGTAGATATTATAAAAACATTATACCTACCGGAGTTAAGTAGGTATTATAAAAACATTATACCTACCGGAGTTAAGTAGGTATTATAAAAACATTATACCTACCGGAGTTAAGTAGGTATTATAAAAACATTATACCTACCGGAGTTAAGTAGATATTATAAAAACATTATACTTACCAGAGTTAAGTAGGTATTATAAAAACATTATACCTACCGGAGTTAAGTAGGTATTATAAAAAACATTATACCTACCGGAGTTAAGTAGGTATTATAAAAACATTATACCTACCAGAGTTAAGTAG